>OY982566.1:9543538-9891303 GCA_963859945.1 Euplagia quadripunctaria | reverse complement strand
GGACCATGTGATTCATAGAGTAATCACATCTGTCGTGTTGTTGCTTGTCATAGTTTCTGTAGTTAGGGTTCTCAACTTCCTCATTGTTCAAACCAAGCAGTGCGCGTACTCTATTCGAACGTACATCAAGAATGGTATCTGTGTAACCTATTTCCTGTGAAAAGAATAAGTACATATTAATCTATAGTAATATAATAAAACTGAAGAGTTTTTAACCGACTTCAAAAAAGGAGGAGGTTCTCAATTCGACTGTAAGATTTTTTTTTTTTTTATGTTTGTTACCTCAGAACTTTCGACTGGGTGAACCGATTTTGATGATTCTTTTTTTTATCTGAAAGCTGGTGCATCCCGTGTAGTCCCATTTCAATTTGGACCAGTTCTGACAATGGCATCCATGAGAAAACCATATAGGTATAAGTCTTTTATGGAATAGGTTTTTTTGTTGAAGTCGGTTTCTTTTTTAAAGAATTATTTGTTTGTTTGTTTAAATGCGCTAATCTCTGTACTACTAGCCGGATTCGAAAAAACCTCTTGTATTTGATAGCTAGATTCATGAAGAATAGTATAGGCTACGTAACGTCACGCTACGAGGACCTTAGGACCACTTCTAGTGTGGTGAAATTGCTGAGAACGTCTAGTTACTAATAAGGAATATCATGTCTTCCTATTATTAATTAAACACCTTTAATGAGAATGTTAACAATGAGCTTTGGGTGTCCTAGCCTCGAGTATATCGTTTCCAGCCGTTTCTATCTTACTAACGGGTAGAAATCAAACAAGTAGGTTTTTTTATAGAATAAGGGGCAAACGAGCGACAGGTCACCTGATGGTAAGTGACTACCACCGCCCATGGACACTTGCAACTCGAGAGTCACAAGTGCGTTGCCGGTCTTTAAATTGGGAGTAGGGGAAAGGGGGGAAGAGGGGGAGAGCGGAGGGGTGGGGGGAGAGGGGAGAGGGGAGAGCGGAGGGGTGGGGGGAGAGGGGAGAGCGGAGGGGTGGGGGGAGAGGGGAGAGCAGAGGGGGTGGGGCATAGAGGTGGGAGATGGGGCAAGATGGGGAGAGGGAAGGGTTAGGGCCTCCGGTAATCTCACTAGCTCAGCGAAATACAACAAATCATTGCTACACTACCGGTTTTCTGTGAGGTAAAACAATCTACATAGCTACTGTAAAATATAAAAATGATGAAATGTTTGTGGGCTATATTTTATGAATTTGGTGTAAACAGCTGGTGTTATTTAATTATTTCTATTATAAGTTACTAGCTATTGCCGCAGTTTCGCTTGAGTACTCTTATGTCATTTTCTGTACCTCTGGAAACAGTTATGCAACTCTTGAGAATCGGTTGAGTAGTTAAAGCTTGAAAGTGTAACAAATAAACTCACTTTCGCATTTATAATATTTGTTAACTAGTACAACATTTAAGTTATTCTCTTCAGACTTATTTGATAACAACAACAAAATATTGTAATACATACCTGCAGGTACTGCTTAATTAGCTGGCGGCCCTGCTTCCACTGCGCGCGTTCAGCGTGCTCAGGTTCCGCAGGTGGCTCCTCTGGTGGAGGGCGAACATCGCCCTGTTGTAGCTCGACACCATATTTGAGCTTGTGGAACTTCGCCCTTTCCTGCTTAAGTGCATATTCAAGCATCTTGATTCGCCTTACAAGGTCATTCTTCAGATTCTCTTGCCCCTTCCTTTCACCTTCGAGGAAGGCGATACGTGCCTGCAGAAATGATATAGGTATATTAATTTATGCAAAACAAGTTAAAACCTAATAAATTTTCGATAACTGTTAATACCCTAACCCCATGATGTTTATAATTATAAAAAACGTGGTTGTGTTTTATTCAGGGATAATTAATGGTGCACATAATATTGAGACGTTATACTGTAATGAATATGTGATAAAAGTACATTGCTATCTACATTAATATTGTTATATTCACTCTGCATTACCAAATTAGTGTTCTTTACAGTCGAAAATGATTCGTAGTGTAAACCTGCAGTATAATAGAAATAAAGAATATGTTTAAAATAATTACATATTTTGTGCTAAAGAATGTTGCCTATGATATGAATATATCACAAATGAACCTGTGTACTTATTATATGTTGAATGAATTAAAGAGAATGAAATAACAAAATATGTCACTTTGTATATATACATACATAGTTACAAATCTTATTTTTTCTGTATACTTGTAAGTCTCGTCATTTATAATTGTTGATTGCATCAAGCACATTGGTTCTTTTCAATCTATGCATAAGATTTCTTTCCAGAAGCATATTCATCAGAGGGTTGGAGTGATTTCTTCTATTACAGTTTTCATGTCTAGTTACTCATGAATCTCTTAGTTACGACTAACCGGGCCGCATCAGTCCTCGAGGACATAGCATGTTTAATTTACTGTCTGAGGACTACAGTTGGTTCCCGTAAGCCCAAATGAGTTTTATGACCGAACTGTAGACTCTAACTTTATTACTAAGGGATAATGTTGACTGTTTTCCCAGTAACCACATATGAATTTTTAAACGGTTATAACTTCGTCACGTTTTTTTCTTCATATGGTATTTCTATCACGTGTGTTGTTCCAAGTAGAATCCCAAGTATTTCACACTTGGATTGCGGCAAAGGATCCTGGTGGTGGTTGACTCATTGGCATAACTTCTTCCTAAGAGTATACCTTATACGGTGTGATTTGAGGGTCCTGGCTCTAACGCGCCATTTCAACAACCAGTCATTAGGTTAAGTTGAGTTTGTAGCTTTGTACTAGCTATGACTGGATCGTGTTAGATGATAGAAAAACGTCGACCGCGAATGTCGTAACAGTTACATTGGGAATCTGTAGTAGGACATAAGTAAATATGATGTACAACACATGACTAAGGACTGAACCTTGTGGCTCTCCAACATAACAAATGTAAATAGATGATCTTGCGCTTCGCTGTTTAACTTGAAACATCCCATCTTTAAGATAAGAAGCCATCAGAAGATAGAACGAGTGTCGAAGTGGCTTTTTGATTGTGCACAACAAACTTTTATAACTGACTTTTCTAAGTCAATACATGTCCAAGAATTACCAGACCAGATAGAAGGAAAACATTGCTGATGTTAATCCATTGACTTGGTAGTCTTGCAAAATGAGTAATAGTTGCTTGAATTTGGAAACATCATGGCCTGATGATTAATGGAAGTATCTTTGGAAGATGTTTTTTGTATTCAAGTAGTATATAATAAAATAATAAATTTAAAATTAATATATTAATAAATTACTGTTTTTTATAGAACACTAGCTGCGCCATGCGGTTTCACCCGCGTAAGTCCCTCGTTAAGTTTTCTTAAATTTTCTAATTTTCCGCGCAACTTTCTTAATTTTTTCTTTCATAAGAAACTTCTAGTGACAATAACAAACACAAAAAAAAAGAATTAGCAAAATCGGTCCAGTAGTTCACGCATGATGCCGTGACCAAGGGATAGGGATTCATTACATAAGGATATATACATATATAGATATATAGATTTACTGCTCTTTTTCATTTTAAATTAGAAGTAAATATTTCAAATGAAAATTTTAGTAATTTAATTTTTTTTTACAAAATAAAGCGTAATGTATTTAAACTTTACCACTAAATTTGTGTTAAGCAAGCGCCAGGTCCCTCGCTCAGTACGACATATACGTAATCTAGTTGATTTATCTCCTAAATTAATTGAGAGCCCATTTTGCAATTTGATAATTGCAATCTTAAGCTTTATTTTGTTACCTAAAAAAATGATCGAAGTTAATTTGAAATATTTACTTTGGTCTTAACACTATAAAAAAACAAATTGTGAATGGTTTTAAAATCAAAAAGAGCAGTCAATTTTTTTATAAAAAACAATAAATTTATTAAAACTTTAATACGAAAAATATCTTCCAAAGAGAGCCTTCCATCAATCAGGTAATTTTTTTTTGGAATTCAATAATTTGACAATGAATCCTCAAATAAAAAAAATAATTGTGTATACTCTATTCATTCATGTTTATATCATCTCTAGAAGTACAAATGAGCCTAATGTGAAGGAATTTCAGAACCTCACTTCTTTCGTTATCCTGTTCGTTCTTTGCATGAAATGTCCTATAAGGTGATTTTAATTAACAGGGCAGAACAGGTTTCTGTGAATCGTCTTTTTTTATTTTCGCAGAATAATTTTTTTTTTTTAAATGTATGGTTACTCTAAGGACTAGATATTCATTGACTACAAAATAGTGAAAGTTTTTTATTAATAGATATGGTAGTTTTGGAGCGATTCTCGTTTTCTTGTCTACAGTTTACATAACTAGACATTATTACATAGGTAGGTATGCTATGAATATATTGTAATATGTTCACATTAAATTTTAAATGCAAATTTTTTGATTACGTACATATATTACGTATTTTTTCAGACCATACACATTCTTCCTTTACATGCAATTATTCAAGCAGTGTTTAAAAACTTATAGCAATCTGCAACCTAGAGCTATGGGCAAAGCCATTGCTATTATTAAAATGGAAAGAATCTGAACATACAATAGATCCCTACTTTGATAACTGGGGTCAAGTAATTACTTAAGTATTTCTGAATTTTTTAGCTTGTTCTGACACATACAAATGTGTCTATTTTGGTGAACCTATTTCTGTTTGAATGGTGCTGCCAGTTTTATCAAAATTAATAAGTGACACAGTTTATACTTGAAGAAATCTAGTAATCTATCTATATATATATAAATGAATCCCTATTTCCCTTGGTCACGGCATCACGCATGATCAGCTGAACCGATTTCGCTAATTCTTTTTTTAATGTTTGTTATTGTCAGGAGAAGGTTCTTGAAAGATGCAAGAAAAAGTTAAAAAAATTTTTTTATAAAAGTAGCCTAAGTTACTTCGTATAACACCAGCTATATGCCATTGAAAGTCCCGTGGAAATCGGTCCACCCGTTCCAGAGATTAGCCGGAACAAACAGACAGACAGACAAAAATTTGAAAAACTGATTTTTAGGCATAGGTATCAAGTAAGTAACTGTGCGAGCTTAAAAAAAACTATTATTACTTTGACATTACAAACAGACAGACAGTGTTAATGATATTGAGAACAAGTGTCTCCATAACCCACCAAGTCTTATCAAATTATATTAAAATTATCAAAAATATTAAGTTCTTTGAAAAAAAAATTTGAATGCATTCAATTATAAAAGTCAACAAATTATTAAGCACCCCGCAACTTTACTTTAAACCATTGGCAACAACATCATACAAGTTTAGAAAGTGAATAAATAATGATATTTGGAAAATGAAACTTTGAATTGAATATACATATTATTATATAGTTACTATTGTCTACATTTAGTCTTAAAGGCCACTAAGGCATGTTTTGCAATGGTTGATGTGGTGACCCTTGATTAATCTAAAACGTTATAAAATAAACCAATGAATTATTAGAATGAAGTTCCTTATCCCACATTACACTTCAGAGACTAGGCAGATGCGGACTAGGTGGAAAAAAGTGCTAGTGCAATGACAAATGCTGACATTGAGTAGATCTATTATATTTTTAAGCCATCTGTGGATTTCGGCGATACTACTATAATTTGATGTTGATTGCATACTTCCAGCAACTTTCACAGAAGGCACTGTTATAATTTCGCATTTTTACAATATTTACTATATTTTGATACAACTTATTCAATTCATTAAGTAAATGTATTTATTTATAGCAAAAGGAACTTCGTTCCAACCGGGTGTCTCAAAGATACCCACACATTTTTGTAATATTTATATCCCCATCACAATACCAAACATGGACTAACAAAACAATGTATTAGGTCAAGCTATGGTCTAACCAGTTTTTCATAGTTTTACAATAATTTGAACTTACTTCTTTGAATAATCTACATTACGTAATACAGCAGATATAGTTAAACTGTCATATCTACAGCATGCACTGTCAAGGTAAGTTATTAAAGGAGGAACACACTCAAATCTCACTATAGTAGAGCTACCTAGGTCAAAATCCTATTTTACTAAAGCCAGTACTTTACAGGGGCCACATAAATTGTTAAAGCAATGGTATCATAAATAGATAGGTTAGATAGGTGAGTTCAATAGATAAATTCTGCAAACAAAATTTAGTAAAACATTTCGTAGGAAAACGGTGGATTAGATTCTTTGACGATTTTTGTTTTTGAAATAAACCTCCTGTAAACATTATACTTTATCATAAAACGAAACATTTTTCAACGCTCATACACACAGTAACATTTTCAGATTTCATTAACAGAAACAGCCGTTCTCAAAATATTACATAAAACATCATTTGAAAACTTTAAAGGTAAAGTTACTAAAAATCAAATCCGATGTATTTCTATGACAATGACAGTTTACTTATAGACACCTGTCCATAAAACCATAGTTCTAAGTCCATAGGCATACAGACTACCACTATGCATAGGACTGATGGGAAATAGGTGAATTAATATACTTTTCTCATATCAAAATTGTTGTTACTTTACTAGCTTGCAAGGCTATTATTATGCTGCTATTTCATTTTCTGCCTTTAAGATTATGCAATGAAAGCAATAGTTTTTACAAAATTTCCATAATTGCAATATTAAATACTGATTTACAGAAAGAAAATATATGGTCAAAAGACAAGGCAGTCAATAATATTGTTAAATATTGTGATAACATTGAGTATACAACAAAAAATCTGTTTAACATTTAATTCTAACAATATTCTGTTTATTTTGTTATAAATTAATTTAATAATAAGAAAAAATATTAAAATAGAGAAGTAATACAATTAAGAATCCAATCCAAAAAAAAATTCAAGTAATTTGGGATGATCACCTCAATCCCTAGTAATGATTTTAGATAAAAAATTACCCTGAATATATTTCATCATATTGTTTATTTTAATGTACTAAACTAAGATTTTATCTCAAGCAAATCACATCATCCTAGCTGACTACTGAATGCTAGTTTATTGAAATCAAAAATTTATTGATTTAATGGCACATACCTAACATGATTACATGTGATATGTGAAATAATCTAAAAGTTGTTGAATAAAAAATGTAAAAAATATAATAACTATGAAATAGAAGTATTAACATATAAAATATGCTTTCAGGAAATAAGAACTCATAAAATTTGAGGCTTAAACTAAAAACTCAACAAAGTAATTTCATTAAATATTCACTAAGATTTTGCATATTACTATTAAGGGCTACTTGGTAGTTCTACCTAAGCCTATGCCTATAGAAGAAACACAGCTTTTGTATACAATTACACTATTACTACAATAATAGTTACATATAATTAGAAACTAAAAACATTTAACTTGTTTTGGAGTAACCAATTGAACATGCAAAAATAACAGCATCTGCGAAATTGCAGGTAATGAATATTGAAATGACTACTGAGCAACACGCAAAGTAACAAAAAAAACAAAAAAATCACCTTAAATTCTGCTCTGTCCACCTCCCATTGTGATCTCTCCAGCTCGAATCTCGCCCATTCATGTTGAATAAAATGCAAAATTCCCGGTATTGAATACTGGACACTTTGACTAGGTTCGTCATTTTGTTTGTTATTTACACTAACTCCGATTTGAGATCCCACTTGCCCTCCGTTGTGATGAGATACGGAGCTATCATCCATGGCTGTGGGGATTTTCATGACATGGCCACCATTACCGAACTTGTCACACACCTACCATATATAACTATGAAGACGAACTATGTGAAATGAAATACTAACACATCATTACTACTATACTCGAACTATCGCTCACGTAAGTGACACCATCTAAAATATAAATTATCGACGAATTCATCAGTGACAAAAATTATTGCATGACGGAAAGAAAAGTCGCAACGACGTCCGCTACATTGCTTTTACTTTTTTTTTCAATGTTACCATTAGCTTTATGCATTTACATTTTGTCACAATTCATAGACAATTCAATCTACCAACAACAAAAAATCGAAATTAAAGTTTAAAATGCCCTATTTTCCTCTTATTTTATTTCTATCTGAAATTATCACATTGTATTATACATAAACGTACTTTTTACGCAGATTTCTAGTTCACTTATATAGTTTGTTTCAACTTAAATAAGTTGAAACAAACTATATAAGTGAACTAGAGATCTGATAAAGTCCGTGGTACCACCTTCTGAACGACGCAGAACGCAACGAGGTGTTAGGCCCAGAAGTCCCAACGCACTACCCGTACTAAACAGCCCACTCACCAGGCGTCACTGACATAGTTGTTATACGCGGCATCACTGCACCGCTACACTTAGACGTTCTGGACGACCACCTTATCTCAGACCACCAGCCGGTGTATCTGACTTTGGAAGACATCCCAAAGACTCTCCAAATACCCTCTCGAGGGCGTGTGCTCGGGTTGAGCACACGCCCTTTTTTCCTGTAAAAACAACCGCCGACAATGATAACATTGCAACTGACCTCAACACGGTTATGCTGGCCGCGCTTCGACAGTCGAAGCATAATACCGCGTCCACAAGGTGTCCTTCCCAGCTTCCCACCTTCATCATGGCGATGATCCACAGGAAAAGAAAACTGCGCTGACAATGGCAGCGCTCCCGATGCCTGATAATAAAGTCGCAGCTGAACGTTCTGGTTACGAAACCCACAGTCACTTTGGCAACGAACGTGGTGGAGTCCTGGCAACGTACCGTACGGTTTGAGCAAACTAGTTAGGACTGGTTGGACATACACCGACTGTGCCGCAAACTCTCCGGGAAGTCATCTCCGATTAGGCCCCTGCTGGGCGGTGATGGAACGGTACATTATTGAGCCAAAGACTGAGCGGAGATGTTTGCCGATTTCCTGGAAGCTCAGTTCCAGCCAAATCCCGCCCATAACGTGCAGCATGTAGCAGAGATCGAGAGGAAATTCGAATAATACTTCGAACGACCAATTGCTCTGATAGAGGATCCTATCGTCGTCTCCCGCTTGGTCAAGTCCAGTGGATGATTCATCGAACACCCCTCCGAAAAGCCCCCGGGCCTGACCGGGTCACCAATTAAGCTCTGCGTCACTCACTGACGCGCCTCTTAAATGGTATCCTCCACACTGGACACTTTCCCGCCGCATGGAGACTAGGGTGAGTCATCGTGCTGCCCAAGCCGGGGAAGAACATCCTGCTGCCAAGCAGTTATCGCCCCATCACGCTTCTCTCGCCAACGTCGAAGTTGTTCAAAAAACTACTACTGCTGCACATGACGCCATACCTTCAGCCATGCGACGAACAGTTCGGCTATCGCGCCGGACACTCGACTACGCACCAGCTAGCAAGAGTACTGCATGACATCATGGTCACCCGCAATAAGCACGAACAAGTCGTCACCATCTTTCTAGACTTGGAGAAGGCATTTGATCGCGTCTGGCACGTTGTACGTGCACGTGCACATGCCCCAGGGAAGTTGCCTGTCACCCATGTGCTACTCCTGGTATACGTACGTACGACATCCCAGTAAACAATGGTGTTAAGCTCGCGTTGTACGCCGATGACACAGTCTACATCACAACACCGTTAACTGGAGTCCACGTAGTGACGAAGATGCAGCGCACCCTTGACGCACTTCCCGTTTGGCTCAAGGATTGGAGACTGACGGTCAACGTGGCGAAGACTCAGGCGATCTCCTTGGGAAGGGTGGCCCTACCGCAGCTGAAGCTCATGGGAGAGACCAGCAAGTGGTCCGCGACGGGGAAATACCTCGGTGTTACCATCGATCACGCACTTTTGTGGCCTGTTTTATAGCCCCCCTGCCGCTCCAAGTGAGTCTCTGCGTGCGACCTACTATCTGGTTAAGTTACCCTGAGACCCCTGAGGATCTTCGAGATGAACCCTGATTGATTGATTGATTTGTATAGTTCGAATACGTTCATTTCATGTCAGGGCTACCATGACATATGTAACTAACATTACACTAGGAAATATGCAATATTTTATTTATGCTCCAATTTTAAAGTTTCATGTAGAATAGACAATAAGTACATTAAAAAAAGTGTGTGTACAATTCACACACGGCAGAAGTGAAACTTCAGAAAAGTGACTAAGAGAGAATGAGAAATAAAAAGTAAAATCAACAAAAATAATTTACTAATGTCAATCAATTTAATTTTAGATAATTTATATAAAAGTTATTGGTCAAATTAGCACAGATGTGTTAAATAATTAACATAAGTTAATTAACCAACGAATTTTCATATGCAATGCACTAAAAGGACACCACGTTGACATTGACGCATTTTCTGAAGGCTTCGTAGTACACAGGCGCAAAGACAAAGATTATATCAAAATTTACTGGTATTCTATCTCATCCTCTCGCAGGCTAAATCCTATTTATGAATGTTTGTCTCTTTTTAGTGAGTTTTTCGTTTCATCGAATTTCAAATCACAACGGTTCTAAAAAAGTTTCACTTGAAAATTAAAACAATTTCATTTATTGCCAAAAACTGTTGTTTTAAACTGACAGTCTACATTTGTGCGCCCGTGCGCCCAAACGGCCTTGCAACAATGAAGTCACAGTGGTGGTGGCCCTTGTGTGTCACTTGTGACATCATGAATATTTTACTTTTGCAATTATTAGTTCTGACTTTCAAGATATTTATTTGTTTATGTAGGCACATAATGCACTGTAAATTAATTAAAATTTACCATCATCTTTCAACATGAAGTAGACACAACGATGTCACCAATAATATTCTGAGAAAAAGCCATGTCATGTTTTGTGCCAATGTTTCTGTCTACTTCAACAAAGGGTTCAAAGCTCTGATTCTTCAATACCTGCAAAAATAATATTTTACATATAAATATAATAAAAGATTTGATCTTAAGATTTGATTTCCATCAAATCTTAAGATCAAATCTTAGCTTAATGTGGCAGCTATATAGGTATAAGTATACATCTAACTTTTAAACTTTCACGCATTACATCTACGAAATACTTAGTTCATGTTTTTTAACGATAAGTATCTATATGAAACTTATTATAGATACTTACTCAGACCAATTAAAATAGACTTAGCGTACGTAAACAAAAGAGTTCTATTGATGTGTACGCCACCGTCAAACTATTTCTGGGATTTACCCTAAAGTACCTTACTCACCATCAATCCTGACGTACGCCCCGCCAAGGTCATGCACGATGCACGATGAAAAACGATCGTGAATAGTCTTGACGTACGTCATAGTTATTATTAATTGCTTGCTGGACTTGCACGATCGTGCGGGTGGACCGTGAATAATAAAATACCTTACTCACCTATCTATCCTGACATACGTCCCGCTAAGGCCGCGGTGCTGGACGTAGCATACACACGTATCATGCCGATCCATCCCGGCTGTACGTCCTCACAGCCACGGTGCTGTAGCCAGTGTTGCCATTTTCTAAAATTACCTAAAATAATGATCAAATTCCCCAGTTTGGGGAGACAAAACGTGGAGTCGTAATGTAATTAATAAGGCTAAAAATTCCTGATTCCCCGCATTTTCCTAGAATTGATAGTCTACCCATAAATTCTACAATCAAATCAAATCATTTATTATTTTGCAGAAAGCACTGTTATAATAATAATGACGTACGTCAAGACTATTCACGATCGTTTTTCATCGTGTATCGTGCGTGACCTTGGCGGGACGTACATCAGGATTGATGGTGAGTAAGGTACTTACTCACCATCAATCGCTTAACAAGCCAAAAGAAGTATAACTTCAAAAAAACTGAGATAGTCTTAAGCCGTATGAAATGTCAAGAATCTTCAGTAGCGTTAAAAGTCATAAACGTTTAGCGGTTAGCGTTTCGCCGGATTGACGGTAGGGGCAACACACGCTTATCTTAGGTATTTATATTAAAAACGAGATGCCGAATAACGTAATGATTATGCAGTGAAGTGAAGGGTGTAGCAGCCAGTGAACCGATATTATATATATAATAATAAATAATTGAGCTTAATAAATATCGCGAAATAATAAAAATGTTTAGAATTATATGTCTACACAACAATACGACATTTTCTATTCTAAATGGCTCTTTTTCCTAGGTCACGCTATGAATGTTCGCTTTTTATAACGTTTATTTGTCTTTTCAGACGCAATTGTATCCGTATTTGCGTTGACAAATCTGTGATAAGGAATACACCACACGCAACACACACACAGGCTGACTCAAGTCTCTCAGTCAGCCTGTGACAACCTGGTCGAAACGTCAGGCAATTCAGAGGTATGTAATATATATTTTGTGATCGCGTTAATTCCCGTATAAATAAATAATAAAGTAAATCATGGAGCGTGAAAGTTTAAAAGTTAGCACATCATAGTTAATTTTGATACTGTACACGTAACTTTCTAAAGGTTTCAGAATATTTTCGTTACTTATTAAAATAAAAAATCTAAATTTCAGAGAAGGAAAAAGAGCATTTTTATTTTATAAAACTTAATACTCATATATTTCATTAAGAAATAAATAATGAATTTCATTATTACTAGTCTCTCCTTTAAAATCATCATCTTTGTAAAAAATTATATCGTCGGCTACGGCGCGAGACCAACACACACCACACTAAACCGTTCTCAAGTTTCGTTAAGTGTGAACAAGATATTTATTGGTCGTAGGCTCGCAGCTAACGCCAGCTATTATTATCAAAATTTTGTGGGCTCTTATAACGTAGGTATTTTCACTTTTATATGGTAGTAATGTATCTGTTCCGAAGTAATTATCTTATCTGTGCCATAGGTATACAATACAAAAGCATCTATTATGTTTAATTTAATATTGTGAACTTTATAGCGGGATATTTTAAGAACAATAAGGAACTACTAGATCCTCCTATTTAGTAACAGTAAACATGTAACCAGAGTTGCTTTAAAAATCTAACCTAATTGAAAGGAATTAGATACTCAATATTAAAATAAATATCAAATATAGATTTTTTAAAATAATATCGGATAAATATATCGATATGTATGTAGAAAAATATCGATATTTCAATAAATTTATATTTTTTGGCCACGCCTAGCTAGCGTCGCCAATGCGCTTAGCGCCATATTGTATTGTTCTGGAGAATTTGGAGTCGCACTCGAAGATTAAAAATACGACGTTTGCTGTTAACATTGGACGATTTCTCGAAATTTGGTGAGAATTACAAGTAATCTAATAAAATTAATTGAATACCCATTAATTTAGTAAATAATAACCATGATGAAGCATCCCCGTTATGTGGTGCCTTGTAATGCTGCAGCATGTACAGTGTCATCCATTGAATTTTATTAATTTTAGGCAAAAATGTCACGACATGGCGACTGTAAATTGTATGTTGGAGATTTGGGTAATAACGCAAGTAAACCAGAACTTGAAGATGCATTTTCGTATTACGGACCGTTACGAAATGTCTGGGTAGCCAGAAACCCGCCCGGCTTCGCGTTTGTAGAGTTTGAAGATCCCCGTGACGCTGAAGACGCTGTAAGTAATTTTGTAGTAATTGATTGTGTTTAAAAATTGACAAGGCACATTAAATTGTAAAATCAGCAATGTTAATTGTTAAAATTTTTGGTTATTTGTATCATGGCGTGCGTTTTTTTGTCTGTTCGGTATCTAGTAATCTAATCTAAGTAATTTTAAAACGTACAATTCTTTAGATATGACTGCTGCATAGCATTTTTTCAATATTTACGGTGTAAATACATTACTGGCTGCAACTTAGTAAGACAAGTGAATTTCAAATCCACTATACGTTCTTATTGTTCTCATCCATGATTTATTGTAAAAGCATTCTGCTTGGTTCGATGAAATAAATTTATTTTTAAGAAAATTTCTTTATTCAGGATTTGGGAAAAAAGTATTTTCTGTAGTATCTTTGGGTCATGCTGCATTCTAGCCAAGCCATTTGATGACATTTATGCATCCTGCTCATTTACCAAAGAGGATTTTTTAGTTTTGTTTTAGATATTATATTTTATGTACTCATATTGTAGATCTTGATATAAGACAAGATTTATCTCATACTTACACACAATACGCTATTGCAGTGGTGTGTAGTCTTGCATTCTCATGCATGAAAATAAAGTTTTCCCCATTAAACCCTCCAAATGCATGATCTATTCCTCTACTGCAGAGAAGGCTATCCACTTGCTTCATGACCAATATTTCAACCATGGATGAAAAACGCCTCAGTTATCGCTTCACACTGAATGAACTTCCTTGAACAAGCATAAACCATCACCATGGAGATATTCTGTGATGCATAGACTCATTTCAGTCCTCCATTCCTGTATTGACATTAAAAGTATTGTAAGATATTGTGCTTCTGATTTTTCTAATAGTGTTTATAAAACCTAAATGAAAGCAATTTACTGTATTAGAGAAATAAATGGAATAAGATGATTTTTATCCAAAGCAAATGATAATTTCTAAAATGTTATAGAGTTATTAGATTAAATGCCTTAATCTCAGTATATACCAGAAATAATGAATAGTCAGTACAGAACAAGCAATGCAATGTATACTTAAACCTTGTATTTGATCAATGGGTAAATTGGCCGTCATTAAACAGAAAGGATGCAATCCACACAAAGTTACTTTTGAGATAATTAATTTTAAAGTTAGATTTTTTTTTTGGATTGGTTTTAATTGCCTTCAATTAAAACCAATCCCAGTACTCAAGTAAAAATGTTTTCATGTGACAGTTTTACTTGTTTCTTAAGATTTTGACAAAGCAGTAGTGTTGGATCCTTTTAACTAAAACATGCCCAAGATAATAGACATAATTTGCTATAAAAAATAGCTGTGAAGCTCTAAAAAATGTAAGAAACACTAATAAAATAAAACTTATTTTTCTAAAAGTTTTATTGACAAAATATTATTTAAGCATAATGAAAGAACACTCACCTACTGACTAATCATGAAATCTACTAGACCTACGAAGATTAAATTTGGCAGTGAGGTAGTTTATGAGTTGGAGATGTTAGCTAAGAACGGATTTTGCATCAAGGCCAGATTTAGGGGGTCTAAGGGCTCTCGCAAGTTTGTATGAAAGTCATCATTTTTTCTGTTGGAGACCTAATATTTGACAGGGAGGAAGTTTAGAGGTAGGTAGGACATGTGAGTTAAAACGGATTTTGCAACAGGGCCAGATTTAGGGGGTCTAAGGGTACTCGCAAGTTTGTACGAGTCCTTGGTTTTTGTACTAGAGACCTGAAATTTGGCAGCATGGTAGTTTAGAGGTTGGACACGTCGGCTTAGAACAGGTTTTGAGAAGGGGTCCTATTTAAGGGGTCTAAGGGCCCTCGCAAATTGAACTGAAATTTATAGGATGGACACATCAGCTAAGAAGGATTTTTGATGGTGCCAGATGAAGGGAGTCTTAAGGGCCCTCACAAGTTTATATAAAGGTCCTTAGTTTTTTGTACTAGAGCCCTGGATTTTGACAGGAAGGTAGTTTAAGAGATGGGACACGTGAGCTAAAAATGGATTTTACGCAGTGGCGTAACAATAGGGTGGCAGAGCGGGCAAAATGCCACGGGCCCATGGCCCTAGGGGGGCCTCTGGCCACGACTCCAAGACCCTAAGCACTCGAGGCAGGGGCCGTGCGAGCAGTATGAGGCAGCGCAACAACTAAAAAAAGTCATCAAATTATTTTACTAAGTACGCCCACATTGCAGTCTCACACCACCTAAAAGTGAACTTGTGGCCCATCCGATGAATTTGCCACGTAGTTACGCCGCTGATTTTACGACAGGACCAGGTTAAGGATGTCTAAGAGTTCTTAGTTTTTTCAACTAGAGGTCTAAAATTTGGCAGGGATGTAATTTACATAGGTAGGATCCCTCAGCTAAGAATGGATTTTACGACCCGGCCGGAAAACCTACTTAAAAATTATCAGGATTCGATTTTTCATAACGGCTGGAAAACCTCAGTTTTTGTTTTAGTATATAACGATCTATAAGTCTTGGATCATTTTCGGTTTTTACTCGGTGACTTTCAATTTTCAATAAACTAATTGAATTAAACGCTAATGATCGTCGATCGATGATGAACGAAGTCACGTGATGTATTAATTTTATTACAAACAGGGTTTATAAATTGCAAACAAAAACTAATATTTATTCATGCTTGTAGGTTCGTGGCTTAGATGGACGGACTATTTGTGGACGTCGTGCTCGTGTCGAAATGTCTAATGGAGGTCGAGGAAGTGGTGGACGAGGGCCGCCACCCCGTTCTCGCTTGCCGCCGCGTCCTTATGACGACCGCTGTTACGATTGTGGAGATCGAGGACACTATGCTCGCGATTGTACACGCCGTCGACGTCGCAGGTAACAATTCATATTAATTCTAATAGGTTAGTATTGCGGAAAGTAACAGTGGCATAGAATCTGCAAGGTAACAAAAGCAAGAACCTTACTATAATACGAATTTTCTTCAATGATGCATAATAGCGTAACATGCTGTATATTGTGAAGATTCCATACCATTGTCCTGGACTCACTTATACCAATGATAACTATGTTATAGGTTATCATTGGCCTGTGCGCCGAGAACGAACTCTTCAGTGTCTGCACTTCTTATTGTCTGCGCTACGTAGCTTTCACTTCGCGGCGTGGACTCCGATTGAGTTGGTCGCTTCGGTAACTTCGCTCTGCGAACTACGTAGCTACAGCCTACGTGCACACTTCACTTGTCGAGAACTTCATTAAGAGTAATGTTCGTTCTACGCGTCGCAACGCACGTCTAATGTAATCACTGCGTGCACTCAGTGAGTTACACATTATTATCCCACTTTTGTGTTCAAAGAAGGCCAGAGCTTTTTTTACCTATGAAAGTTATTTCTTTATCGCAAGGTAATATTAACTTTAGAAGATTCAGTTATTATATGAAAGCTGGCCCTCATTTTTTAAGAAGAACACAAGACACGAATTGACGACAAAGCGAAACTATTTTACAGGTGTGAAATAATGACCCATTACATGAGAAAATAATCCAGTATTTTCTCTCGTAATGCATCTAATTGTACTATAGCAGTACTAGAAAAAACGGGTGCTTTGGCACAATTAATATTACCTACACTATGGCTAATAAACAGAATTGACAATAACAAAGTAAGATTATTTTATCCTGTTTATTAACATATGTGTTTATAGTATTGTAGGTAATCTACTTTGGCAAATTATTGTTTCCTCCAAAGCTTACGACTATATTTTGTTTTAAATTTTAATCTGGAGACTTTTAATTAAATGCCAAATTAGGTTAAACACAATATGTCAGAAGTGTTGTAACAAGCTAAATACAAGATGGTGTCCATTTCCCAGCCGGTCGAGGTCCCGGCGCCGCAGCCGCTCCCGCTCGCCGCGCTCTGGCTCCCGCTCCCGCAGCCGCAGCCGCTCTCGCTCTCGCTCCAAGGCACGATCCATGTCGCGTTCAAGATCACGTTCGGCATCAAAAGATTCTAAAAAATCTAACTAATAAACTACATACATACATCTGTTTGAACTACTTCTATTTTATCGAGTCCTTTTATGTCGATGATTTCATCACTTTAATTTTAGGTATAATTAATAAGTAGTCACTAAACAAATGTAAAATAAAATACCTGAATTGTCACTTAAGAATCATTCCTAGGTATATTTGACTACAAGTTTATAGAATTATTATTGATTTTAATGGTCAATAAATTTAATAATTGAAAAATCATGTATTATTTTTTTTAATTTAAGTCATATTTTATTCAAATAATGGTTTCTAATAGTACGTAATCACAGAAATCTAAATAAGGTAATAGAAGTGCTATGAACGCGTAAACTTGTCGCCGCGCTGGTGACTCAGACGCCACCAGTGCGAAATTTTACGCTCAGTTACTCTTGAAGCTTTGTCTCGGTAAGTTCGGTTGTAAAAATGGTGTTTTGCAGCATTAGCCACTGCGGCAAATCGTCTACTACGTGTAATTACACTAATCAAGGGATAACATTTGGATAACTTTCATCAGTAAGTGTTTTCTTTTGGTTTTATTGATGTTTTTGATAAAAGTACATTTTAAATCATAACTCTACCAATAAATAGTACGACTGGCATAATTTCTACTTACTACTACATTGCCCGTTGTGTTGGATGCTATCGGACGCAATAAATAATAGTGTTTGCTTTAGCATTTGTAGTGGCACGGTCACAGAGAATCGTCGCGAGCTAGTGATGTGCTAAACGACATTAGTGTACCTATAGTAGTACTCACAAACTGTACATTTTACATTAAAAGATAAAAATGAAACATGAAAAATTGTTTCCTGAAGGGAATATATTATTTTATTGGTTTATTTTAGATTCCCGTAGAATGCAGATACGAAAGACAAGTGGATATAACTTATAGTCGGATTTGTTTGAGTCATTTTACGGATGATGACTTCAATATATCAACAAAACGACGTACTCTGTTAAAATCTGCAGTACCTACAATTAACACATGGAACTTGTTCAATGTAGTAAGTTCAGGTTTATATTGTTTTTACCGATTATATAAAAAAGTAAGTAAATACTTTGAAATGGTGGACGCGAGAATAACGTGAAGTTTGTTTTTTTGTAGGAATCGTAATTTTGCCGTCGTATTTTTGTGATAATTTAACAATATCTAGGGATCTTATTTGGGATGCCACTTTTTTTTTAAATATTTGATGACATACATTTTCATCAATATGATCAGTCCCCGACTGATAACCATTTAATTAAATTTGATATACGCCTTAATTATTACGCAAAAATGCAATTGAAATTGTTCCAAAAAGGCAGATGTTGAATTAATATCTTCATTTTACAGGACAGTAATTTTTAATACTTCATCTTTTTATAATTTTTGTAAAGAATAAATTATATTTAACAATAAAGTACGGAGCCACTAATAACTTTCTTCTATTATTCCTTGGTTCCCTGGTATTACGGTATTACCCGTAGTCAAGCCCTAGTGTAGATTACGCAATCACTACCACAAATGCAGAATCTATTATCCTTGTGTGTGAAGTGAGCGGACCAATACGACGTAATATCAGTCTTAGTGAATATTCATAAGGCTTAGTTCAGTTTGGATAACATTCTCGGTGCATCTGTCGCGTGATTGTGTAGTTATTGTTTATGTATGTAGATGTAGCACCGAGTTGGCGACATGCGTTTTTGATAGATCCCAGCGCTACCATTTCTATTACCTTATTTAGATTTCTGTGTACGTAATAGATGAGTCGTTCGATAAAAATGGAACCATTGTCTCACCCACCGTAAAGGTACCGGAATAAAATATACACCTATCTTAGTTGCACTTCCATCAGTTCTGTTGAAGACACGAGGAGAAAATGAGTCCCATTTTCAAGTTTTAATATCCATCCTATCCAGTGCTATTACTTATTTTGAAAAACCTATGAATGAGGAGAACAATTGGAGCGGCGGAAATTTGGATTAGCGAATGAGATTAGTATAAACAAAGTTAGAATGGCAGTACGAAGTATGAAAAATGGTAAAGCAGTTGGGCATGATGGTTTATCAGTTGAAGTTTAGAAGTTATTGAAAGAGGCTGACTTAATTCTTCAATAAGTTGCCTTGGACGTTCACTTGTACCCATCTTTAAAAATAAAGGAGACAGAAAAGCAATAAGTATCAAGGAATAAAGCTCGTGTCTCATAGCAAGAGTCTTTAAGAAAGTAATTGAGAGAACCAATTTGGGTTTAAGCTAGGGCACGGGGCAAAAGATGCTATGTTTGCAAAACGCCAACTATGCAAGAAGAACAGAAGGGCGCACAAACACTTGTATTATGGTGTTTGTTGACTTAGAAAAGGCGTATAATAGGGTATCTCGACAGGTTTTGTTGTGTGCTTTGAACGAAGGAGTGCCTGCTAAGTATGTGGAATTGCTTCGTGCTACGGACAGAGGGTCTAGCACTCATGTAAGATCGGTCGCTGGAAACAACAATGCGGTGTCTGTGTAGGCTTGCACCAGGGATCGGTACTAAGTCCATACCTCTTCCTGTTGATTATGGATGCTCTGACATCGGATATACACGAGGAGGCACCTTGTTACATGCTGTTTGCAGACGATATTGTTGTTCGGTGAGGATGGGTGCAAGGCCCAGACTCCAGAGCAGACTGGAAAAATGGCAACAAAGATTGGAGAATGTTGGCTTTTAAATTACCAGAACCAAAACTGAATACATGTTCTACGATTTCGGCGGTCTGTCCAGTCGTGAAATCCGTCTGCTCCGAGTTTAAGTACCTCAGCGCCCTCCTACAAAGCGATGGCGAAATAGACTGGACTGGGCAGCATCGAATCAGTATAGGGTGGTTGAATTTTTCAGTTTTTCAAGTTTCCTATTAAACTAAAAGGTCCATATCCACTATCAGCTCAGTACAACAAACTTAATGGCCGGGCTGGAGTTAGCCGCAAGCCGGTGCGGCGAATGCAAAATGAAGCTATCACTTAGGACGAAGGAGCCTCCTTTCACCCGCTCGCGTCCGCGTGACACTCCGCGACAGTGTGAATGCTACGTCCGTACATGAACCACACGCTCATTGCGCTCGAGCTCTGAGAGTAGTCATGTTCATTTCATTGTTCTTAGTGTTTTTGTCATTTTTGTTTGTTATTTGTTTTTGCCATTTTTTATCATGCTCCGCACGCGTAATAATGTTTTACGTCGACTGGCTCGAAAAATGGTGTATGACGTGTTAAAGTTCATGAAAAAAGAGACTGACAAAGTCTTCAGTACGACTTTAAGGGCAATCACAAAGCGGACTGCAGCAGCTACAGGTGTGGCAGAGAGAACCGTAAGACGTATCGCTACCCGACCCTAGTTCGGGAATGTCACCAGTTTTCCGTACTCCTGGTAAGAAAAGGTCGGGGAAAAAAATAGAATGAATGGGATCGACAACTTTGACCAAGGTGTCATCAAAAGATGTATACCTACTTACACAATTTTCATGTAATTGAGAGAGCTTTCCGCACTATTGGACAATTATTAAAAAAAACTGAAAGCCGATATCAATTTTAACGGATCTGCCACAAGCCCCACGCAAATTTTAAACAATTTAGGATTTAAATGAAAAAAAACGTTGACCAACAGAAAAGTTTCAATAGAACACTTCTATTCGCTTAAAACGGATCGAATATTTAAGAAAGATAACAAAATATCGAGAGGAAGACAGACTCATTATTATACCGATGAGTCGTAATTATGTCGATTCTTCCCATACGACATCTAAAGCATAGAGTGATGGGAGTACAGAACTTAAGAAAAAATCCCAAAGGGCCAACGACTCGTAATAGTCCAGGCTGGGTCGGATCAGGGTTTTGTGAATAACGCACTGCTTATGTTTAAAGCAGGCAATAAAACAAGTGATTATCACCAAAACATGAATTATATTTTGCCAATAAGAGACAATAAAAGTGGCTGCGCACCCAACTGATACCAAATCTTCCACCAAATTCAGTGGAGGTGGTAGATAATTCTGCCTACCACAGTTAATTAGAAGAGAAGGCGCCAAATTCCGATTCGAAAAAATTGGAAATGGAAGCCTGACCTACAAATAGAGACATTTTATTTATTTTAAAACACACACTGCTTACAGATTTACTCTAATACAACCATGTAGTACATATTATGGATACACAAAAAATAACTCCGTTCAAGACAAACACTGTAGTGTCGTCACCCTTTGGAATTCCGCCAATGTAGGTACATATAAAAATATCTGTCTGTTGTGAGACCTGCCGTTTTCATCAAGCCAGAATTATATAAATTAATTTTACTGCATAAAGAAAGTTACAAAAAATATAATATAGATAAAATATTACGCAAGTACAACCACACAGTGTTGCGCCTTCCACCTTACCACCCGGACCTCAACCCAATGGAAATTATAAATACATATACATACACACATCTGTATATATGTCATCTGAGCGTGACGGTCACGCGAGTTCAATGCTTTTTCCCCATACCAAAAGTGCCTAAAGTGCTGAAGAAGTTTTCACTTTAAAAACAAATTTTAACATAAATAATGCTATGAAACTTGTAGATGAGCTAAGACAAACGGGTGAATCGGAATGGAAAGCATTATTATGTAATACACTTATGTACAATACACACGTAACATTATGTAATAAAGTTAAAAATATTAAAGACGATTTTAAGAAAAGTGATAGAATTACATCGAGATATTATGTACTCGAGATAAACGGAACAAAATACATGTTCCGTTTATAATTTGAATTAAAACTAAAAAGTGCTACAGCGCTAAAACAATGATTTGTAGTTAAATCTAGGCCTGCCATCACTTATATTGCCGACGCCGTATAAAAACTAAAATCGCCGGAAAAAAAAATCCGGACACATGCTTGAATTTGAGATTCTTTCCCGGACACCTTAAAAAAATGCCCATTCCATTTAATTTTATTTTTATTAAGTGAAACAGCTGTTAACGATTCATCTACCAATATTATAAATTACCCGGGTTTTACCCGGACACTTTTTGAAAACCCCGTCCGGACGCTCCCCGGACGCCCTCTAAACTAGGACAAATCCGGGGAAACCCGGACGGATGGCAGCCCTAGTCCGTATTAACAAGCAGTGCTCGATCGCTTATGAACTGTAGTTTTCTCGCGAGCCGTAAGGTTGTAAGCTCATTTTCATGGCGCCTACGGGCTTTGCCCAACGGCTTGCTGCAACGATTTGTTTTCATAGATTTTGCGCCAAGCTACAAAAGAAAATAGGACAGGATAAGGACAAATAGTTTATACCTAAGAAGCTTTATTAGAATTCAATATACTAATGATAGTTTTGAAGATAATAAAATTATGTTGACGGGAATCAACGCGACTTGCAGCAGTAGTCAGCCTGTGACCACGACCAGTGCAACCTGGTCCAAACGTCAGGCAAATCAAAGGTACCTTTTAAATACGTGATCGCGTAATTTTATTATCATACATCTTTCATGACAATTAGGTTTTATCAAAAAAAAGAATACCTACCTTCCTATATTATTTATAAAATCGGCGAATTAAATTTGAATTACACTGTTTTTTTCCTAGGTAATTTTAATCGATTATAAGATAAAGAAAATTAGGGACACCCGATCTTTCTTTAATAAAACTCCGCATACCGCGCATCAGCAATCTCTGGATTATGCAGAGGGGCCAGCAGCCCCAGTCCTAGTACCAAGGACCTACGTCTTTTAACTCAAGTTTGAATAAACAAGTTTTGCATTCAAAGATCTTGTGACTTAGGTACGCTTCAGACTTGACCGTGTTAGCTCCGAATTGTTATATTGAATACACATTATGACGATAGACATCTTTCTCGAAAATGGATTTACCTACTTGAACTGTTTGTCCCAGGTATACATACGCGTCAACAACTTCAACTTCAGCGGTAATCAAAAATGTCCCAACTGACAGTCTCTAGTCCCTAGTAGTAGTATGCTGTCAGTAGACTGACAGCCCCTGGTCCCTACCGGCATCATAACCCTAATCCCTTAGACCCTAATCACGGCAAAGATCGCAATGCAAGTATTTAATTTTAATCGTAATTTGTTGTGAGATAGAGCTATGGACACCGGTCGGGTGGCCCCAAATTTTGGATGGATGTACTGCTCCAACTGCTACTGTCAGATCTTTCCGAATCGTCATTAATTGTATATAAGGAATATAGGTCAAACTTAATACGGGTTTTCCTGTTTATGAGCTTAGTTATAATGACAAATTTTAACACTAATGTATGTCATCAATATTTTCAACATATCAATATACACAATCGTCATCACTGACACATCAATAATCAGAAATACTATATATAGTATAGTTATCACATCTGCAATAAATTACAAGAAAAGTAAATGGTAGTTAATCCAACATTGTTTGTAGAATCCATACAAGTAGTTAAGTGATGATAATGATGAATAATGTTAGAACACTTTCTGAAAATAAATACATACTTAACTTATTATGGTAAAGCTCAGCTAGAAATCCGATTGGCTCTTTGTAATGTCCAAAGTTTATCATTAGAGAAGGTAATGACTAGGATATAAAATAAAAATCGAACTGCTGTTTCATCGACAATTTGTTTATTAACACTTATTAAAACGTTCTACTATTATACTTAAATGGCGATTGTATGTTCACGATTTTATGCATTCCAATTTGGTTGCTATTGACATTTTCCATCAAATATGGTGTCTAAAAACTATCAAATAAATCTCTAAATAAGCCTAACTTTAAAATTCACTCCTGAGATCATTTCATGATATTTAGTTGTTGAAATTGCAACAATGTTTTGGATTATACTAAGAATCATGTTATCATTGGCTTGAATACAAAAATAACGCGGTCCATAATCTCACTTATATAATCTTTTAACTTATAAGTAAATAGGTAATATATTATGTATGTATAATCTAAATCATATTATTTATGTGTAGAAGGTTTTCTATACAAAAATTTAGTTCGGAACGTTACAAATCGTTCTTTTATCACACCTGAATGATGTTATGTAAAATAATGCAAAAGACAATAACATACTTATTGTATAATCTATGTTGATTGATAATTCAGTACAAACTAACTCATTGTTCAGATTTTACAAGTTACATATTTTATTGTTACTTATAAAATCAAGAACCGTTGTCATGTTTAAATCGAATAGACATTTTGTAAATCCATTCATTATTATGACGTCCGCCTGTATTAGTGGGTTCATTTTAAACTTAGATAAAATGAGAAATCTAATTAGGGGCCATCTATATATTACGTCACACGAATTTCATGATTTTTTTGACCCCCCCGTCCTTTTATCAGGTGGTCACATTTGTGGAACCTTCCCGGGTGTGACGTCACATATTTTTCAATTTTACACCCAGAACTAAAAGGAGCAGTTCTATTTTTTTTTTAATAAAAGTGTAGTAACGTGTCTAGTCTTTCGTTTACACGTAATTTTTTGTGTTTAATACTTTAGATTTCGAAACGTGACGTCACGAAGCTGACCCCCTCCCCCACTTAAGGTGTGACGTAATTTATGGACGGCCCCTTAGAGATACCAACTTCCCGGAAATATCCTGTTCGCGTTACAGGTATGCGACCCTGACCTTGGGCTATTGCTTACACTCTCAATACATCCGTATAAGCAATATAATTTTCCTTCCATTGCCATTCCTTCTTGCATTATCTTTCCCTTTCAATATACTCCCAATTTTCCCATATTTAATTGCCAAAGTGCCCGGTTGGCGGCAATAGGCTTGCCTCCTTTAAGTGAGTGGGACCAAATGATATTTGGTAAAGTGTAGGCGTGAGTGTATATATGTATAAAATGATGAGAATCTGCATTGCGGTAAGAAAGTTATAAAGGAAACAGTAAATTTAAAACAAATGAGACAAATAAAAGTTACTAAACACAAATTTCATACCTATTTATGTAATTTGAAAGAACTAATAAAAGCAAATAAGATTTTTGACATCTGGAATATTCAAAACGCATGAGATTAGCTACTTAATGGTCCCATAAAAGTTTTAACCCATTGTTAGTTTTTCTGTAAATCAATACTCTCTGTGCATCCATTAAAAGTTAATTTTACCGTTTTAGCTAGAAATAATAATGGATAATATAATACTCTTGTTTTTTTAACTTTCATAGTCGGTTTAGCCTTATAGCTATTTTAAGGAAAGTCATATGTATTATAGAAGTATTTACATTAGTATGCTGATTGAGAAATTTAAATTGAAATAGTGGCGTATAAACGAATTAATAAACTAGATATCAAATTATGGCTACGTAAGAAATCTTTACTTTGTTAGCAGCTAATACACATATCAGGATGAAACATTATATATATTTTTTCATGAATTTGTTAGTTCTACTTATACGACCTATCTACTAGCAGTACATCTTTTCACCTTTCTTAATATATGTAAGTATATATTATGTTGATACATAGCAAATAAACAGACGAATCATTAATTGACGAGACACACTAATTTAGACAAATTAACACCACTAAAATGACACCACTTGATTGTACTGAAAGCACAAAACATCCATAATAAAGTAATGAAAACTACTAATAAAAAGTATCAGTATCGCTGTTAGTTTTTTTAAGCTTGTTATAACTAATTGAAATTGATAATAGATGAATAAAGAGGTAATAGTAATAACTGTAATTACAAAAAGTTTCAATAATGCAATGTTTAGTAAAAATATTTGAACAGATAAACAGTTGGTCTAACTTAGACCCAGTTAGGTAAATTTAATTTATTATTAGTGAAAACCTCTATTTGACAAAACATACTACTCCAACAAACTAATCAATACAAACTAGTTCGTTGTTTACCCCAAAAGGGTTTAAAATATTTCCATTTAAGTTGATATTCATCACGCAGATTATATTCCGATTCCATATTTAATCTAACTTGTCAATCGTTTGTTTTAAATTTCTTTTTCTCAATCAGTAATAAATGAAATCATAATGTACATATAATAAACCCAATTACAATGGATGAAAATGAGTTTTTTGGCTTTCAGTAAAATACTGCACATGATGCAAGACGAAAATATCCTCATTTATAATTGTGTAATATGCAACAATCACCTTAAAAAATATTTGTCCAATTTATATCATGAATTTAAAAAAAAGAAAATTATGTATTTACAATTATTTGTTGTCACATGCTTTGGTGATGTGACAGTATAAAGACCTGTATGTCAAACAACAATATGTATTATATAATTATAGCAGTATTAGCTGATTAATTATATAATATTATTAAATGATTTCTCATGTCCTCCAAAGGGAGGCAGGCATAGGCCTATGTCCAGCAGTGGACTTCCTATGGCTGAAATGATGAATGGTAATATCAGTATACCTTTTGTCATGTTAGGTGTATATCCCAAGACAGAGACATTAATAACAGTACAGAGGCTAGAAACCTTTTGAATATTATTTTAAATTTCAATCTTTATTGCACTCCATGTTAATGCAAATATGTACCTACCTCACTCTCACCTTTGAGATCTCTAACAAAAATAAACCAAATTTCTATGGCGTTTTTGCGGACCTAAATGTACGCGATTTACACCTACGCTTTAATATCTTGAACCATAAAAATGCTCGATATAATATGTTTATAATAAATAATAGACGGATAATTGAGAAATAATCTAATAATAAATAATAGGTCATTCAATGTACCGGACCAGTAGGCACACTGAGTTGGTTCATTTAACTAAATTAGTTACGATAGTCGACGTTTGAAAGTTATTCTACAAGCCATGTACGCGATAAGCATTTCGGATGACATATTGAAATAATTCCAAATGATTAAACATTACGATAATCAGGGGTGGCGAATTGCTGTCGCAAGATTGTATTTAACAGATATAGCACATGTATATCTTTTTACGGATTAAATAGAATAATTTTATGTGCGAAACAATAACCAGGAAAAATGTTGTATGCCCATCCTGTATGTTGAAATACTGTTCTATCTACATTAGGTACATACACAATTTATCGGACAATGAGCCACTGGTGACTGATGCAGTTATGGAATATTTTTATTATTTATCTGTAAAAGGAATTATGTTCGTAAAATCAGTGATGTTAGATAATTTTAATTTTGTAACAAAGCTGATATTTAAAAGGAAACTATTTGTTTACAGACAAAAAATGTAATTACCTTATTACTTCACTGTCCTATGTAGTCCATCAACCCGACCTTGAACATTTTTTACTCAATAATTAATACATGTAAGTGGCACAATCTAAAACCTGGTATTTACAAACATACATTTGTAAGTACATACATCTAACACCTGTTTATAAATTTACTTAATTTTTAATGGAACAAAACTTTATAATATACTTTAACACTAGAGATCGCTTGGTGGTTGAATTTCGACCATAATTCACAGGTCATCATATATACTGGACCCCTGCAGCTTTTTGTAGCCGTTTTTGTATAATTTTTAATTTGTAATCAATATATTGATTCAATATTTTAGCTGTCTGCACTTCTACATATAAACTAACTATTCCAAATTTCACATAATCCGCGAAATTTGCTTAATAAGAGGTACAAAGAATTCCTTTTACGTATTACTATATAGATGATATATGAGCAGAGTTCAGTGTTCAACAGTGTGGTTGGCTATGCAGCATTGGGAAAAAAAAATTGCGTCATTGCTAAACATCACATTGTTGAACATCAAAACGGGTATGTTCTATTGGTAGTGTCAGATCAAGTAATGTAGTAATGACTCTCTAATAAATAATGCAAATTTGCAATCAGAAATGAGGGATATTTTCATAGCCTACCGAATACAGAAACATCAAACATTCAGAAAAAATATAACAGAATCAATCGCATAATATACACAAATATTCAAATCCTAAAATACTAGTTTGTTATTATCACATACATATATCTCTATGAGAACATTGCTGCATTCTTTAAAATATGAGACAGACTGTAATCTACGATTTATAAATTAAAGAAAAACATGTATGAGGTTTATTGTAGGCCATGCAAAAATTTCGATGTCTATTTACTGTACAAAAAAATTAATCATGTTTACTAATAATGATCTTTTATAAAAATGGGTAGCCTTGTACGAACCTGGTCATTTCCAGGACTGCAGTGACATTATGGATGTCAACTCCCCATATTTATCAGGAGCAAAATAGGTCATTTTTTTATCGCAACTTTGTTCTCAACAGTCTACATTTTCGAATCAGCTTTTATTTACATCTCAACTTTACCATTGCTGATCCGTAAAGGCCTCAATCAATTTTATAACACCGATTATTTTTTAAGGAAGAACTCTTTTCTAGTGATAAAATACAACAAATATAAAAATATGTGCATAAGGTGTTCTACCCTTATTAAAAGCTCCTGAATACATTCTAATCAATGTTTTAATAAAACCAGATTTTGAAACTGATAAGAGTTTTATCACAGCATTATTAGTAATAATAATAATGAAAATGTAATATTACAATGAAATTAAAACCCAAAACTGATCACCATAACTACTGAATTTCATGAAAACTTGCTCAAACCTAATATAAATAATAAGGTATACTGTACATGAGTACCAAAGCTTTTAATTTGTACAATAATATTTGATCATACTATAACAACACTATAAAGCTATAAACCACAGAAATATTATCTTACATTACATTCCTGTACCTACATGAATACTTCTGTCGTATTATTATGTTCCCTCGCAGTGATGAAATCAGGCTTTCCTTGAATGCGTTTTCCCCAACAGGTTTTTTGCAAACTACCGTTTTATCATCATTTTTCACAGATTTTTTCAGGGGGTACTTAATCATAGCTGGACTATTTGTTAATAGTATGCAGTCCAGCATTGATAACATTATTCAACCTATATCTTTCTCAATAGAATGCCACTTTTTATTGCTTCTTTTCAGGTTTCTTGACCAAATGAGCATTTATTGGGTATTTCAATTCTGTTGTTAGCTGTTCATTATGTTCTTCTAATGAGTTAACAGCATAATGTAGTACCAGTTCATTTAAAGTCCTAAAAATAAGGTTAATTTTAATAAGCATAATCAATTAAAAATATAAACAATGTTGTAAGCAAAAATAGGTTCTAAGGGTGGTAAACTAAGGCTCGTTTTCCACCAAAGATGTACGAGGTAGACATATCGGCGCTGTGAAACGGTGTGTAGCTGAGTGGTGCAAGGATGAGTTGACTGATACACACCATTTTGCACACATTAATAGCTTGCGTTCTTCCCACACATTCATCGATCGCATCCCTCGCTAGACTAGGCTAAAAAAATGAAGTAGTGTTGGACTTTTCCTTTTTTTAGGCTGCATGATCGTACACTAAAAAAGGGCCAAGTATCCAAATTCAGCTCAGTTGATAACATTGTGCCGTTTGCAATAAGCATGTTTTGAACCTCTTTTTATTGTCACATCATTCATTACCTACAATACAAACATTGAAGCCAGAGAATGAAGACATTACGTTGTTTGAAACCAAAGAAGTTCAATCTACATTTTAATAACTTAATTGGCAAACCAGCCACTTGGTTAATTTATTTCAGGAGACACTATAATACTTTTTTGTAGACTTCTTATCACAAAAATTTAAAAAAGGCGTGAGGTGTCTTTGTGAAACCTGGTTAGACCGAAGTCCCTTTCGCTATACAGGGTGTATTTGAAAAAGGAACACTTACTTAAATCACTTAAAGACTAAAAGTAACTTAAAAAAAAGTTAGTTTTTATGGATTTTCTTAACAGAATGAAAAATTCCAAAAAAAAATATGTACGATTTAAAATCTTTAACTTTACACTTTCCACCTGCTTTTATGGGAAACTTGGAAACGGATAGGTTTTTCAAAAAATCTTATTGTAATTGCATGCTAGAGTCATGCCCTTTCAGTGATTTAAGTAAATGTTCCATTGTCAGACCCTGTATATTATACACTTTTTTTCTAGCTACGAAAGCGGATTTTCTGAACGACGTTCAGAAGTAGATAGTAGTAGATTTTTTTAATACTTTAAGTAACTTTCACAGACGGCGCAATTTTAGTTTCGAGTGTTTTACTATAACATATTGATACAATTTATTCAATCTATTAAATTTATTTATATGTAGAAACTTCCTTCCAACTGGAAGTCAAAAAGACACCTCTCGCGTTTTTTGTTATAAATACGACAGCGATTATTGGAGTAACCTGTTCGTTATTACTAAAGTTTGTTCTTACTATTGCTGGTTTGCCAATTAAAGTAACGATTTGTCAATTAAGCCTTTTTATTAAGTCTTATGAAAAGAATATCTCACAAATAAAAATGTTGCGAATAAATGTCAAGAAGCTGGTAAGGGAAATAAGGATACTTACTCATAAACACTATAAGGTTCAGCAAATCCATAACCGCGTTCAGTCTTAAAAATAATACAATGATAAACCATGTTGTTACAACAAATTGATAGGGCCAGCTGTCCAGTTGAGTTAGGCCGAATTAAAAATGTACCCTGTGACTTTCCACTAAGCAGTTTTTCTGCCTTTTCGCGAGTGCAATTGACTTTCCAACTAATCATTTCCCTGTGAGCGTATAATCCTTCAAGCTTGTCTATATTGTCATCTTCTAAAAGTCGCAAGTACTCATCTGTTTTCCCTCGGGCTTGTAACCATCTGAAAAAAAATATGTTTAGCATTATTTACAATACAACAATCGCAAGATTCTTGTAAGTCCATTGGTTGCTTTTAATTTGAGCATTTGATTTTTGTATCTCAAACTAGTTATTTCACAAATATGACAAGACTTATACATATTCATTGTGTGTTGTGACACACAATGTGACACAGTGAGCAAGGTTCCCCATAGGGTGATGCTTAAATGCTATAAAACTACAAGTATACGGCAGGGTCGACTAATCGTGCCAAAATTCATGCCGGCCGGGCCGCACGTTAGTTCGATGCTCAGTCACACGCTGCTTCGCGTCATCCGTTTCTATCTAGACTATTAAGCTATTAGTAACCTAGCCTAGGTTTATTTCTTCACAAAAAAAAAGAGGAAATAGGCACACAAGTTACTGGTTCTTTTGGGTTAAATTATTCAGATTAATTATTTAAAAAACTGGACAAGTGCGAGTCATACTCGCGCACCGAGGGGTCCGTAAACAAAATTGTATGTAGATAGTACGTCTATCTCAGGAATGAATTCTCGAATATTTTGGCCTTTTTTTTCCGAAAGACACTGCTGCAATACTTTAGGAAGGCTTCATACAATTTGAATGGGCGATTGTTGCCTCAGAATCAAAGTCTTCTCAGGAGCCCCAAAAGAAGCTAACAGATCTTGATACACAGGGAGGTGGGATTAAATATGAACACATCAAAAACTAAAGCAATAACTAATAAAGAGAAAGAAACAATCACAGTAAGCAACATTCCTATTGATTATGTGGATGAGTTTATATATTTGGGTCAAATATGGATGCTAAACTTGGATGCTCACAAAATCTCAACAGACCAAATTTCAAACTATTCAGCGAAGCATAGAACGTAGCATGATGGGGAAGAGAAAAATAGATAACATCAACCTTAAATAGCTTAATTAAGAAAGCTACAAAGAAACATGATGTGATGCTGAAATTAAGAACATTAAAGAGGAAATGAGAAGAAAAATGGAAGAATTAAGTAATATGATATACAACATGGACAATAGGAGGGAAAGAGAAGGAAAGGGAAACCATTTAGAAGATGGAAAGACAATATAGCTAAGACAGCTGGAAAAACCTGAACTAGACTGGCACAGAAGAGAGAAGACTGAAAAGTATTAGGGGAGGTCTTTGCCGCATGCCACACAGAATAAAAACAAAACAAATTAGAAATAAGAAAATTATATTGTGTATAGTATGTATTCTCTAAAAAGGCTATAAATAAATAAATATGGAATTTAATAAAATTCATCAGAAATATTTATAAGTATTAAGTTTCAACAATATATTGTTTAACAATATTGATTATATTTGTTTTATCTATCTATACCTAAACTATTATAGCTACATATAGAAGGGTTTAGCATGAACAAAACATAATGTCAAAATACTTACATTTTATAGCGATCCTTTATTTTATAGATATCTGTAACTTCTGACTTGAGTTTGGCTATTTCTCTTTCAAGAAGCAGTTGAGCTGCAACTGTATTTCTTAAAATATCATTAAGTTCTGATTTGGCTTGTTTCAAACTTTGAACTCTTTGTATTAATTGTCTATTATTTTCTATTACAAGATTTTTTTCATGTGGCTGTGATTCTTCCTGCATTTTCTCTTGTAATTTCAGATGTTCTTCACATATCTTAACAGTTTCTCTAAAGGCATCCAGTGCTTGTTTCCTCATATGTACTTCTTCCCTTAGTCTTGTGTATTTATAAGATCTATCTTCAAAATCTGTTGTTTTCAATACATATTTCTTATGGATTTCTTTGAATTTGGTTTCTAATATTTCATCACTCATACTCTCCCCACCTTCATTTTCTTGATGTCTTGACAATGGGTACATAAGCTTAATATCAAGACTACTATTGCAATGTGCCAGTGAATATTCTGTATAAAACCTAACAAGATCCACCACAGATTTGAAGTCAAAAGGTTCACAGAACCCATAGTAGCCATCATGGTTATATATTTTGATAAGTTTGTTCATGCCCCCTTTCCTAACTGTCAGAGTATAACCACTATCTTTATTAGATGCATTGCGCACCAAAAAGGTGCCATCACATGTGTCACGCAATTTCTCTGTAGCTTCATCTCTGAAACCAAAACAAAAGTGATGATAATTAAAAAAAAAAATTATATGCATCGCAGCATCAGAGGGAATTAAAATAAATAATTTTTCACTGATTTTTCTGATCATGACATACAAAAGTAATGAATTTTCTCTTTTACTAAATACATATTCATAAAACTTAGTTTTTTTATATAATATTACTGTCAATTTAACTTGTATTTTTTTTCTACTTTCATACAAGCAATAATTTGCTTCAAACCAAAGTTATGATAGCATAGAAAACAAATTTGCAAAGCATATCCATGACTATGCACTCACCTAGTGATATCACCCCAATACCATTCGGCGTTCTCCAAGCTCTCTTCGGCAGACTGTTGAGGTGCGCCTATTTCAACCATTATTCATCATAAACTCCTAAAGCTTCTGCATAATGAGCTTCTTCACTTTGTTTATAAACGAAAGACTGTAGACACTGTACTACATCTGCCGACAGCACTTAAGTACTAAATCTAAGCGGCTAGATCACAAACTTCCGCGTTCGAGGTTACGCATTAAATAAGTAAGATTTCCACTTCTTATACACTTATTGTTAAAACTAGCACTAGTTTATAAAGTTTCTATATGCACAATCAGTCAAAACTGAGTAAGTTATGCACAACATTCTCAAAACGAGGTATCTAGATCACAAAGGAAATGGGTAAGAGAATGATGTTAGTTGCTATGGCACAAAAACTTCTCTATTTCTACGAGTATAAGAGTTCCTACACATGTAACTTCAACTTTTAGCTAGAAATACATATTTAATGCCATATTAGATGAATTTTATTAATGAAACTTGGTAATGCATTTCCTATTTCGATAGTCAAACACTAGCACCAATTTCGTACGTCCGCCATCAATTACTAGTAGCGAGCGATCAGAGCGATGCAACGATATTATTATATCGAATGTTTAATAATATAAACCCTAAATAATCGATTTTTTATCGATTTAGAACCATCGACGATACGATATTATCTTATCAAAAAAAACTTAAATACCGATACCAATTTAAAGAAATTGTTGCGGAATCATCGGTCTTTTAATTATTTTATGTGGCATTGACATTGGTCTTGATTGATTTGTTTTTAGAAGCATCATAAATCTTCAGGTCATAACCAAATTAAAAAGAAAAGACGGATTTTGATGATAAGTTGGCACCATATTTTTAGCTCCTGTTACTACTAACACTTCCAAGATGGTATTTAAAATAGCTTTGAGCAAACTTATTTAAAATGTTCCTATAGTATGGACACTGGTGCCAGCGAATTGTCTACTGAAACTAACTAGTACTACAAACTAATGCCGTGGTTACACAGTGCGAGGTAACGTGTGAGCTGGCCTAGTCAGTTACTGCGGTGCAGCTACTTGGATTTCGTGACCGTATCATGCGAGTTACTGTCATGTGTGAGTCAGTCAGTAGCTCGCATCCGAAGTACTACAACATTTTTTGATTTTACGCGCCACTCACCTACACCACGTCACAAGCAGCAACTCGCACGCGACTCGGACGTCAACTCGCACATCGTTGCGTACGGACAGTTGCTCGTGCGCTCGTGACCACATTAGTTCTTTAAATATAAAATTCGCCCTTTCGTTTGCATCCAAATTCTGACCTAAATACTTCTTTTCAGCTTTTTTTTTGCCAGCATTTTCATATTTCAGCCCAAAAAAATGTTATAACTGTTTTATTGTGGTATGAACCTTGAGCAATCGTGTGAGTTTTGATAACATTGCACGAGACATGTCACACGAGAAGTCGGACAGAATATGCGAGTGCACCGGTGCAGTAGCTTTCTACTGTCAAGTTAGAAGCTAGCACTGTGTAACCCCGTTACTGAAGGCTATTGAAACGGTGAACAGAAATCGTAGTTTGAAAAGGGCCGGCAAACGCTTTTTAGGTTTAATTGATAAAAGTTGTTAGGAAACGTGAGAGTATAAAATAAAAGTGGCTCATTGTTTAGCAAAAGATTTTTTTCATAGTTTTAATTTAAATTTGCCTTTTCATTATTTCTGTTTTCATCTGACAACTTTTTGAAAAAATTTTAAAATATCGATAATATCGCATTAAACCTGGGGATATTTACGATTCTCGATTTTATCAAATACAAATGTCGATATTGGTACCGATATTTTCTTCAACTTGCAGCCCATTATTCAAACTTGCCATAGACATGTAAAAAAATCGCTTTAAAATTGGGCAACACTTTCCCAAGGAGCAATGCAGCTGTTCTAGTGAACGTAATTATTGCTCTTAGTAGTGAACCATAAGTCCCTGAAAACCATGAAAATATTAGAGTAAAAAAATCAGGTTGAAAATTTTATTATTTCTCACTCAACCACAACACGTCATCACACCTTACTGTTCAACCTAAAGTTGAACATTAAGGTGTGAGACTGGCTATAGTTTTCAATTACTGGAAACCCATTAGCAATCAGGGTCACCTAAAATCTGGCATTTATGTAGAATATTTATACAGTTTTATCATGTACCTGGGTACATATTCATCCAAAAGCGTACTAAACGTTACGTTACGTTACGTTACGTTACGTTAACTAATATTACAAATGTAAATGTGAGTTTGCATATACATAAGTTGTCAAGTATATAAAAAAGGATGTGGGATACCTTTCATCCAGAAAATTCGTACAATGCTACAACGTTGCCTGGACTTTGAACTTTTATTCGATAAATTCTTAAGCCTAAAGAAAGTCATATTTAATTTCGATTAAAATTCAATATTTAGACCAGGGCTCAACGGATGTTGAAAATCCGAATTGAAGAAAAATTCTTAGCAGTATGTGGTTGGGCGGAAAGTTTAGTATATACTAGCAACCCACCCAAGCTTCGCACGGGTGCAATGATGATACTAAATATACTACAGAATGTCTTTATATACAACGTTCACAGCTTTTTTGTCATTAGACAATACAAACATGTTTTCTTCAGAGGTTACCCTTGAAAGAGCGACATATAATTGGCCATGTGAAAAACACTCAACGCTTAAATCTAAGCCTGCAACATTGAAAGTTTGACCCTACGATTTATTAATGGTCATTGCAAAAGATATCGTTACCCGAAATTGTCCGGCCTTCTGGCCGGTACCGCCGCAACCGCTATGTCCCTGCATTTTAAATCTGTAATATCTTCGAAAATATTCATTGAAATTACATGCTGTAAAAGGCCATTTTGATCTATATTAAATGCATAATATAATTAAGATACTTAATGAGATAAGGATTAATGCTGTATTGCTTAAAATCGCTTCGTAAATAAGCCATTATTTCTCGTAAAAAGTAAAAGATAAAAAATGGTTATTGTGGGTTATCCCTAAGAGATAGACATATACCATCGCGGACTTTTTTGTAGAACTTTTTAAGGTGTACAATACTGTGGTACATTATTTTGATATATCTCGTAGGGTTCAGCCAGCGTTTGCAATGTAAACGCAAAAAAAATGTGTTTATTTACGACATCACATTAGAAACCTCTAAAGTTATCAGTGTTTTTCTACTAAATTATGCATGTATTATACATATAAACGTTCCTCTTGAATCGCTCTATCTAAAATCCGCATCAAATTCCGTTGCGTAGTTTTAAAAATCTAAGCATACATAGGGACAGGCGGACAGCAGGAAGCGACTTTGTTTTATACTATTTAGTGATAGTAAGCAAATGAAAAACCATGGTTCTCTCCATTTTCCTCCGGAGGAGAGGTGGGGAATAGTGAAATGGTCGTTTTGAGGGGTCGGTAATGATTTTTATGATTTCCGGCTAAACTACAAAAAGTTGAATGTAAAAGTTGTAGATAATTAAAATAACCTACAACTTATGTGTCTACCAATGTCCAACACAACCTCAAACTTATGAAGAACGCAAGAAACCGATTTTTTCGATTTAAATTTTTTCTACAACAAAAATGAGTCGAGTTAAATAAGAAACACTGAAAATTTCGATTTTTAACTTTACCGGTGCTCATTTTTTTCACTGAAAAGTCAACTAAATGATGAAAGAAAAAACACTTGTCTGTATGAAAATTCATATTTCCAAGATCAATTTTTTTCAATGTCATGCTGGTTTAAATTAATGCAAAAGAGTAAATTTTATATAATACTAATATAAACAAACTTTGCTAAATTATACTTTTACTATTTAAAATATTCTGTGAAAATTGTTTTAACAATAAGCGTTATTTTAAACATTTAGGAAAGGAACGCATTAGCTCATGAAAATGTTTGAAAAATCTTTCCACATTTTTAATAAAAATATTTTATTCAAATTTAAATTACTTTATTACAATATATATTTTTAAATAAGATTAGTTGCACGTGGTAAACAGTAAATGAATATAATTTGCACATTTGGTTTATTTAAATTGAATTTTCTTTGAAGGGTTCTCTCCATCGTTCGAGTTGGTGTTGCTTCCAAATTATTCAGGGGCTCAGGGCAGGTGCGGGTCCAAGGAGGTCCCCCCCTCAAAGTAAAAATCCAAAATGTTAACCTAAGAATTTAATAACCTAAGAATCTTGTAAGCTAAACTTTTAATATATTTATTCCATATCCTGGAGATAGCTAACAAACATACGGAAAATAATTTATAAATTAATTATTTATTTTTCAACTTGGACTGTCTTGGAATATATCAATGGAATGGTATAGATACATTTTTATTTAAAGTATATTTACTTTTAGGACCTTTTTGAAGTAAAACTTCTTTAGAATCGTTGTGATTTTAAATTCGATGAAATGAAAAAGCGTCACAATGAAGTTCCTATAATCTTTGTCTTTGCGCCTGCGTATGCGTACAACCAAGCCTTCAGAAAATATGTCAATGTCAACGTGTTGTAATTTTTGTGCATTAAATTAATTAATAATTAAAATTATTTTAGTTGTTTTTTATCCATACTTCACTTATAACTAATTGATTCTTTACAAACTTACATTTAAATCCAACCTTAACCTTATTGAAAACGAAGTATTGTTTGTTTTGAAAGTTGTGTATAGTTGTAATTGGACTTCAGATTTGCTTACTGTTTATTATTAAGCTATTCTTTGTAAATCTTGATCTGTTGTCTGTATCTGTACCTATTGAATAAATTAAAATCAAATAATTTGACCAATGACTTTTATAGAAATTATGTAAAATTAAATTTATTAACATTAGTAAATTATTTGTGTTGATTTTAATTTTTATTATTTCTCATTCTCTCGTAGGTTACTTTTCTGAAGTTTTACTTCTGCCGTGTGTGAATTGCACACACACACACACTTTTTTTTGTATGGGAGTTGCGCAAAGCTGTCTTGTAGCAAGAGACAACTCGAGAAGAAAACGTTAAGTTTCCTTCTAAATAAGACTCCACTGCAAATATATTTTCCTATGTATTTTATTTCCCCAATTACATTACATACATGTTTTACAAGAAAAATAAATATTTTGAATTTATTTGTGCATTTCGTAATTTTTATTTATACCAGCAATTTTTTTTTTTAAGGGCTAAGGGACAACGAGCAGAGCAGACGAGTCACCTGATAGTAAGTGACTACCGCCACCTATGGGCACCTTCCATTTAAGAGTCACAAGTGCGTTGCCGGCCTTTAAAGTGGGAGTAGGGGAAGGGGAGGAAGAGGGTGATTGCGGGTAGGGGGAGAAAAGGTGGAGAGGGAAGGGTTAGGGCCTCAACCTCACTCACTCGGTGAGCAATGCAAGCATTGCTTAACTGCCGGTTTCTTGTGAGGTCGTTGTATCACTCCGGTCGAGCCGGCCCATACGTGCCGAAGCATAGCTCTCCATTATTAATTAAATAGGTGTAGGTATATTAGATTTCATTCATAGAACCTAGTTCCTAAACTTTAGCAAATAATTGGTAAATTTATTAAAATAACAACATTTATTCGAATTTCGATGACAGCGACGCTGAACAGATCTGTCACTGCAAACTAAAATATTTACCAATCCAAAAGTTGAAGTTGAAGTTATATACCCAAATACCTATATAGGCTCTTTGTATGGCTCTTTGGTGCTGGTGCATTGTAAAAATTACTCTGTGCCTACACAGAACATCATAGATACAGAACTAGGGATGGCGATTCTTACCGAAAAAGACCGATTTTTAAATCGATTCGAATCGTATACTATTGAATCGATTCACAAAAAAATTGAGTTTTAAAAGATCCGATTTCTGAAAATTCGATTTTTTTTCATGTTTGCATTTATAATGTAAATATAAATTCATTTTATAAAAAACAATAAAAATACCATAATATTTGATCTCTTATCAGTAAAATCAGTTTTTTTTTAGTTCAGGGAATTCAATATTAACATTTGTTGTTATTACCATATCAAAGTCAGATCAGGTATGCAAGAATACACTTATTTTCAAAATGTATTTATTACATGAAAAAGTTAAAGTTCCCAATGCTTCATATCTAAACTTTTTAAAAGTCTGTCAAGTCTACTGGGACCCAAGCGGTTCCGCTCATCACTTGCGATGTTGCTGGCAATTGAAAAAAGGCGCTCACATGGAACAGATGATCCCACGATACTCATAAACATCATGGCTATTGAGTGAAGGTCGTGATTTATAAAGTTTTTACCTTTTTTTAATTAACCCTTTAATCGGCAACACCGCAATATTACGGATACATTCAACTAATTATCAATAATTTTATAGTTTTACCAAAACAAAAAAAATCTAATGCCGATTTTCAATGGTAAAATTTCGATTCACTGCATTCATTCAGGACTGTAAATCGATTTAAAAAATCGAGCATTAGGGCCTGAAAAATCGATACTTTGATTAATCGATCTCAGGTAGCCATCCCACATCCCTATACAGAACACCTTGTTCTGGTGCCTGTGCGCGTTGAGTCAAAAATGTTATCAAATATTTCTATTTGTGTACGGCGAGAAATAAGTAAATAACATCTTAGCCATGGACCGAATAGTTTTAGTAAAATGCAGTGATAAAAGAATAAATATTAATAATATTTGTGTGTTTTCATAAATGTTATTTTTCTGTTGTGTGGGAGTCAGAATGTGTAGTAAAACGGGCACTATATTATTTTGCTCATTATTTTTATTCGTATCATCCACACATATAAAGGGTGAATTTTCTACAGACGATTTTTTCAAGTTCCTAGTAAAGTTTGGTTTCCAAAAAACAGATATTCATTATCAAAAGGAAACATATGGTTATATTTTCGGGAACATAACATCGAATGATAATTTTAAATATCCCATAACGTTTGCTGTACTAGATCGAGTACACTTTTTACACTATTATAAAAATCGTGATATTGTTGATAAAGAAGTAGCATGCCAAGTTATGTTTGAAAATTTAAATAGAACTGCATATCACCCAAAGTGTAATGCTTATGGACAAGATTTGTTCAGAAGAATTCCATGTCAAGAAGGTGAGCTTTGCATTGATGAGGACACACCTTGGAATGTTGTAAAGAAGAATCAGTTTACTTATGTTATTCAAAATTCAGGACAGCCAAGGTAATATTATGCAGTGCAAAAATATCTTGATAAATAATTAATATTATATTCATTTAATTTCACAAATTTTACATTAGGGTACAAAATAGATTATTTTGATTCATAAAATGTTTAGCCTGGATCTCTTGTATAGTTTCATGATACATAATTAGTAACAAGTATATTATAGTAAAATGATATTTTATTACATGTTTTTCAAGGTGATCACTGGTTTAATTGTTCATATTAATTGCAGTAACATCTTTTAGCACTAATTTTGATTATAAAATATTGAAATTTTGTGTGTATGATTCTATGGATGAATTGATCTATGCGAAATGAACATTAATGAACTTAACAAAAACTCAGATTAGATTATTCATTAACATTACTATAGGGCAATGAACCATATAACTATATTTTCCTTGATTTCATTTGGAGATAATGTGTAATTTCTTCCACAGGTTTTGGTATGTGTCCATGGTGTCATGTTACTTAGATGCAGTTACATGTACCTGGCATCACTACAAAAGCGCTTCTATGAATGATAATACTAGTTTAACCAACAAACCTCATACTGTACATTATGATTTCTGGTTGGTTAATGGAAATCCAAACTTATCATTTTACAACACACTGTTGTATCAGTTTTCATTTGACAGACAGAATACCCTTGAATTATATCTGGTATTTTGGCTGTGTTATATTGTTTTACTGCCAGTACAGATATATGCAGTCAGGTGAGATAAAATTATTTTTCATTATCAGCAGATTACTTTTTACACTTATTTCTATTGCTGTTAAACCTCTCTTAGATATGAATACATATTGCCTTTAGTTATCAAGAAAGTTTTTTTTATGAGGTTGCTTAGTATTAATATACTACACACATGGACATATTTAGAGGAACGCAAAAGAAGGTTTGATTATATATATCATGTTCTCCTTATGCACTGGCCACCTATCAGCAATGTGTAACTTGAAAAAAGAAGGTTTTAATTGTTTTTCCGAGTTTCATTTGTTTTTTTTTGCTACGTGATAATTTAATAATTGTGTATTGTAAGAAACTTAACAGATTTTTGATGTATTTGACAACTTGGATTTTTTTTTCACAAAAGTTCTTGTGTGTGAAAAGTGTTACTAACAGACCATTTCAAAGATTGAAGTGATAATGCTGGATCTCAGTGTAGTTCAAGTCTCCTATGCTGTAACTTTATTCAAACACAGTTACACCTACAATCAAGTGGCTCAAATCTTGCTAGTTTCCAAATCTGTTATTTTTCGCAATGTGAATCGATATGGAGGGTGGGGTAGAAAAAAGTAACCACAGCTAGGGAAAACAGATTTATTGTCTTTATTGTCTTCTGTGGTCAGAATTAGCCTCCAGGAAGTTCGAAATATGACAGTTAGTACTAGAACCATAAGAAGACTTAAATCAGCTGAAATAGCTGCATAGTGTAGCTCGGAATAACTTGCTTGCTCTCACCGTAAATGGAATGACAATGACTGGGGAAGAGTATAGTTCACTGACGATCCCAGGTTTTGCCTCAAGCCTGATGATGGAAGGGTCAAAGTGTGGAGACGACCAGGGGAAAGATACGCTCCGTGTAACATTTTCGGAAGAGAACCTTACGGTGGTGGGTCAGTGATGGTATGCAGCGACATTTGCTTAGGAGCACGTACGGAGCTACATATCGTAAAACATGGGTCTCTGACAGCAGCATGTTACAAAATGGATATCTTGGACAAATGTTCTTTTAATGCATGATAATGCTCGGCCCCACCCTACTGCCATAGTTTTGGGATACCTTCAAGAGGTCGACATCGAAGTTTTGGTATGGCCAGCCTACTCACCAGATCTAAACCCGATAGTCCTTGTCTGGGATAAACTGGGAAGACAAATTACACAAAGGGTGCCAGCAGTAACCAACTTAAGACAACTGAAAGGGAACAACAGTTTGAAGACATATATACGGGAGTCACACTGAAAGTGTTTAGAAAATAAAAACATAATGATATAGAACCCTGTCTTGACTGTACGTATGGCGCAATGGTTTAAGTGGTCACCTCGCCACTACGCCGCGCCGAGTGTTGTGGGTTCAAATCCCACACGGGACAAAAATTTGTGTGATCCACAAGTTGTTGTCCAGTAGTTGTCCCGAGTCTGGGTGTTCTTCGTGTCCGTTGTTTGAATGTTGTCCGGTGTCAATTCTGTTGTATTACTCTCTTGACTATAATTGACTAAATTTTCTTCATACAAAATGTAAACCTTGTACCCTTTGAAACAAGGTCTTATTTCAAATTTAAACAAGTAGGTAACATATGTCGCTATCGAAATAAGCAATTTATTTGTCGACTAAAGTCTGACACGCTTAAATAAACTTTAATACCACGTAGCGAGCGCCGCTATCCGTTGAATGCCATCTCTTTTGCTCTATGTTTTTAGTAAGCATCTTCGTAGGTGTCGATTAAAATAACGTCATCTTAGTTCGTTTTGAACAAGTTTTTATACGGCAATTATACGGCATTTGAATAAATGGGGACTCTCGCTGCTGGAAATAAAGTTGAGTATATGTTGACAGGTTTTAGTGAAATTTAGTGGCGCTGAGAAATAGATGCCAGTAACAAATAGACCTTGTTACGAAGAAGACAAGGTTGATTTCATTTGAAGAAATTAAGTCAGGTTTTAGTTTAGTCGAGTGTACAATAGAATCGGGACTAATGACTGACATACCATTCTGCAGTAACAGTCCTTTTATCTTCTAGAATGATTATTGCGAAACGACCCGTCGTCCGTCCAAAGAATGAAGCAATCATATTTTTGCCTTCTGCCTTTCTTTACTTTTGTCGGCAAATCTTCGAATGGAAACATCCATTGCGCAGATTGTCTTTTGGTTTTGGGTTCGTAACAATATATCCAGCTTTCGTCACCTGTGACGTCGTCGAATGTTGTATATGACATACAACATTCGAGTCACCTCCGTCGTACTTTTCAAGCATTCAGCGGTACCAATCCAGACGACAGCGTTTTCGATCTTCCATCAAATTATGAGGTATCCATCTAGTGCAAAACTTTCTAACGCTTAAATGTTCATGTAAGACTTTTTGTACTTGACTCATACCAATGCCTAAAGCTGCCCGAATCTGTTGATATGTCACCCTTCTATCAGCTTCTATCATTAGCCGCACAGCACTCACGTTATCTTCAGTAGTCGCCGTAGAAGGACGTCCTTCTCGAGACACATCAGTCAGTTTGCTTCGACCACGTTTAAACTTATTAAACCAGTTGTAAACAGTGGCAGACATCGAAGTCTATCGTAACATTGTTGTTGAGTAAGAGCGCAACGAAAGTCGTAATAAATCATTAAGCGAAAATTTTCTCTAGTCAAATCCATTTCGATGCACGACAGACACTTTTAAATTGCCGCCAATTTTTAAAAACAAATGACATATATGAAATCATTAAACATCTACAGAGTCCCAAAGAGTTTCTAATTCGAAATTTAAATAAACTTTTCATAGGCTGCTTTTCTTACTGGCCTATTCTAAAAACTTTGTGTGACCCACGTATGTAGTTGTTACTTGTTTAAAAGTTTTAATTTTTTTGTAATTGTTTTGCATTATAAAATTTCTACATTTAGTTTTTTTCTATATAGGAGCTTTTTTCAGGATTGATTATGTATTTTATTTATTACTTATCTTTTTTTTCTAATGTAGCTTAACCAAATAAAAATTATTTATGTCACAAGGTCTCCGACCAATAAGCATACTTTACCGAATGTCACAACTAAAGTTGTATGTTTATCTCTGTCAAACACATATTGTTGCTATACTTGCTTTGCAGCTATAGTGTAATTTTGCCGGCGTATAATTCATTAATGTTTACGTATGGCGCGTCTATTAATAAAGTGTCATTGTATTCAATATGATAGGTTGAGAGTTTTCCGTTTAGTCACATTACGTCAATAAGAGATAACTGTCAGTAATTTGTTTTTTTTTTTGCAGTGAATTTAAAGTTTCTTTATTTAAAAAAGTTAATTTAACTAAGTCTACTTTAATTAAGGCATAATAAACATAAATAAAACTTTTTTTTGTAATCTAACCTTTTTTTTTGCGTTCATGTCCATGTGTGTAGCTTATAGATGTCTTATATTATTAGTTATTATGAAATATGTATATGAATATAGAGAATAAAATAATGTGTATTTGAAAAACCTGAGCCTGAAATTTATTGTTATTATTAAATACAATTGTACTAACAGATCCATTGATCTAATGCCTGCACTTGGGTTTAATTTTGTTTTTTTAAGTATTAATCAAATTTTGTTTTTAAACTCACTGATTGTGCACTAATTACAGTTCCTGTTAAACTGTTCCACATGATCCCTACCCAATTTGCGAAAAGTCTAGGATAGCTAGCAGACAGACATCTGGGAAACATAATGAGTGTTCTCTCAGCTGGGTATTTTCATTCATAACTACGGTTACTGATATCTTTCACACAGTAGCGTCCAGTTAATATTTTAAATGGTTTTCAGATCTACCCATTGCCTACGTTGTTTCAATGTGTGTCTGTGCGTTTGGTTAAGTTAAATTTACTAAGACATTCTTCATTTGTCTTGTTTTTCAATAAAATAACCATTTTTGTAGTCCTTAGTTGTACTTTGTCAAGCATTTCTATCTATACCTTTCTTGAAGTATTCATATTTGGATTTTTGATTGGACGTTAGATGCTTTTCTTATCATATAAAACATGGAATTAGCCCTCTTCACTATATTTGTGATATGTACATCCCACTTGATATTATGTGTGATGGTTACCTCTAGAACTTTTTAGGTACTCACAGTTTGCATTGCCATCAAACCAATCTTGTAGGTATTGCATTGTGACCATGTTCTTCAATAATGATGTTCTTCATACTGATAAATTGTCTTAGCTCTGCTGCTATAATTTTTTCCATCGTTTTGCAGACTATACTTGTGAGGCTGATAGGGCGGTAGTTGGCTGCAAGGCTTTTTTGTATATTGGTGTAACATGAGTCCAGTCCTGTGGAAGTTTTCCTGTTTTAAGAGACATCTTACTAATATTATAAACGTGAAAGTTTGTGAGGATGTATGGATGTTTGTGGCTTTTTCACGCAAAAACTACTGAACCGATTGCGATGAAACTTGAGTCGGTGCGGGTAGGTTTCGAATGACGACGTATACTGTCCAGATCGGCAATATACTGAAGAATTGCTAAGAAAGGTCTGATGACAGTAATAAGACGTGAGAGACTATGTATATATATATATAAATATTTTATTTCTTGTAGTCTGATAATTGGTAAAAGAAAACGATTATTTTGTACACTTTTTTTTAATTCTCTCGGTAAAATACACAATTTATTATATCCCATAATGTGAAAACAACTCTGTCCATGCATTTGAATCGTAATAAAAATGTAGCAGTGGAAAGTTGTGCTGCAGAGAACTAATATTTCTGAATTTTCCGGCAATAGTTGCAACTGAGTTTTATCACTCGATGTCTCGATATGAGCAATGCTTTCTCTGCAGAATACTCCTCCTAGCAATCCATAAAAGAAGATAGATGCGCTTGGTTGGGTCATTGCGGGGAGCGTTAAAACAGTTGAAATTATAAACAACAAACAAAAATATCGATAAAAGTTTTCTTTTCAGCCGAAAACTTTTGCCGAATAATCGGCTATTCGGCCAGAAAACCTGCAAAATATTCGGTATTCGGCATGTGGCCGAATACACTATTCGTTGCAAGTCTACTATAAGTCCTTAATCTCGCATTTTTATGAAGAACTGACTTTTGTATTGTGCAAAGTATAAACAGAAGGAGGTTTTTGTAAGTTTTTCGCGTAGCTCAAACTTACATACTGTATATATTAGCGGGTCAGCTACAGGACAAATTCTTAGCTACGCCCATGAATCTGGCCCCATTGAGGTTGTATCATGTTTAATGCATGGAAGTGATGTGTTTAGTGGTTCTGCAGTGTATGGTTATTCAAAATGTTTGGCAAACAGATAGGCCAATGTCTTTTGGTCACTTTTTATGTTCATGGTATGCCTACAGCGATGGATGCAATGATAAAATAATTTAGGCCCTTTCCGCTTCACGATTCCTCTTTCGTATTCCATTCTTAACTTCTGAACTAATGTCTCAATTGTATTATTAAATCTGTGATACGAGTCATCGGAACCTTTTAATAAAAATATTTTCAACAGCCAGTTCACTAAATGTTGTATTAGATGCATCGGCTGAATATAATTTAGGCCGTTAGTTAACTACGTGGTTTAGTAAAAAGACTAGGCTGTTAACTAATAGACTTAATGGCTGTGATATGTCTAATATAAAATTTATTGAACTGGCTGGATGGCACTGGCATTTGATCGCCCTACTGATAGACAGTAGTGACCATTGGGTGTAAATACCATCAGCCAGAGTTATCAACCACACATTACTACCATTATCCTATTGTCAGTACTGTCTTTTTATTGTCAATAAAATGTTAGTTTTATTAAATTTGACACGAATGTTTCACAGGACACAAAAACATCCAGTTACAAAACTGTTTACATTCAGTTTGGTTCTGGAGTTTGTTGCACTTTGTTTCAACGTTCTGCACACAGTGAAATTTGCTGCAGATGGAGTAGGATTTGCTAGTCTTGCTGCAGCTGGTGATGTCTTAGATATTATGAGTAGAGTGAGTATAATTTCTTAGTATAAATATAATATTACTTAATTTGATCTACATCTAAACAAAAATATTAAGCACCCTACAACATAGTATGTTTTTGGGTGTTTTAGCATAACAATAACAAATAAAACTGCATATATATTGTTAAAATGATTTATTTTAATAAAATAATTTAAGTTTTGTCAGATCCCTATTGATTTATTGACTACAGGTGCACCTTTAACGACATTAACTAGCCTAGTTTTTTTTCGCAATATTTATTTCCACCATACTGTAAAGGGATCAGTATTTATTGTTTGAAAGATCAAATTTATTGAGCCAACCACGTTAAGGTGTACGCTGCTTGTGGCAAGGCATTCCACCAAAAAAATTTAAGCAGCCGGTTTTTGTATCGCCAAATATTTGTATTGCCGCAAGGAGAGTAGTACAGGAGATAATAACTACTTATGGGTTTAATAAGAAGAGAAAATTCATCGAGACCATTATGTACAACTTCACTGGTATGAAGGTTTTGTGAGATGTTTTTCTTTACCGCGAAAACACGCACATAAAACTTCGAAAAAAGGAAGCCGGGGATCGAACAAGTAGGCCTGGGACTACTTATATTAGGTACTACACAGTTGACTTCATCTATACTAGTATTATATAGCTGAAGAGATTATGTATTTTATATAAACTCTTTATTAAGGATATTTATACTAGGCTATTTAATCTGTAAGGGCAGAGTAATAAAGATAAATTTCAACCAACCTGATAAACTGTTGCCAAATATATCAAGCCAGATCTACCTACTTAAATTCCAAACTTAACGCGGGTGAAAGTTTTCAGTCACTATTAAACAGTAAGAACTGAATACCTGATAACCGAAAGGACGTTGGCCCCGTATGTTTTCCTGGTTTTCAGAAAGATCGTACTTTTATTGTGGTTTTATATTTTGACTTTATAACTATAATCCCTAATATTCGTAGTCAGAGTATAAAATACGACAAATAAGGTTAGAACGATTTTATTAAAAAGCAACTAACGTTAGGGTACAGACGGCAGTAAACAGATAGGCATGCAGTTGGATCCGGATTTTCGTAAAAATTTGTTGGCTACTAAGTACTAAGAAAAATTGCACATAGGTTAGACTGGATTTATTGATGATGTAGAAAGAGTTCACTTATTAGACTAAGTTGTTCAAAAGTTTTGAGCTAATCAAGTCATCAATTCGTGCTAATTATGAATAATAATTAAGATCGCTCATACTGCTACAGACTGCATTACCAAAGTATGTGACGACTGATTGTTCATAGTTGGAACGTGGCATTGAACATTAATACAGTTCAGACTTAACGAACTTGAGAGACATTGTGATACTCCTTAGCCAAATCCTAGTCAAAAAAAAACTTGTAAAGATAGAGTCCCTTAATTGATAAATTTCAGCGTGTCATTATAGATCTCAGATTGCTTTTGAAACAATCAGTGAAACAGATTTTATTATTATTGTTCAAAAGACTGTTCTTATATGCGCCTTTTATTTTGGGGTCAATTTCGACCTCTAATATGCTTCTAATAATAATAAAATATAATTTCCAGACTCTCTTCATGCTACTCCTGCTTTTGCTAGCAAAAGGATGGGCAGTAACGAGACTCGAGCTAACGTACAAACCACTTGTATTTGGAGTATGGTTGGCTTATGGCATCGTACACATATTACTTTACGTGTGGAATACGGTAAGTACTCCTATTGAAATATAAATACACAAATACAGATACAAAAAATAGGTTGCGATGTGGTTGTTCAAGTCAACGTGAAGGTCAATGTAAGGTCTCAGTATTTTGATTAGTAAATTCGGTGGAAATTTTTTATATTTTATTTCTAACAGTGTAGTGTGTACAATAGGCGTGTATCAATTTTCAACTCCATACGAATTATTCCATCTATTTTCATCTAATTAGTTAAATCTGTACATTGACTGAGTAGATTTAATTATAATAGAACTAGCAACCCGCCCCGGCTTCGCAAGGGTACCGAAGACATCTTCAACAATCATCATCATATTTCAATCAATTTATACAAAACCTTAACAAATTATATACCTAAGCCTTCCTCATGAATCGCTGTATCTATTGGTGAAAACCGCATGAAAATCCGTTTAGTAGTTTTTGAGTTTATCGCAACTGACAGACAGACGCGGCGGGGGACTTTGTTTTAAAATATGTACTGATAGAATAATAATCTATGACATACAACAGAATAATTGTGACCTCTACTGCTTATTGCAGACAGAAGTGGATATCATAGAAGAAATCGATGAATACCAGACTTGGCCGGGCTGGTTGATCTTGGCGCTGCGCGTAGCTATAATGACGTGGTTTGTGCTGGAACTACGTAATACGATGATGTATGAGCACAACATGCCGAAGCTCAACTTCTTACTCCACTTCGGTGCGTCGAGCCTCGTGTGGTTCGTCTACCTGCCGATCATTGCGCTCATTGCGCTACAAATAAGCCCTTTATGGAGATTTAAATTTATCTTGGGTAAGTGTTACACTTCGTATTATGTAAGCGATTGCGAATAATTTTACGCAACAGTTACTTTACAAGAAATGAGTGCACAAAGTGAATGTACTGATTTCTCTATACCCGTTTTTAATTTGGTTAGTTTTTTTGCTGTGTTTAAATAAATGTTTATGTAACAAAATATACCAATATAAAATAGATTTTTTAAATAGGTTATCTTTATAAACATAGTAGCTATCCGGCCACGGGTTGCTGTAGCTAAGTAATTAGCAATAATAAATATTATGACTATTAATTGAGATAAAAAACTCCTATCTCTCAAGTTAGACCAAACTGCACAGTGTGCAAAATTTTATTAAAATTGGTTCATTAGCTTAGAAGTTCATCGCGGACAAACAACGTGGCGCAAAATTTCGAATGTAGGTAAATAACAACTGATGTGAGTATACACTAAATACCTAATAATAATATATTTGTTTGGTTAAACACGCTGAAACAACATACAAGGCAAGTTATTCGATATTTACAGATAAAAAATAAAACATAGGTAAATGAACTCAAAAATGCGCGCGAGAATCATTCGGTCCGGCCGTCGCGTCATACGTGAGGATTCTGCCCTCCGGGATATTGAAATTCAAAATATTTATTGCACCATAATGTTTACAAGTACAAGGTCTTACTGTATATTTAATAGTAAGAGATACCTATAGTAATCCTCACTTTAAAATAATCTAAACTAATCTATACTAATATTATAAAGAGGAAAGATTTGATTGTTTGTTTGTTTGCATTCAATAGGCTCCGAAGCTACTGGACCGATTTAAAAATTCTTTTACTGTTGGGAAGCTACACTATCTCCGGATGATATAGGCTATATAATATTTTCAAAAAAATTAGGGATCCTCACTAAAACTCCAATAATGTAACCCAAGGTGTAAAAAAAATCTGGTACCCTTGCGAAGCCGGGGCGAATTGCTAGTACAATATAATTTTATAACAGACTAGCTGCGCCCCGCGGTTTCACCCGCGTAAGTCCCGATCCCGTGAGAATATCGGGATAAAAAGTAGCCTATATGTTAATCCAGGACTCCAGCTATCTACATACCAAGTTTCATCCCAATCGGTTCAGAAGTTTTTGCGTGAAAGACAAACAAACATCCATCGATTCATCCATACTCACAAACTTTCACGTTTATAATATTAGTAGGAAGTGCACAGTAGGAAGTAGGAAATCGTGAAAACTGCTACAACGGCAATTAATTTATTTAAATTAATTGCAACTATGTTTTATTTTTTTTAATTATATGCCATTTAAAAGGAAATTATGTGAAGAATTCAAAAAACAATGGTTGCCAGCTCCCAGTCAGCCGCAACCTTTGGGTTCCCAGGTATATTACTGTTAATTATTTACAGTCATCTGCTTTTTTTTGATAAATATTACATCAAATTGATGTTTAATATTTGCTGTACACTATAACCCATGATTGCCAGTAAAAAAAATGGCCGCAAGCAGCGGTTGCCATGATTTAAATTAATTATTTTCGCTTTAGATGAGTGTGAGCGAAAGTGTTACGTGCTGTAAACCATTAATCATGAATTAAATAGTAAATCATTAATTTAAATTAAGTTTCATTGAAAAAACAGATACCTGCAGAATCGAGTGGTAGTATCTTAGACTATGTTAAAAATATATTTTTTGTGTCAGGCATGCTTCACACTTGTAAAGCGTACGTTCGTGTAATTATTACGGTTATTAGGACTAACCACACTGGCTAATGAGTGCGACCGATTATCGGCCAAAGTATGTGGAAATTCTTATCGAGAATTTTTAGTCCGTAGTGCTTAAGATGTGTCGTAAATAACTTAATACACTTACTCTCGTACCTAATATATTCCTTTCGTATAAACTTAAAAAATGATGTTATTTTTACTTAACTTCAGTTTAACGATTTTTTATATTTTATTTTGAGAATCAAGCAGTTTCTACCCGAATCGCTCTAAATACAAATTAAAGCACACCTCTAACATTTTAGTATATCATAGTGTTTTGTTCTTCCTTGTGAACCAATTCTGAGTCCCCCCCCCCCCCCTGAGTGCTGCGAGTGTAATTAGGTAACTCCTGCCGGTGGCGAATAGTCTGATCATAAAAATGTACCCAACTTGTAGCGGTTATTTCAAAAAAATCCTCAGACCACAGCCACGTAATACAATAGACAGAGTGGAAATAAAACCTGCACTTTTATTTAGATACATCGAATGGACCAAAATAATGTATTGACCGAGTTGAATGTTTGAATCTACAAGGATGATTTTTAAATATCACATATTTAATTGTTTCCAGGTATCACTTATTCAGCAGACTGCCTCGCATTTTGTGTGATGGCGCATTTGCTTTGGCCAACGCGCTCGGAGCAGTACTTACTACTAGCGCCCTCTGATTACACAGGTAACAAACATATTGGAATTAAAAAAAAAAAAACAACATTTTAGAAGTTAATGTTAAAATTTAAACAAATAAGAGAAGCATATCATAATTATTCCAGTTCTACCATGACTTCACCTTGCGTATCAAAATATTATGCTTAACTGCGATTTGATAAAGGTTTCTATGTTTCAGGCGTAAAGTGAATCATGTTTGGTTCGCAACATTTTATGGTAAATTTATTTTGTTAAAATATGTATAAACATACTATTGCCCATTCAGACAGGTTCGAATGAAATGCGAGTCATAACCGTCATTCATAACTACCGATGAGTTTATAGGTGTCAAATGGTTTAATACAATGCAAAAACACTGTACAGTACACTATTTTACTCGTGAAATAAAACATATTACTTTCCAAAGATTTAATCTCAAGAAGAAAAACTAGGACTAGACTAGGAGAATCCTATTTGACTATATTATAAGAATCTATCGTTTTATTTTTATTCGGAAAATTCGGTGAACGGGTCACCCGGATCGCTTATAGCGTGCTGTGTGGTCGGTAGCCGTAAGCAATTTATCTTGCTATTTTATTATATATGTACTTAATTTCAATATCGATCGAAATAAATTTAATACGCTCTGCCTACCTCTTCAGGGATACAGGCATGAGTGTATGAATGTATTGTATACTTTAATAACATAATATAAAACTTAGTATTTATTTAACTAATTATTTACCTCTGCTGGAGTGTGGAACATCGATTGTTGCTTTTCCGTGCCCTACGCAACTACGGTACCTTTCGGAAACATAAAGAGAATGTGGTCATAACAATGCCTTTTTCTTTTTTTAACGATTAAAAAATAGGGGATGGGGTCAGGAGGGTGAAAAATACTTTACGACCTATTTTCATATCTACCAAATATACAAGAGAAAAGTGTGTGTGTGCAATTCACACACAGCAGAAGTGAAACTTCAGAAAAGTAGCCTATGAGAGAATAAGCAATAAAAAGTAAAATCAACACAAATAATTTACTATTGTTAATAAATTTTATTTTAGATAATTTATACAAAAGTTATTGGCCAAATTAACACAAATGTGTTAAATAAATATAAATTTATTAACCATCGAATTTTAATACGCAAAAGCACAAAAATAACACCACGTTGACGTTGACTCATTTTCGGAAGGCTTCGTAGTACGCAGGCGCAAAGACGAAGATTGTAGGAAACACTGTATACTTGTATTCTATCTCATTCTTTCGCAGGCTGAATCCTATTTATGAATATGTTTGTCTCTTTTTAGTGCTGTATACTTGTATCCTATCTTATTCTCTCGCAGGCTAAATCCTATTTATGAATGTTTGTCTCTTTTTAGTCTGAGTTTTTCGTTTCATCCAATTTCAAATCACAACGATTCTAAAGTCCATCGAGTCGTTTCGGAGGAGTTCGACAACAAACACTGTGACACGAGTATAAGTATATATTTCTCTCTCCAGCGGGCATTGAAGAGCTAGATGAATTCAACGAGTCACCTCACGTGGTACACAGCGACACGGTTGCACTCACTACCGCAGAATCCATCAATGCAGACGAGGAGGAGGTCATCTTCACCCGGGCATCGCATAAGAATGGCACAATATTCTCATAGCAATGCGAGGACGTAACTTAGAGAGTTTAGAACATTTTATGAGGATTCCCCCGAGTTGTCTTCGATACTATGAATTTAATACGATCAAAATTTAGTATTGTTATTTATAATATTCATTGCAAAACTATGAGAGTTAACTAATGACTTTTAATCCTATTGTTATTAATGAAAATGAATGTATGTTTGTGGAAAAGAGATAAAATTTATAGAAATGAAAACGGATTTATGAAAATAAACCTAATGAAAAAAAAATATCGAATATAATTTTTAAAGTGATCGAATTATGTCGAGTATTTAGTATTCTAAATCTTAGCATAGTAAATATTTAAGAATCATAATGACCGAAAAAAGATCGAGGTAATCTATTTCATATTTTTACTGAATTAATAATAGATTCAATGTCGGTGTCAATTTACAAGAAATTTTATTTTCTGTTGACACCTTAAAGTGAAATAAAAGAGAAAGTTAAAATGTGCCAACGATTGAACGAACTAATTCTATGATCTAAAGTGAAATTATTGTCGAGATACTTACAATTAAATGTATTCGTAATCATTGTGTCTTTGTGAAAAATGTCTGAATTTACCAAATATATTTAAGAAAAAACGAGCGTTGTTAACAAGTACTGTTAAATTTGTACGAAAACTATCACTTGCAATTGTTTTATCGTTTTGTTCTGAAATAGAGCTTGTATGTTATTTTTGGTACATACTATTTTTATTTACTTTGTATCAAATGAAATTATATGGCACTGCCAGTTCAGAGAATACGACAATCAATTGGGCTAAAGTTACTACAATTGTTAAAGCTAGAATATACACTATCAGCCAGCATATAATTGTTCATTTATATTATATATATAAAATATATAAACTATCTATACTAACAGACAGCCAATAGTTAATACATTATCAGTTTTATTTTTGATTTTTGCTAGCATACATTTAATTTTTTTTAATGTGATCTCGTATTTATATTTATAAAGCATGCACTGATGGATTATGTCGTCAAAGCAATTAGTTTGGTGGTAGTTTTATGAAGGAACTAAATAAAAAGAAATAAATAGAAATATTTTGCAAATAATAGTTTCATATAATATATGTAGACCTGAATCAATTGCAAAATTTACGAGCGTCTGTATCGTAAGACGTAAAGTATGTTCAAAGTTTCATAAAAAAATCTCGAATTTCTAAAATGATTGGCCCGTACAATAGTTGAGACAGGAACATTTTAACTCCTGCAGCACAACATTATACTTTAGTCAAACAAAAAAAACACGCTTTGATTATACTGAACTGATCTTCCGCTACCAACCTAGTGGCTTCATCATCAGACCATTGTTGCTCAATATATTGGGCTCGTCATAACAATTCAAATGAGCCCAAACTCAAGGGGTTTACTAGCAGCCACTGAAGAGTTTCGAATCAGTTCCAAGATGCCAAAATACAGAATTGTTAGCCGAACTACATACATATACATACTAAGTTTGATTTGGGTACGACAATAAATGTTTACATTGCGACGTGTCCTACGTATACCGGTACAAGTGCAAAATTGTAACTTTACAGGAGATCGATTCAAAGATTCTCTAAAACTCGTAACTTTGTACTAATAAAACATACATTTTTGATTTGTATCTTTGAAACTAATTGATAGTTTAAAATAAATTTAACAGGGTATAAAATATAGGCACAGGTAATTTTCGTCATTTGCTGGTTATACCAGTATACGTAGGACTCGTCGATTGTCATACTCGTAGTTATAAATGAAAGTACTAAAAACGTGTAAAAATATTTGTATCATTGCTATATTTACATAAAATTATTACCACTATCTAATCTATTTTAAATGTGTGCTTACATTTCTGTTAAAATGTGTCTGACAAAACTGGCAATCATTAAACATTTAAAATATTTTTTTGGAATGTATATCTGAACTATCGCCGTGAGACGCACACTACGTTTTGTTTGACGACTCCTCTAACAAGGCTATTCCTAACAACTAAGTCACCAGTGTAATCATGTTATAAATCATCATAACTATGAAATCTTATGAAAAAATATTGATACATTTTTATAAAAAGTTTTTAATGTAAAGATTCGTGTACAGAGGCGTTTAAACATGTTAAAGTACAACTAGATCTCAAATCGATGTTATTGTGTCTTTATCAATAGAGCTGAATATATTTTTTATCAACATATAAAATGATTTGCTTTGATAGTAGTTTAACCAGTTAATTTGGAAGACTAGATTAATTAGTATCTTTATACTAGCATGTGAAGCTTTAGGCATTATATTCGAAGAATTTTAGACAAAATGTAATGTAATTTATTTAGCAATTATTAGACTCTGAATTAATGATAGCAACGCATGAGCTCTCAAACATTATTAAATTAGATTGCTTTAGATATTTTATTTCAAAGCTACTTTGATTATATTGAGTTTAGTCATGTTTATAGTTTTACAAGAGCAAAGTGTGCACATAGAATGTCGTTGTTTCAAAGAATATGTCGTGTAAATATGTAGTAATACTTAGGATAGGAAAGCTAGAACATTTTATTTTCATTGTCTATATGTTTATTATGTGTTTGTATATTTTGTGTCGCCAATTGAATTGAGTTATAAGATTTTTCCTAGGCTAGTCTACGGATTTTGTATTTTAGTTAACAATATTATGACTTCGTGATTAAGAATTTTATTTATATATTTATAGTACAATTATTTACAAAAAGGCATTAGTGGACCTAGAATATTAAAAATATTCTTATCTCCTTCCGTTCAGGAAGCTTGGATCTTAAGAAAAAACTCCGTGGTTGACTAGAGAAAGTCCTAGTGACTTTGAACTGTTTTCACTAAGACTATCAAAGCTCTATAAATTTATTTCAAACCATGTCGGAATTACTAGCAGTCTTTAACATATCTGATATTCAATACTGAATTCTTTGTCTAATTTTAAAGGTTTGACATTCCCGTCACCCAATTTCCTACTAGAACTTTTTCCAACTAACTATTACTTAAATCCGACATATCTGTTAAAAGATTTAAACGGGGATTCAAATTGGGCAAATTTTCAAACGCTATGTGGCTTTGTAAAATGCCATTAAAAATTACCTATTCTAATCGCCAAGGTTTCTGTAACATAAGCATCAATAAACTTCCATTTACATGGCAAAACTGCATCGACAATTATGAGCCCATACTTCGATTAACCGAATAAATACTTTTCCTTTAAAAAAATATTGATTTGGTCTATAAAAAAGTGTAATATCAAAAGGAAGGAGTAAATGACTATTCATAATTGCGTCAAAGCGTAATTTTCTTCTGTTATTCTTCTTGATGTGTAAACAAATCAGTTTTATATTTTATATATTATATTTCATATTTCTTTCTTTTAACTCCTAGATATCATTTGTGGCTAAATATAGGAAAGCAAAAACCTAACTACATTGTTAGCTGCATGTTACATACTAATATAAAAAATAGATTTATTTTTATGATTCCGTTATGTTCGGACCTTAATTATGACTACATTATAGTATTGTTTTAAATATTTTTTCACACTGCTTATCACGTATTTAGTGTGATCTCCACTTTTATACGTACCTAGTGTTGTATAGTAATTCCAAAGCCTGTGTGGATGTAAAAATTAAATGTAAATAAATTTTCTTATTATGTAAAAATGAAATTATTTTATTATTCCCAATACTCAAATCCTTAAAACATTTTAAAGATAGTTTATAAAAAAATGTATGTTTAATTTAGTTTGTCGGATGACATATATTGTCGACTAGCCATACCCTGCAGCTTCATCTGCGTTTATGGTCATTGCTCCGGTCCTTAAGGTCGTAGCGCAATGTTAGCCTATAATCTTCCTCAATGAATACTCTATCCAATACAAAAAGATATTCAAATATGATTGATAGTTCCAGAAATTAGCGCTTTTAACGAAACAAACTCAACTTTTTTTTATGGTATAATGGGCAAACGAGCAGACGGGTCACCTGATGGTAAATGACTACCGCCGCCCACGAGCACCTGCAACTCAAGAGTCACAAGTGCGTTGACGGCTTTTAAGGTGGGAGTAGAGGAAGAGGTTAATAGGGGGCGAGGAGGGAAGGGTTAGGGCCTCCGGTAACCGCACTCATTCGGCTAAAAGCAATGCAAGCATTGCTTTACTGCCGGTTTTCTGTGAGGCCGTTGGAACACTCCGGTCGAGCCATCCCATAGGTGCCGAAGCATGACGCCACGAAATTTATTACATTAGTATAGATATAGAAATAAATGCATGTCCAAGGATACCACTAGCTGTGTTGGCTACTAGAAAACTGTTCCTCGCAGAACTTTTCTACGTTTATGGTGCCGTTTTGAAGTTTTGATAATGTTATCTGCTGATCAGTAATTCAGTACCCGTGATGTAGGTACCCAAGTACTTTCGACAAAGAAGGAGTAAAATCAAAACCTCAATAAATTAATCCAAAATGTTTTTAGACCCTGCAACAGTTAATAAGAGAGAAACAATAAACCGGGACCTCACAATATAAAATTAAATATTAAAGGTAATTAAAAAGTATAAAGTAGTGTCGAAGATAATTCGGAGGTTAATTTTCATCTATTTTTTTAAATAACATTTTGAGGCCTTGTGGTTTTATAACTTTATTAATCATCAAAAATCATCATAAATCAAATATTTAGATACCTTAAACCGTAAAACGTTTTATGGTCTTGCCAAGTAGAAATCTTTTCCACAGCGCTACAAATTTTCAACACATTGTCTTCAAGTAGGTACATCAATTGAATACGTCGAGTTATCTAAATCATCATATTCATCATACATAATCGTCACAGTCAAGAACTTGCGAGCTGCTGCCAGCTAGCCCAGGGGGTGTCATGACCCCCTCCGCTGGATCCACCCTTAACTTGTTAACGTAACATAAATGATTAGTGTCAACATCCCTATTGTTTGATTTGAATGAACATTAAGGATGACATCATTAAAATCAGTGTTGCTGCGTGATAAAAACTGTAATTAATAACTAATTAAGTACTTGAGCCCAAGTGGCTGCTTACCATTTAATGCATCAATTGGTATTATTTGCTGATTGAATACTTGGTATAGATTGAAAACCGATTAATAAAAAAATTGCCATACCTATCTAATCGAAGTGGTTATTATTAAGGATAGGATTGCCACCATTTTAATAAAGGTATTTTTCAAAAAAGTATTAAAAAATTGTAGGTATTTTATACAATGACTAGCTGACCCGCGCAACGTCGTCTGCGTTTGTAAATTTTCCGTTTTTGCAACATCTTTCATTGATGCTCCGCTGCTATTGGTTGTATATAGCCTGATGATGTTATATGGCCTATTAGACTTGCTGGATAAATGGGGTAGCCCCAACACTAAAATAATTTTTCAATTCCAACCAGTAGTTCCTGTGATTACCGCGTTCAACCAAATAAACTCTTCAGCTTTATAATATTAGTATAGATAAATTTAAAAATATGTTGGACAACATTTTTGTAGTAAGTACATATTTGTTTGTCAACAACTCCGCTACCTACTTTATTTAATTAGTACGTACCTAGATCCCATAGCATGACTTTGGGGGTGAGATCAGGCAGTCAGTTGCGTATTTAGTTGACCTCTTTGCATTGCCGTAACTAGCAGTTCATGTGCCCGGTGCAAGCTTCTGTAAGTGCGCCCTCGATAAATATTCTCAAATTACCGGGTACACTAGGTTAGAATTTTTTATAAAAATATTGAATTTGAATAAAATTACGTGACGGTATGCTCCGGACATCTCACACTACCAGGCGTAGAGAAGATTGCTGGGAGCAACTGCAAGAGGTTTTGTTACTCAGGCATAACACATTTCAACCGGTTCGTGAGTAAAGTTAAGAAGGTCATCGATATGTATGAATCCGTCGCTTTTTGGTAGCCATTCGAACTACTCGTGTATGTTTATTCTACAGGCGCACACACAATGGTTTTTGAGATACACGATTCTGCAAAACGTTACCCCAGCAGGAAACCCAATATCTCGAAAACCTGAAGACGCACAAATTATATTTTCTACCCACATTTTGGCACAAATATAAGCCAGAGAGCTTCCATCCATAAAATATCTCACTGCGATAATTAGTTTAAAATTTTCCTGTTAGAAGAACGTTACCCCACCAGGAATCGTTTTTTCCATTTTTTTCTAAAACGACAACAGGCACAATTTTTTTATGCGGCGCACATTTACAGCAGATTACGCACTAATTATACGTTCCACTCATATCACTTTAGGAGCCACTTTCCAGCTAGGGTAACGTACACAAAAAATCTGCATCCACAACATCTTTAAGTCGGAATCGAACCGACTAAAGTCATGACCTTCCATGCGGTGCACCGTGACGGGGTCCGTATGCCTTTATTATCTCGACTGTTATCTAGACAGGATATCCTCGAAAACGTCGGCAGACCTTGGCCATATGTTAGTTGAAATAGCAAGCGACTTAATCGTAAATCAACTCATGCACTCTCGCTTCTAATTACAGACAGAAAATTGTGTTCTTGATGGCTATGTCATCAAGAAATCTTCAAAAAAAAAAAACAACCTGTTTTGTTCACGATGAGCAGAGATACTCGGTGATACGATCCGTTACATAAGTAAATAAAATGAAAGAGCTGTAGTAGGTACCGACAGAAGAAATAAACACCCACTGCCAACAACAATAATTTATTTTTCCACAGACTAAGGTACATATATTTTAAAAGAATTTTAAGCTAGCAAAATGGAAAGAGAAATTAACAATATAACAGTAAATAAATACATTGAAATTTTATTCCTACCTGTATAGGTTTAAGAGAGACCAAGTACATACACATCGTTACGTCATTTACTATAATACTTAGATTAATACTTAGATGAACTCTAAGGCAAAAGAAAAAACGTATTTAAAAAAAAATACTTGTACATATATACTGAATGCATCTGATCCATAATCGCAAACAAGTCGCAAGTATCTATGTTAAAAGTACTCACAGTTCAATAACTATGACAACTTTTGTACACTTTCTGAAAATATTTAACAATGGTTTGTGCCCGCGATTTCGTACGTGTGGAAATTGGAAGTAGGTATTAATTTCTTTGCATTCATATAAGAAGAATGGATCTACACACAAAAAACATATCGCCGCTGTGTCTCTCTGTGTGTAATTTCTTATACAAATTAAACATTAAGTCAACAATCATTTTTTTTATTATTAAAAGATTACTAGTAACGTGGGTCACACATTACTAGTAATCTCGTTAGCCCCTCCAGCTAAGCTTAACGCTTGTTAGGAGTGGGTTCACGACGGTAGTGCACTGGGTGGGGTTCGAACTAGGGTTGCCAACTATACTGTTAAAAACAGTATTATACTGTTCTTCACTGTATTATACTTTTTACTGTTGAACATAAATAAAGTATCCAAAATACTGTTTTCTTTTGACTTTGAGTCTAGCGACTCGAATTTCTAGGTAGGTAGTTTATAGCTACCTTCTATTTGGCAGTCACATATTAAATAATAATAATAATAACTTCACACATCTCACACACGGCCGTCTGATTCCAAACTAGGCAGAGCCTGTACTATGGTAACCAGACTGCTGATAAACATACTTTTATATTTCTAAATACATCCATATTACAGATAAATTACACCCAGACAGAACAAATGATCGTGCTCATCCCACAATTATTTGTCCTGGGTGGGAATCGAACCCACGACCTCTGGCTTAGCAGTCAGGGTCACTAACCACTAGACCAACAGGCCAGTCATTTAATAAAACTATAAAAAAAATTAAGGGCAACAATGTTACTATATTAGATGTTTATAACATTATGCTTACTTTAAAGACTGAGCTCACTCAAAGGAAGAACGATAAATATTTTGGTCATGAGACAAAAAAAGTCTTAAATAGCATTACTGAGTGTTCCCAAGAAGTTTTTGATAAAACTGTTAGAAACTTCCTCCTTTTCATTGATAAGGCCATTTCATACTTAGAGAAATGGTTTAATTTTAGTAAGACTAACAACTGGCTTTCTTTAATTAGTTGCTTATATCTAAAGTCTGTGGTCACATTCGACCATTTTGAGAACATAATTGAGAATTTAAATTTGTACAGATTAAATATTAACATGGATAATTTGTTTTCCGAATTAATTAATTTCAAAATGATTTATGAAAAAGCATCACAGGATATAAATTTTACTGAAATGAGTACTGGCCAAAAATGGAGCTATTTACTAGTTAATACAGAACAAGAATTAAATAATATAAATAAAATAGTCTCATATTTACTATATGTTCCCGCCACCTCAGCATTTACTGAAAGAGTATTTTCAGTTATGAATGCGTAGTGGCGGGACGATAGAAATAGAGCGAATATTAATTTGATAAAAAAAGAGCTCCTCATTTATTTTAATTTCAATTATAATTGTGGTGAGGTATATAAGGTTTTCCAAAAAAGACTCTAAATTAATAAGTTAAGTTAAGTAAGAAATTCAAGAAAATATGTATTCAAAACATTAAATAAATAAATAATACATAAAATACTGTTAATTTTCCTAAAATACTGTTTACTATCCTTCTCAGACCTAAATATATTTTATTTCTTGAAAAAAAAGTTGCCAACCCTAGTTCGCAACTACTTGATCGTAAGTCCGACGCCTTAGCCATTACGCTGCCGCCGCTTTCATCCAATCAATCATTATTAATAACTCGGCTTCTAGGCGGACGTATTGAGATGACCCATGCATCAGATTTTAATTTAGACCTGCAGGAATGCAACTGAAAATCGGATCTAAACTCGTGCCGTATTTTTTGCGTGCGTACAAACATATAGACAGACAGACAAACAAAAATTCTACAAGAAAAATGTTTTGGCTTCTCTTGCTCTTATAAAGACCCCTTCTATTACTTTTTCTTAATTATCTCTAATGTAAAGACGCCGGTTACAATAATATAATAATATGTATGTATAGATTTACCACTGCTAAATATTGTATCATCGGGGGACAAACCATTTAAGTTTTAGTTTTCTCATAACAACCTCGCACTTTAAAATTAAATTATGCTTGCTTGGAACCTGTTACGGAACTTGTATATAATTAAGTTTAATGAATATAAATTATACGATTCTAACGTGGTACCGCGGTTATATTCAAACGTGATCATTATATCACGTTTGAATATAAACAGCTCACCAACGAAAGAGGACTTTTTGTGAATTTCCCTCTTCTAAATATCAGTAAGTAACCAGATCTAAGTATTATTATTTTAGACTTATAGAGACGGTAATAGTGCTGATATAAATACAATGGAGAAGGAAGCAATCTAATCGATAAAATCATTTGATCATTGATGCGTAATATCTAGAACGGTTAACATACACACGTATATTCATATGATTCTCGTATCTGTTTTACATTAACGATGTTTAAAGAATCTATGACGCTGGCGCTGTTCTTGAAAATGTTTATACACGAGTTACGAATATACAATAATGTCTGTATCGGCTATTAACAGACTATTAGTAGTCTCCACTTTTATTATAACACGATATTCAACCTAACATAGTATAGATAGAAGTGTGTTAACCTATGGCACATCTGGACAGTTACAGAGGAGAGTTTCAAAACTAAAGATTTTATCACGTTTTATTACCAAACAATGCCGCAGTTGTCTTATTTATCTCCTTATCAAGGTACAATGTTTATAGCTGTAGGCTTATAACTTTATATATACCATACTCATCTCTATAATAAGCATACCTATGCCCAGGGCTTCAGTTTTATACCGAACGGCTAACTTTAGATTGGTAAAGAAAGGTCGACCTCGTATGAAGCCGCACAACAGACAATGCGCTACTAACGTAACGTTGCAATTATTACATCCAATACTAACATATCACTAATATCATGATTTTATGTGGTAAAGTTCCTATCGTAAGTTATTTGCTTACGATGCGGTATGCGAGACGAATTGATTAATGATAATAGCAGAGGAAAATATTTAAGAAAACTATAGGTAGGTACTTACATCAAATCAGATTAGCTAGCCATTTCATTTGTTAAAAAACATTTAGATAAGGAAAGTAGTTATAATATTAGTGAGAATGTGATATCATAGAGAATTCAAATATTAATCTTTTAACCTATACTTATGTTTACTTAGATGCTTTGTAATAGTACGTACATGGGAGTACCGAGGAGAGGCAGGAGAGAGCAGCTGCCCCACCATGGCTTTAGCAAGCTTAGGCGTCCATTAGACGCTCATGCAAACGTCAATCATTACCAAAAGTCATGATTGACTGATGTTCGTTTGTGATTGATGAAATAATATCGACATCAAAATCTCATCATGCAACCGTCAATCACTGCATTAGACGACAGGTTATTCGTCAATCACCGTTTTGATTGTGGCAAAACTGACAGTAAAACCTACCGTGTCATAGGCGCCTTACGCAGGTAGTACTAAATCATCAAATTTTGCTCCCTCCCCCCTGAGATGGCAAAAACAAATTTTGCCCCCCTGGCCTAAAAGCTGGATACGCCCATGTAAATATCTTTACTAACTTAAACTTTAAATTACACAAGTAATCAGATAGTGTCATCTTGCATCGTAACTGCATATATTACATTACGTACAATTAAATTTATATACCAACAAGATTTTAAAATTATATTTGAATTTGTTAACTAAATATAATTTTAACAGTACACAGGTAATATTAGGTATATCTTATCCTTAGATTATATTATTAATTAATTGAATAAATCTCAATAACAATAGAAATAACTCTGAAATAGGAATGTACATATACAAGATTATATATTTTGTTGTAATAAAAATTTAATTAATATAATTTACTTAATTTGTTCATCAAGAACTGAAACAGTGAACTAGAAAAATAAATGTTATTATCCGTTTTTAATATCAATAGTAAGTATATAAGTATATAATTTCAATTATTAAATTGAACGATGATATTTCCATCTTAAATTTACATACTTATTTGTAACTGTTAAACACTCTTTATAACCCTTACACAGTTAGAAGTTCACTTGAGATTTTATGCAAATTACGGTTACTCGGTTACTTTACAACTGGCACATTTGCTTGGCCAGGGAGTGTTACAAAAGATTAGATAAATCTTAAGTGATACAACATGTAATTGATTTTGTCTTATTCCACTAAAAGTAAGCGTTTTTTTTAATACAATAATAGTAATGGATAGCATTAAAGGTACTAGTATTATAATAATATTTTCTAAGAAGTCTACAATGGCCTTCCCCAGGGTTTAACTACAATATTAATTCTAGAAGAGTTACAGCCTTACTACTGCAATATGAGAAAAAGAATTTAGGAATACGAGATTCTGTAGCTGAATAGATATGTACAACCTCATATTGCACACTATACTTTAGTTGGTACTTTTCAAATAATATTTAAATAAATACTATATAATAAACTTTTTAATTTGGTTTCTTTCAACAGTATACCATACAAATAAACTATTAAAAAATTTACAATAATATCATGCAGACAACATATTGTACTTAGGAATTTGTGACTAATTTTAAAACTATGTAGTTTTAAAAGTATGTAGGTACCGATTAGAAGAGATTATATTGTTCGGGTATAGCGACGGTTCGTCTCTATTTTAATTAATGTACAAACATTTCTTATGAAATATGTTAACAGAAATTGATAGCAGCGTAAATGCAATTTTAAATTAAATAAATGTTGCAAATTGGTAAGTAAGTATAATGTATATTTTTTTTTTGTTTATCATAACTTCAACAAAACGGCGACAAATCTATAAAACTACATAGGTACTGAGGACTTATACGATAATCGACATAAATAACAAAAAAACAAGCACATCTCGCTAGACTAGCACATACCTATGTGGAATTATATTTAGAGATTTCCATCCTCCAATATTCTGTCATAGTGCAACTAAAGTTATTTATTAAAACCATTATTAGTCATATTACAAGTAAGTAACAAGTTTATACAGTTAAGATAATGAACCAGTCACCCTTACAACATTTTTTCATTATCAATACACAAAGGCTTTATGCAGATAATAGATATATTAATTAGTTACTTTTTTGTCTATTAAATATCTAACATACGCAAAAGGAAATAAAGTATAGTAATAGAATTCGATAATTATGTGCATATAAATTTAGTTTGCCCAAAAAATAAATAGCCATATTTACTTGTATTGAAGGTTTATACCTAGTGTAAACAACATGTTACATTTATAAATAAATGATTGAATGAATATCCTTATTGAAATTTGTTTGTGATACCATTTCAATTCCTGGCCCCTGCGCTAGTAGAAAACTGTATTACAGGAGCCAGCCAGCCATGTTCAACACACAACACCATCTCCGAGGAAAATTAAGCGTATAAATGAATACTAAACGGTAGCCACTAGATATATATAGAAGCTAAACATCATTAACGACGACTGCGTGTTGATGACGGACCACTTACAGGAGCTAGCAGTCGCCGGGGTACCAAAAGACGAGCGTTTCCTCTGGCAGGTCTCGAAGCTCCAGGCTGCTTTAAATCAGCTAAATGCGAAGCGTAGCCATCATTTAACGTAGTCGCCATGTTGCTGTACTTTTTACTTATACGGCCAATGGCATATATTTGCCTTGGAGCTAATCCACAGCTATGATATACAGTTATATCTTTCCCTGATCCGTATGCTGCCTGCAAAATGATTCCGTGGTCATTTATAAGACTGTTTAAATGCGCTGACTTATGCCCTAATGGATCTGTTGAGAATCCATCAGAAAAAAATACCAAACCATGCGGGAAGTTATGTTCAGCAAGCCAGGATATGACTTTTCTCTGTTGCATATCAGGTCTTCCTGTTATATACAAAATAAGGTATCCAAGATCTTGCCAAAATCGTACGACATCAACGGCCCCAGCTCTTACTTTGGGGTCTCTACCAGTAACTGAGACGCTAGCGGTGAACGATCCGTCAATACTAAAAACGATGCATTCAGTTTGTGGTGGCACCACAGCAAGATGAAAATTACAGCTGGTATGGTCACCACGAACAACAACTCTTACTGGGTAAATACCGCAACTTACACTTTGCCTTTCTGATAAAGTATACGAAATTCTTCCCGTTTTGTCAGTTACTACTGTAGATAATATCGTCCATTCCCCTGCTGGAGGATCCTTCATCATATAAATATCGACTTTCTCACCAGTTAAAGTGATCATGTCCAGTGGTCCGTACATGAAACGGGCCACAAACGTTTGTGGACATCCCTCTTTGACAACAACGTCATTAGCTCTATGATTTGCAGCTACGTTTTTGAGTTTTACTGAAGTCCTTTTTCTCATCCACTTTTCTCTTTCTTGTCCAGGTTTAAACATAGGACATTCTTTATCATCAGAGTGTCCATATAAAGCTAGGTCAAAATGTCCTATTTGCCTTAATATAAAAGCTATTACATCAGAACTTTCCCAATAGCTAGCATGGAATAAATGAGGCAAAGCATTTGTAGGAAAATTTGTCAGTCCTTCAGGACAATACAAAGCATAGTCAAGTCGTTTAGATCCCCACCATTTTTGTTGCAAAGCATTCATTGTTATTAAGGGAATGTTATCAACTAAACCACTAACCGTACTTACGACTGATGCTTCAGAAAGTCTTCTCAAAACTGGTGTTGCAGGCATTTGTAAGTGGTCTCCAAAGAGTTGTGGATGATTCTGTATCAGTTCCAGTAGGTGATAAGGTTGACCGTTACCTAGTGGATACTTTGTATATCTAGCAACATTTATTGGTGGTAAATTAGTAAATCTGGCTGATAATAGCGGTTCTAGTCTTGATCCTACAGGGTCTGTAGGATGAAATAAATTAAACACTTGTTGAACGGGTGGTTTTATAATATCGCGGATCTTATCATCCGAAATCTTTCTCGACGCTAAAATAAGTGATAAGGGACTGCCGAAGGTGAAAAAATCGCTAACTTCGAATTCCAATTTCACATGGTTTTCACTTGTTGACGATGATCGCCTTCTTGGTGTTGGAGCTTGTAAATGTGACTTGTTTAAATAATGAGATTCTAGGGGATCATTAGGAATAATTATTTCTGTATCCAATATGCTATTTTCACTATCATGTCTGGATTGGTATTGCAATGTTCGAATAATAGCGTCATACGCTAATACTGACCCCATGCTATCACCCACCACACAAACTTGCCCATTAAATCCTTTTCCATCATCTGATTTCACAAATTCATTGTAAACAGCATTTGCAGAGTTTATTGTTTTTGTCACAGATTCTGGATAGTCAGGTGATGTAGTAGCGATCAAGGGTATAGCTCCAATAGGTATGAGATCATTGGTTAGTGAAGGTGTTTCGATAGTTGATGGTGAACAGTCAAAGCTGTATGGGCTCAAAGTCGACAACACTCCCAGGGCTTCTGTGCATACAGATGGACATGAAACTAATTTTATTGTTATGTGTCCTATGAGAGTTGGATAATGCTGGCGCATCACTGACTCAAAAGCCCCTTTAAAAGTCGTGACATCAGATTTCTTTGCTGTCATGTCAACATTTGCATCAAGAACACTGCCTGCATGAAATACTAATATCAAAACAGTAGTTGGACAAGAACTATGAACAGGAGTTTCAGGGCAACCATCAATGCTGTGGTGACTTTGTAAATTTGGTACTCTTCGGGAGCCTCTCTCTGAAGTAACTCTTTTTAAGAAACTAGGATTAAATATGCTGTCTTCTTGGCATTGATCACCTTGGGTAGGAGAAATATCGATGTCAGCTTCATCAAGAGAACACATTGAAGACCATTTGTTAAATGTGGACTCACAATCATAAAATTCATCTTCTGAGCCAGTTTCTGTCTCAGACTCTCTAACAAGAGTTTCCATCCTCCAATTGGCTGCTTGTGCTTGCAAGCTCTTGATAGAGCCTGAAGATGAAGATCTAAGATTTGCCTTAGAAGTGGCTTTATGTTCTGAAGGTGGTGTTCCTTCAGGAGTCAAATGTTTTTGTACCCTTTTTTCTGCATTATTTTTTTTTGAGACTAAAGGTGTTGGCATCTCTTCATTCTTTTCTAAACTACTCATTGTAGCTGCAAGAGATTTAGAATTCTCTTCTGATACATCAAGTTCATCACTTATATCACCTGCCATCTTTTTTTGCAAAGCTAACTGAGTCTGCCTTTCTATTTCTCGAATATCTTCCATTGTAAGACCATACCATTCATCTTGCCATGCCCATGCCTGTCGGTGAGCCCTTAACATAGTTTTTCGTAAGGCAACATCATGGATGAATTTTTCTAATTTGGTTTGCATGCCCCAATATCTGAATTCTACTCTGCAGAGTTTATAAGCACACATTAAAGATTTCCCATTTGGTAGTGGTTGTGAATTGCCTTGTACTTCCTGCCAATACTCTTCGAGCCAATTATCAGAGAGAGGACCTCTGTTGCATTTTTGTGATACAAATAGTGTTGGATCTTCCTCTTTTATATAATCAGCACCATAAAGCTGATCTTTGCAAACATCAATAACATCAACTATTCTACTTTTTAAATCACTTCCGGTTAAGTTGAAGACATTTTCTTGGTGGCCATTGTCAGCATAATAATAAGTTTCTATTTCTAATGAAAATTTTTCAACAAATGGACAAGTGTACCGAGTTTTTGTATAAGGGTAAGCATTCCAAGCTTCTTCAGATACTGTTAAGGCAGATTTTGGAAGTAAGCTTTTGAACCATCCAGGTAAATGACTACCAACATGATATATTTTTTGAGTGTACTGACCTTTTCCACCAGGCCCATCTTCATATGGCTCATTTACAAGAATTTCTACTCCACTGCCCTCACCAGAACTTTCCTCTCTACTCTTTTTAGCTATCATATACAGCTGCGCAATCCTGTACTCCTCTACCGTAAGAGGTAAAGGAATTCTGTACTCTTTTATCAGCATATTGATGTGTTAGATTTTGTTTATATTATGAGTAAACATATCTGAAGCAAAGAGATTGATGTATTAGTTAATATATTTTATTAAAGTATTTGGAATAGTGCCATATTAAAAGGTCATAATTATAATATTGCCTTCTTTTCTAATGTATGAATATTATTAAGTATTTGCCTTTTAACTTCATGGCTGATGTTAGTATTCAGAAACAAAGTGATCAACTTATTTTTAATTATTCATGATTAAATGTAATAAAATGGTAGTATTTAGATATTTGGACAATAAAAAATACCATGTGTAAAAATATACCATATTTAATTTTTCATATTCAACAGCTTAAAATATGAAATATAAAGTTATTTTGTTATTTACTTTTAAAATGTATCTTATGATGTCATGTCAAGTCGCCCGCAAGAAAAAAAAATAAACAGTCGAAATAATCACGCATACTATTTTATTCAATAATTAAATAAACAATACGTTTTAAATATGAAAAAGCGCAAAAGATCACTACTTTCGATTATCATGGGCTACTTTAAGACAGATACTAGTATAATATAAATTAATTACCTCAAAATGTCGAGAATAAATATTCTCCCATAGTACTACACTAAACACAGCATCTTCATTTTTAATAATTCCTTTTTGCAACAAAACACAACCCAAGTACGGGTGTACGGACTACGGATGAACTTTGACATTTTCGCGACCGTAATGTCAATATGGGCTAACGGACATTCCTTTCCATGTTTTAACCGAACACACAGCCATTGCCGTCTCACAATGGGAACAAAGCTAAATTATCCAAAATACAACTGCTGATAGGACTTTTTACTGGACTTCTCACATTCTACGCAACACTATGTTACTAAGAAAAAGCACAATATTGAGCCCAGTCTTCCACTCATAATGTAAATAAATATACTTCGTATATATTACATTACGAGCGTAGCTTGTGTACCTATTTGCCCGATCGTAGATTGGAACGCTGTTGATTCTGCGTAGGTACGATGAGGCCGTATTCATAGTCTTTCTAAATTTAGCTAAAATTAGCTTCGCTCACGTCATAAGTTTTAATGAGGATCAGTCACGTTTTTTGTTAAGTATGCAGATTTATAGCTATAAAAAAAATATAAATACTGTGTTTAATTTTTTTTAATCGGATCAAAACTGACCAAGATACAGAGATTTTAGTGCACCAACTTAAAAAACGCTCGCGAGAAAGACCGTGAACGCTGTGACGTCATTTATCGCGTGTCGGTAAAAGTGGCGGGTCGCCTTCGCGTCGCCAGCTTGGTAAGCTTTTAGTCTAGCGCAGTTAGTGCAACGACCTGACGATTGCTGATTTTTCAGATTATTTTTAAAGTTAAGTTAAAGTTGAGTTAAAGTTAAGTTAAAGTTGAGTATTGTTTTATTTGTATCCTCTCCCATTCGGATGAAATGGTCAAACAATAGTTTTCGTCATAGTCAACTTCGTGTATAGCTAAAGATTTATCTTGTTCAAACTGAGGGCTCGCTACGCAAAACAAGCATTTTCTTTTTCCTGCGAAAAACATGCTGTTCGGTTTGTGCTTTGCACTTGTTAGAGATAATATTTGAATGATTTAAATAATTCAGAAAAATCTCATCCTCAGAACACGCAGGTAAAGTGGGAAAGTAGGTAGTTAGATACATATTTTAGGTACTTAGTAGGAGTAGGTAGGTATAGACTTACTTACCTTTTCATTTTATCCCTACAAAACCGATCTCCATAATAGGTAGCTACCTACTCATATCTATTTAGATATCAATAGATACTCACTATCAATATAAATACTGTTATACTAATAATATAACATCAAATTATGGTAAAAACTAAATAATTAACATACCACGACATAAGCGAAATGGTGAATAATCTGAACCAAACTGACCAAACTAGCGATTTTGCACGAGTGGAGGGCGCGATTCGCGACGTGTGACGTCATCATACCAAGCGCAGCTCCGAGCAAGCGTTTCGAAATAGCCGAACAGAAAACTTTAATAACTTTGTCATTTTTTTGTTGGATTTGAATAATTTAAAAAAACGAAATGATCAGAATGTTATACTCTTAAATTTAGAAATTTAATATTTTGTTATGTGAATGATCCTCATTTCCCCAGCTGAACACCTGAAGCATGTAAAATAATTTTCGTAGAAGTTAAAAGGCGGAAAAAAGATATGAGAGGGGATATTCCTGAGAATTTATGAAGCTCGAAGTGTTGAATGAAAATTTAAATTAAGATTAGGTTTATGAATAACGGAATACAGTGAAAAAAGAATGGGAACGAATTCTTTAAAGTGACTTAAACCTTATATAAAAAAAAAAGAGATTCAAATTCAATATCTTAATTCATAAAATTGATCATCAATTATTCGAAATCGTCAATGTTAAAAATAATTATCATAATTTAAAATCATAGATCAACACACACACAGTCATTTTATCAATAGTTTGCTTTGTCAAATGTAAAATTATAAAAAAATATGGATAATATAATATCATATCTGCCTGTGTCGATCTATAACAGCCCGTTTCCAAATGGTTGAGCTATTTTGAAACGGGCCTTGTGTGAAGAAGTCGGGCAAACAAACTCACGGTCACTCTTTCAAAAAACCAGATAATATTAACAATATTCAGTAATTTTTATTAGTACATTATATTGTTGTGTGCTATTATGTTATTAAAAGTAAATAAACAAAGAAAAAGGATATGACAATAAGGAAACTGAAAATAAAGGGAAAAATAAAAAAGGAAGAAAAGAAAAACATAAGAGACGGAAAATAAGAAATTTAGTAGCTCACATTACTCACATTACATTTGTGAATCTGATACAATTCAATCCCAAGCATTTTTACCTGTATATAATCCACTACCAGGCCAGGTCCACTCCGCTCCGTACGTATGAAACTACAGGTACCTAGCAGGGCTGATGATTCTGTCTGTCTGTCCGTTTGTTCCGGCTAATCTCCAGCACGGATGGACCGATTTCTACGGGACTTTCACTGGCAGAAAGCTAGTGTAATAAGAAATAACTTAGGCTACTTTTATTTTGAAAAAAGAATTAGGATTCCGCGCCAAAAATATAAATTGTACAGTATGTACACGCGAGCGAAGCCGCGCGGGGCACAGCTATTAATAACTAATATAACAAAAGAAATTACAAATAGGTATGGTCTGGATGAGTCTCGCTGTGTAAGACAGAGATAACTTTTCGTCGTCGATCGTCAATATTGGACCGAATACCTTAGAATCCGGCCACAGATTACATTTACTGGGTTACAGTTACATAAAATTTCCTCGGCCAGCTCAGCTCTAAAATAGTTTTCTTTATTATAAGTTTCATCTACATAGGTATTACGAAGTAAATACCTAGTCTAGGTTTATTTAAAAGTTCATTTGTTCACGAAAGTAAAGTAATAGGCACATAACTGGTTATTAAACATTTAGATTAATTATTCTTAAAGAAGACAACCCTAACGTCATCAGAACAGATAAGACTACGCGATAGAAAGAGAGGCAAGTTTTAGGTAAATATAACCTGTAGGCAATTAGCGATGTGCGATCTGAATTACACATTATAGTGCCGGGGCAAGAGTCACTATTTATTTAAATGGGTTCGCGGAAAGGTCCTTCTGTATTGGTACTATTATGTATTCTGTGCCACTACTGAATAACAGCTCTTGAGGCATAGTTGTTGTTTTACTATGGACTTAAACATCATTTAGACTTCACATTTGAATATTTTATGGAATTTTATTATAATACCGCACACATTGACCTCGAAACGACTTGGTAATTTTTTGGAGCCTAGAGGTAGATACAACAAGTTTATGTTTATTACGCGTGTTAAAATAATGTATATCACTTTTTTTACAGAATGGTCTTTATTTTTATGAATGTTTTCATAAATGTATTGGCACGCTACCGTCATTATATTAATTTCTGCCTCAGTGAATCACCTCAGTAATTAAAGATTAAACAAAGAAACACAACCCAAAAAATAATGATAAATATAGAGTAATGGAACCAGATGTCTGGTCCTTGTAGAAGATTATAATCATTAATTTTTAATTTAACACTTATTTAAAAATAAATGAAATGCACAGGTTCTCTATTAACATAAGATTCCATCGTGAAGAAATTATACTGTAACTAGCCGTTCTCCGTAATTTCACCTGCGTTCATGGGCACTGCTCCACTCCTAAGAGTCGCAGCGTGTTACACAACCTTTAACATTCTTCAATAAACACTCTATCCAATATAAAGAGAATTATTCAAATCTGGCTGATAGTTCCAGACATTAGCGTATTTAAACCACCAAACAAAAAAATTGGTTGCCTGTAAAGTCGGTATACGGGCGAAAGTTTTACGTGACAACGACTTTGAGTGGTAAAATAATTTTAATGTGAATATTCATTCGTATAGTAGGAAGAAGGATGAAATAATAGTAACAATTTAAAACATTTATTTATACAAAGAATTATATTTAAAACGCGTGCCTCTCACTCGCTCTCATTGTGAGCGCATAACGTGAGCGGAGCGTAACGCAGTTTCTTGAAGTGTCACCCGGCAAACCAATTTATAAGACGTTGTCACGTCAAAACTCTTCAACTTTATTATATTAGTAAAGATTTGTCAAAAGAACGTACTTGCAATTTAAAAATATGAATAGTCACTAAAGGTAGGACTATGAATACAGTCCTCTTCACTAGATGGACATGAGAAAATCGATAGTAACCGTCACAGAATTAAAGCTCTTGGTAACGCTTTTACCTACACTTATGATTTGCACGGGCAAAGACCATTTCCTCGACATCGACAATCCTTAACAGGCTTACCTAATTAATGCAAAATTAGTGTTCTGCAACGGACTAACGCCGCGTTCCTATAATCAAGAAACGATTCGTTTTGCTTACGATGGTAGGTAAAATATTCGTTGAAAATTCAAGGAAATTTACCGTCCGTAATCACCCTTCTTACGATATTTATAATATCAAGGGATGTTAATGATGACTAGAGATCGCCCCGTGGCCGAAATTCTTATACTTTTTACTTATTCATTTCCAGATTAAATTGAATTTTCATTTCCTATTAGACTGAGTACCATAACAGGTCAACATATATATATTACATACACTAGCTGCGTCCAGCCGTTTCAGCCGCGTAAGTCCCGATGCCGTGGGAATATCGGGATAAAAAGTAGCCTATGTGTTAATCCAGGCCTCTAGGTACATACCAAGTTATATTGCAATCGATTCAGTAGTTTTGCGTGAAAGAGCAACACATCCATACATCCTCACAAACTTTCACGTTTAGGCACATTATTAGTAGGATAGGTAGGTACTGGATAACGGGACGTTTGTAGTTTGATGTAGCGGGTAGCCGTTTTCACGTAATTTATAAATTTGTAACACGTATTGTTTAAAAATTTTAGCTTTCTGCACTTCTTCTATATTATCAATCAATCAATCAATCAGCCTATCATAGTCCACTGCTGGACATAGGCCTCTTTATATTATAAACTACTAGCAGCGCCCCGTAGTTTCACCCGCGTAAGTCCCGACCCCGTGGGAATATCGGGATAAAAAGTAGCCTATGCGTTAATCCAGGTCTCCACCTATCTACTTACCAAGTTTCATAGCAATCGGTTCAGTGGTTTTTGCGTGAAAGAGTAACAAACATCCGTCCATCCAAACTTTCACATTTATAATATTAGTGGCATAGGTAGGTACCTATTCCAAATTTCAAGTTCCTCCATTTACGTTTTCTTTTATGGGTAAGTACCTACCAAATACTCTCTTCACGTATTAATATATAGATGTTCCACTACATTAGTTTCATGCACCTGTATAGATAGATGTATATGTTACTGTAAAAGCCCGAATATTGGTAAATCCTAGGTTTTACCGGTAAATCCTAAGATTTACCAACCGTTATTGGTAAATGTCCGAATTTAATAAAGAAGATATAATTTTTATGGTTTTTACCATGAGAGTTTGGTAAATCCTAGGTTTTTACAAAGACGGTTGGTAAATGTTGTTTCTTTAAAAAAACAGTCAGTCGTAGGACTGCACGTCAGAAGTGAAAACATAACTTCACAATGTATTTGCATATACATACACACACACACACATCTGTATATATATAAATAGGTTAAAAATAAAAAGTAGGTATTAACATATCTAAATGTATACACTGGAAGTTCTGCGCTCCTGACCACTCATAAATGTTTGAATTTCGAATGTTATATTTTTTAAATATAAGAAACTCGCGTCCGTCTTACGAATTTTTGATCAGGTCACGTGTCCTGACGCGAGTTCAACATTTTTTACTCATCCCAAAAAGTGCACAACGCTGCTAAAGAAGTTTTCACTTCAAAAAACAATGAATTAATCAACTTAATCTTTTATTTCAATCACATATCAGTCAAAACCTTACATAATTGTAATTATAATTATGATCATTTTTAATATAGATCTACCTATCAGGTAAATACTGACATGTTTTAAATTATTATCATTTGGAATATTTATTAATAACTATTAAAACATAATTTAAAGACACCTTCAAATTACTTTTTAAATAATAAAAAAAATAACAAAAATAAAATATCTCACAAACATAAACGCTAGTGGTAAAAATATCCAAGGGATGGTTTATGCTACTTCTTCTGCGCGTTTAGATTGAAGTGCATGAAGGATCACAAATTTTGTAAGATGATCTTGATAAACTAAATTGTGGCCGCGTCGGCAACGGAGGGAGGGGATGCGAGTAGCGGGGGGCTGCACAGTGCCCGTGTGTACGAGACTATGCGCCGAACGAATGAAGGTTTTTACTTTACATGGAGGTAGGTGTCTGAATCAGGGGTGTAGCTACCGCCGTATCAATGATACGGGGCCCCCGGGCTACAGAGGCCCCTAACGTGTGTAAGCAAAAATGAGTAAAATGTTATCCACTATGTCACTTAATCTCGTGCTTCCCGGGAAAAAAAAACATATAAAAAACTGTCATACGTGCCTATAGTTTTCACTTCAGAAATGACAAAAGTCAAAAAAAGCAATTTCTTTTTTCCCGGGTAAGCGTGCGCCCAAAAGGTTGGCAACACCCTACATCGGTTATTGCGGGATTCCCCGTTTAAACCATTTTTGTTTCTTTTGTGAGAAATCTTTACCCTTCATTTGGGCCCCCCAACTAATTTTGATACAGGGCCCCTCCAAGGCCACTGGTCTGAATTGAGATTCTTTGTATTTTGTTCATGAGCTCTGGAAACAATATTGTAAGGCTCGCTTTACGGAGAGGATTTGAAAGGATCGGGTGTTGATAGATAAGGAGAGTAAGTGATAGCAGATAGGGCAACTGATTGCAAATTAATATATTAATAACTGAGTTAACTACTTTTAACAAGATCACTTTATAATGGCTTCATAGAAGTAGCCCAGCAACTTGACAGCCGTCCACTCTAACTGCCGCCGGCAGCGGCGGGTCTCCATTCTGTTCCTTTTCTATAGAATGTATACACTTCAAAGATTATACTAGAATCGATTTAAATATTATATTAGCAGCCAGCTTTGCTCTAGGTACACCCGAAAGAGGTTCGGGCGTCACAATGTCATGATTATTTTGGTGGTAACTTTTTGAAGAGTGAAGAATTTACGTTAGTTCGCAGCTCCGATTTGAGACAATCTTGTTCTTATCCAATTTAAATTACCATTACCATCTCACTTTGTACAGTTACTTTGAGATCAAGTTCAATATCAAGGTAATTAATAAAAAGAACAATAATCCTTCAAAAAAAAACCGACTTCAACAAAAAAAAAAATTCTATAAAAGACTTATATATGGTTTTCTCATGGATGTCATTGTCAGAACTGGACCAAATTGAAATGGGACCACACGGGAAGCACCAGCTTTCAAATAAAAAAATAATCATCAAAATTGAGGTAACAAACATAAAAAAAAAACATGCAGTCGAATTGAGAACCTCCTCCTGTTTTGAAGTCGGTTAAAAATTAAAATGTTGGTATACCTAATGTAAGTAGGTAAATAAGAAAAGCACTAACATACTTTATTGTTGTAATAAGATTAGGTACTATCAGAAGCCTTACCATTTCGCAAACGTAATAGGTACATAGGTAGGTATATGTGAGCTACATCGTTTGAACTTTATAGAAACAGAATCTTGTTGCGAAGCCTTTGAATAAAATGTTTAAGTAATTTACGTAGTTGTATAACTAAATTATTGGAGTTTCTAAGTGTGTCTTTTTAACCCCCGATGCAAAAAGAGGAGTGTTATAAATTTGATGTATATGTGTGTCTGTGGCATCGTAGCTTCCAAACGAGACTGATTTAAGTGAGTTTTTTTGTTTGAAAGGTGACTTGATCGAGTGTTCTTAGATCTGTTCAGCCTTTCGAAGATCATCAGCTCTTTTCTAATCGTTGAACGTCGGGGGTACTTTAAATTTATGATTATATTGATATATATTCATAAAACAAATTTGGCAACTTAACCTTCGGGCCCTGGCGGGGCTGATTCCCGTCACCATTCGCGGGACCAGCAATGCCACTTGGAGTTCTCTTCCTTACCTCCTCTCGCGTGGAGCTCTCTGGTAACCCTTCTCAACAGTAAAAAAAAAGAAAGAGATAGTGCTGTCTAACCAACCATCTTCTGTAGCGCAGATATAATCCAAGCAGAAATCTGCTAAGTCCTCCTTAAATCTTTCCTAAACTTGAATATCCTCGCTCTAGCTAGCTAGGCTAGGATATTCAAGTTTAGAAAAGTTTTTAAACAACCTCAGGGCCATTAAACGGTATTGTAGGTTATTCACCATTTTAAAATTAGCAGTAGACCAATGAAGAAAAATGCGCCTTAAAACATTATTCAACAATTCATCCCGAATTAAAGCACCAAATAAAAAAACAAAATATCTATTAAAAATGTACTTCGTGTGCAATATTCGCAAGTATAATAAAATTAAAAAATAAATATAGTTATTCTTAACATAAACTAAGGCTAGGGCTGCCATCTGTCCGGGTGTCCTCGGATTTGTCCTAGTTTAGAGGGCGTCCGGGCGGGGTTTTCAAAAAGTGTCCGGGCAAAACCCGGACACTGTACCAGGGGACAATTATAATTATTAGATGAACCGTCAACAAGCTAAAAATTTAAATGGAATCGGCGTTGTTTTTTTAAGGTGTACGGGAAAGAATCTCGGTTTCACCCATGTGTCCGGATTTTTTTAAGTTTTTGCCGGAGTCGGCAATTTAAGTGATGGCAGGCCTAACTAAGGCACGTCATTCATAGCTACATTGCACGAGGTTAGTTATAATTGAATGTAGGTATATAAATAAAGGCCACCAACATCAGAATGTACAATTTACAAAAAAATGCAGGTGATATTCTTAAATACATATATAAAAAAGTATACATTTTTTTTGACTTCCATTATGTATATGCGTTTCAAAAATATTTAATATTATTCGCCTTACTTCTAAGTAATCTATAATGCTAAAATCCCTCATTCCTCCACATACCTATTTACTGTAGATCAATAGGGTCAGCAAGCTTTTGATCCTTTTATAAATTTACATAAAAACAACTTGTATATAAAAATATAAATAACACTTATCCAGATAATACTTTAGTTATGTCTATAAAAGATTTGTGCAGTGCTTCAATGAATTGAGTGCTGTCGTTGTGAGACTTGTAACTTGTTACAGCCGCGCCCAGTTTGTCGGGGAAAGCCGAATACCTGTAATATTGAAATGAAATTAAAATGGCCGAATATTACTGTAATAGTTATAGATAACGCGTTTTACGAATGTAGAGTCAGAATTGACTCGTTCTAGCATGTCTTCAGCGACTTTTACACGATTGAGTTTTTGAAGAAAATTCAGATCTTTCGGGACTTGTCGGCAATGTGTTTCATGCCCAAGCGATTGTTTAAAATGGTACAAATCAATTCCTGGGACACAGAAAGTTCAGCCGGTATCTCTCTCAAACTTGAATGAGGATTTTCAGTCACAATTTCCAGCGATGTTAACTTGAGTTGAAGACGTTGACGGCCGACCAGAGCGAGGCAAATCTTCCAACAAATCTCAACCGCTTTTGAATGTACTGTACCACTCATATGCATGAGTTTTTGATTAAATCGATTCACCATATGCTTTCTGTAACATTTAGCGACTCTGAACATGAAATTCCATTTGCAATGCAAAATTTGAGATAAACTCTTTGCTCGATGTTTTTATCCATTATAAAAATCGCAAAACACTCTTGAGATGAGCTTACAAAATCGAGTACTGAAAAAAACTAAATGACATATATTGCTCAAATAGATATTCGCGGCAATATAGAAAACAGTTGTGCCAACTTAACCACAAAAAGAATTATTTGAATTGAATTTGGAATTAGAACTAAATTATCAATTAGAATTAAATACTTTTTTTGACAGAATGTATTACGTTATATTAATAATGCAAAACAAGTTAGAATGCATCTAAACCATCGATTTAAATGTACTACGTATTAGATATAGCGTTTAGAACATTAGATTTGTCGTACTTAGTTGTGGTTCCGGAGCTACAACGAGCTCATACGCACTTCGACTGTGGTTCAGTGTACACTGGCGCATGTGTAGCTAGCAGCGAACGTTTCGTATTTGTAAAACGTAAAATATACTTGTGAGTTATTTTTTTCATCATTATATTACATTCTGGTGAATAAAAACAAAAATTAGCACTCATTATAACATGATTTTGTGGCAGATTGCAGTAAAATAAGAGAAAAATTAAAATTCATAGTAGCCAATTCATAGTTTTTCGCCATTAAAACAATAGCTTTATCTCGCTTCTATCAATGAATAGCACCTCGCGCTGTCTCGCTTTCACTAAGGATGAACTGAATGCTTGAACTAATTATCATAGATTAAAACGTTGCAGAACAGATATTCGGCATTGCTCGCCTACAAGTGCTACCGATGGTGGCGTATGTGTTTTGTCGTTAATATGGTTGGGGTGGACGATGGCTGACGCGTGCATCATGCTCGTGATCGAATACCGTTGATCGGGGCTGGTCATCTCGGAACTGCTATTACTTACATTATATTTTTAGCGCAATACGTTGCATTGTCTTCACATTACATTTGCGCTTATAAGCAATGTAACCAGAGATTTGAAAAAAAAATTTTTCAAAATAAGTGTTTTTTGAGTTTTTTGCCTGTTTTTCTCCACAGGATCTACTTACTGGAACAGGCGACTAGCTTCCCGACTGACTTAGTGTGACTGACAATTCATTAATACCTATAATTGGTTCAATTGAAATAAATTATTTGATTTGTAACATTACATTCGTAAAGATCAGTCAAAGTTAAATACTTATTTATTTATTGTCATTTTTTGTTATAAAATATAAGTTTTAAATTAATAAACAAATTCAATATCTTTTTTGTTTATTTTAACATGAATTCTTATTTAAGTTAAATGTCCGTTCTGTTTTTTAATTTAGTCTATAAGGAGCTCATCCAGCATAGGTTCGATGAACGAAACGTATGAGCGCCATGAAATTCACGGCGCTTGCGACCTTCTGATCGTCAAAAATTTGACGCCCCAGTGCGCTGCAGCGCTGCGCATTCCTAGTGTTTAATTAGACAAATGATGACTGTTTCAGCGCTGTAGCGTCGATTAGTTTTAAGTTTTAACAAAACCCAACAAAATTTCTTTAAGTGATTGCAACTCTTCATATTTACCTCAATGATCTAAACCTTCACAAGTTAATTTTTTTACTTGCAAAATCTCTCTAAGTCGACTGCCTTCATAATTTGATACCTCTATAACTCGAAATTTTTAGCGTACATCTTGAAGTTCGACTTAAAGAGATTCTACTGTATTTGGATAACAGACCAGTGCACCGCACCTTTATTCGCTTTTCGATTCAAAATTTCACCATTCCTTACTTATTAAGTAATAGTTTCTACTTTTGTAAAAAAATAAATTTCTATTAACAAAACAACTTCACAAGATCACCCGCTGGGGTTAATCTGAAAATTTCATTAAAATCGGTCCAGCCTTTTTGAGTTCATAGGAAACATATATACACACCTCGATTTATATATGTACATATATCGATATTTTTACTTACCCAATACCAAAACCTTCTTTGGCAACAGGTCCAAAACCACCCGCTAGCACACTAGGTGACGACAACGTACTTGTACTGAGAATAGATTTATTCAAGAACTTGTACTCATAAGAGTCAAATATCTCAGGTCTCGGCAAGTTGCTTTCTTCTGCAATTTTCATTAGAGCGAACATGTGACGGTCGAACCCTTGGCCCATAGCCGCTTGTTTTACCAGTTCTGAATGGAGTAAAGAACATTCTTGCATTAAGCCACGCAGCTCTTCCAGTGATGACTTATTTGAGTGCAGTATTTCACAGAAAGCCTGTAAGAGGAAATAAAGCATTCTAGTGCATCTTTAACCTTTGAACGCCACGATCGGCTATAGTCGACAAACGAAAACGGGCCCGCCTCCATCGGCAATGACCTACATTTAAAAACATCATCTCGAAATGCCATATTTGAGGTGTTCACCATTTCACAGTCGGTAATAACCGACACTAAATGATGGGTAAGAAAGGAAACTATATCTAAATGTTACTGAAAAAAAAATTGTTTACGACAAAAGCAAAGTAAAAAAAATAAAAGCTTAAAAAAACATACCATGAAAAAAATTTCATGGTATGTTTTTTTAAGCTTTTATTTAGTTTCACCTGCCCCTGTGTCTGTCTAAATTTGACCCAGTTCTTAGCTAAGGATTGCAATCTAGCACCAATTTCAATCCGGCCGGATCCAGCTGGTACCTTCACCAATCCGACCGGTTCCGGCCGCACCCGACCGGATTGAATTTGGCATATCATTACATTTTTTTGGTTGGTAGCAATATGAACTGTATAAAAAAAGTTGAAGGAATTATCATACATCGATTTACGACAAAGTCAACTTTAGAACCGCAAAATATAATCACAAAAAAAAAAAAAAAAATTGTGATATAGCAACAAATTAACGACTTTCGGATTTTTTCCTTTATCTGTGCTGTGAGCCTTTGCTTCTTCCAAAATTTCATGATTCTAGGTGAATGGGAAGTACCCTATAGCCTTTATTTAGCTGCGAAATGTTCAAATTTGGTCAAATCTGTCGTATCTTTTGATTGCGTTGACTTTTTTACAGCTTCAATCGACGATTGCAGACATATAAGTATTTGGTATTAATTTCAACTTCATGCGTCCACGGATTCGTGAGAAAAAGGTCTGTCTGTCAAGAAGACAGACAGACAGGTGGACAACAAAGTGATCCTATAATGGTTCCTATTTTTTCTTTAGAGGGACGGAACCCTAAAAATTATGTTGCTTTTGCCGTTTCGAAACGTGGCCTAAACCCGAACGGTCGAGCCACCGATGCCGATGTAAGAATAGATATATCAAGCACGTGTGCGTGACTGCGGCTGTCCGCTCCGCGATTCGAGGATTCCTTTACATAAAGCTCTTGCTCCTAAAATTTAAAATGCCTTTTTTAATGTGGTAAGTGAAGTGATTTAATATAAAACCGTTTTTAATATGACTAAGCTGTGATAAATAGTAGGTAACCTTTGCGTATTAAACAACGTTAGCGTATAATTATGTACCCATACGCTACCAAAATTACTTCGACCAATATCATGTTTTATCTTTATCAACAAACACTCAAAATACTACAAAAATGTGATGAAAAAACATTATATTTGTAGTCTTTTTGTTGCAGATAAACAAACTGTTTTATAATGACAAAGGTATGCAGATAAAGATCGATAATCCATTATATTAAAGATATAAGTACGCGATAACGCGATTAGGGTAGTCCCTAATCGCGTTATCGCGTACTTATATCTATCCAAATTTTGAATTTACTCTAGTTAAACTCTATTAAAAACAAAAAAAAAATTGTATTTTTTTACATCGAATACGAGAGGACTTTCGGAGGTACAATTATTTTAGTTCGCGCGTGACACGGGTTCGCGTCCGCTGCTGTGACGTCACGCTACAATATCACAGCACGAGATTTTCTAGTTTGTGGATTCCACATTTTGATTCAACAATTTTTAACCTAAAATTCATAGACACAGGTCAAGAGGCGAAATATTTGAATGTGTGAAGTGGAAACTGACATTATCGTAACTTCAAAATTATTCGTTGGAATTTTAATGAAACAAAAACAGATGTGTTTGTAGACAGTTATGCTACACGGTCATCAAGTTTTAAGCGATTTAATGCACCTAGCGACATTCTCCGTTGTATGCTAATTTTAATGTAATAAATCCAGCACAAGCAAACTATCATATTTTTTAAGAGTTTGCAAGATTTCTGTTACCTTAGTCTTTTCTGTACAGGGCCGCATCGTTTCTGTTCTGCCATGTTTGAATGCCGAAGTACTACAAGATTCGTATGTACCAACAAAAGAGCCCTTTAGCAGGTGGTGAGCTGCCTAAAATCAAAGCATTTGTCTGTTAGTATAAGACATATAATTATAAAGAGTCTACTTACATGTTGGCAATATTTTCTCAACATTTAGCATTTATTTTTTTAGACAGCAGTATACAGCATTTATGGGAAACTCGTAGAACCGTCATTGTTCCTTACACTTTTTTTTTTATTTATGGGGGCAAACGAGCAGACAGGTCACCTGATATTAAGTGACTACCGCCACCCATGGGCACCTGCAACTCAAGAGTCACAAGTTTGTTGCCGGCCTTTAAGGTAGGAGTAGGGGAAGAGGGGAGTGGGAAGAAGGGGGGAGAGGGAAGGGTTAGGGCCTCCGGTAACTTCACTCACTCGGCGAAATACAACACAAGCATTGCTTTACTGCCGGTTTTCTGTGAAGCCGTGGTATCACTCCGGTCGAGCTGGCCCATACGTGCCGAAGCATGGCATAGCATAGATAGATAAAATATTATTGAGCAAACCCCATACACAATTTTGCAGAGAATTTTGCTTATATGGAGCAATAATCTCCATACGATAATTTGTTCAAGATGAATATTTTCATCTAATGAAGGTCCGTACTTATTCAACACCCCCATTATTTCGGAATGAAACGTATCATGGTTTTAACTGAAGAAGTATGTTATCATATTACCATATTTACAACATCAATAACGCTGGGTGGCCTGTTGGTCCAGTGGTTAGTGATCCTGACTGCTGAGCCAGAGTTGTGGGTTCGATTCCCACCCAGGACAAATAATTGTGTGATGAGCATGATCATTTGTTGTGTCTGAGTGTAATTAATCTATAATGTGTATGTATTTAGTAATATACAGAGTGTATATGACAATGGAACACACTCTAGCCTGCAGTTACAAAAATATTTTTTGTAAAAAAAAACTATCCATTTACAAGTTATGAACATTTTAATTTTCAAGTATTATTTATCACCTTCGTTTCTAATAAAAGCAAGTGGCATGTGTAAAGTTAAAGATTTTAAATTTAAATTTTTCATTCCATTCCATAAGTAGTAACTCATTAAGTATTAACTGTGAAAACTTTTTAAATTAGTTTTTATGGATTTTCTCAGTAACTATAACTCGTTCCAAAATAAAAAAAAATGTACGATTTAAAATCTTTCACTCTACACGTTTCACTTGCTTTTATGAGAAATGAGGTAAGAATACCTGGAAATTCAAACGTTCATAACTTCTAAACGGATAGTTTTTTTCCAAAAAATTCTTGCTGCAGTATAATTGTAACTGCATGCTAGAGTCATGTCCTTTCAGTGATTTAAGATTCTTTTTTTTTATGGTATGGGGGCAAACGAGCAGACGGGTCACCTCATGGTAAATGACTACCGCCGCCCATGGGCACCTGCAACTCGTGAATCACAAGTGCGTTGCCGCCCTTTAAGGTGGGAGTAGGAGAAGAGGGGGAGGGGGGGGAAGAGTGGGAAGAGGGGGGAGAGGGGAAGGACGGGAATAAGGGAGAGGGAAGGGTTAGGGCCCCCGGTAACCTCACTCACGCAGCGAAATGCAATGCAAGCATTGCTTCACGGCCGGTTTTCTGTGAAGCCGTGGTAACGAGCGGAGTCAAGCCGGCCCATACATGCCGAAGCATGGCTCTCCCACATAAAAAAAGTAAGTGTTCCATTGTCATATACACCCTGTATAAGTGTGGTTTATCAGTAGTCTGGTTACCATAGTACGGGCTCTGTCTAGTTAAGGATCAGACAGCCGTGAGATGTGTCAGGTTATTATAATTATTATGGTTTACACACCTGAAATCCAAGTTGCATAATACAATCGGGGCTGACTTTATACTTTTTACAATCTCCTTTGTTCAGACCTTCATACAAAATATAATCAATACTTAGGGAGTCACACCATGTTTTATATTCTTTCTTAGCATTGTCTATGCATTGCTTTAATTTGTCGTCTAATTTGAATTCTGCAAGAAAGACCGAAGGAAATTTAATAAAAATATACAGGTGCCAATGCAATACACACCATTATTTACTAGCATATAGCTGTAACTACGCTGTATAAGCCCGTTATCTCTAATATGTGTTTTTTCTCACCTAATTTCCGAACAGTTATATTGCTACTAGCAGGTTTTGAGTCGGGATGGATAAACGGCTTTTTTGTAGTTTCAGCATAGATGTCTTGGAAAAATCTGAGCACAGCTACGCCGTCACCCCACGAGTGCTCGAAGTTTACTCCAGCGACACCATCCCTTGTTACAATTAGACTGAAGGACTTGTCAAACCATCTGCAAATTGTAAATGTTATATTTGGCCTAAATTATATTTGACTTGAAAAAATTTGACATAAGTTCAAAAATGTATAGCATTGTATAAGGGTGTATACCGTTTTTGCATGCATTTGTTGCATGCCTGCATGGACTGTATACCTATCTATGTATATTCTTATAGATTATAAGAAACCTGGTACCACAACTAAGTCATTTTGACATGCAAAATCTTAGAAAAAAAACAATAATATATTATTATGTGGAATGAGCATATGCTGAGCTGAAAATGCAGTCATGACCTGTATGTATGTACCAGAAAAAACGTAGTCGAGTGAAAATAGTGCAATACTAGGAATGATTTAAAAAACTGTAACCCAAGTACGAAAAGCTTAAAGTGATTTAAATAGTACGAAACAAGAAAATATTTCAGACAGAAATCAAGACGTAAGTACAGAAATGGTCAAGGTACAGCCGTAGTGGCATGCTTGTATACCATGTCGCTGCTTGATCCCCCATGTAACTATTTGTTAATCTTAAAAAAGGTTCTTCATTGTGTATTATCCACATTTGGCTCTCCTATTTCACGTTTCGTTTGCTGCGCTCTGCTTCGGACGTGTGTGCTGTGTCATTCCATAATTAATATAAGTGATACGCTTGTGGCAAATGATTTGCTGGCGTTCCTGCAGCAGAAGCTGGATGTGATGGACGAGGTGTCAGCCATCCAGATCTGTGTGAGTAACTTCAGCGAGGATGACATTGCTGCTGCCAAGCAGCTGGTATTCCGGTTGCTTAATAAAAGTGACCAGATGGTGTATCGCCGGTGTGACGGGACAAAGAAGAGTTTACAAGACATTATCACGCTACTGAAGGAGACTGATCCTGACGACGTGCTCACGTTTGTGGCTAAGGAGTTACATAAGTAATCTCCCGTCACTTTCGACCACGTCGACGTTACTGCTCTGCTGAAGAACATTGTCTATTTAAAGACAGGTTTAGTAGATGTACAGAAGAAGCTGGAGCCATCCCAGGTCACTGTCGCAGACTTGACCGATGAACTAGAAGAGGTACGTAAGTCTGTGCCAATAACTGGGTCACGAGCACGTGTAAGTAAAACAAACGCGCGCCGTGGTGCATGCCTAGATACATCGGCTGCAAGCTACGCGTCAGCAGTTTTGTCATCGACAGCGATTGCAGAGTCTGCATTGTGCGCCGCGAGCGCGACACGCAGCTCCGCACCCGCCCCTGCAGCCCCTCCCAGCACCGCTGCGAGAACTACGCGACATGCCGACCCAACGGTCTCTACGAGCACCCCTGCTGTTCAACCGGCTAAGCTCCTGCCTATAAAAGCAAAGATTCGGGCTGATGAAGAAGGTTTCGTGAATGTGCAAAGGAGGAAGGACAGATCGCGAAGCAATAGGCACTGCTGTGGGAAAGCCCCTGTGGACTCTAAAGTAAAGGTGTGCCTCTGTGCCGAACACCCCGGTATACATTTCTCGCCTATACTGCACCACTGAGGCTGAAGAGATCGCCAAGTACGTGTGCGAAAAGCTTAATTACGTACCGAGGGTGCAGCTGCTTGAGTCGTGCGGCAACGTCAACTTCAAGGCGTTCGTGGTGCGAGTACCCAACTGTTATCTGCATCAGGTGTCAGATGAAAGCTTTTGGCCGCGCGGTGTGGTACTCCGTCGCTTCCACTTTTTGTTATTAGACCTTTGAGGTCGTCCATTAATCACGTGAGGCTCGTGTTCGGAAAAAATTACGAAATATAACAAGGAGGAAGAGAGGGGTTTAGTGAGATATCACGTGTATATATTTTCTAGTTGAAAGCGCGATTTCTAAACCGAAAAGCGGCGTGTGACCGTGACTCGCATTTGGCAGGCAATGATTTCCCCGTCCGCCGCTTGTCAGTCGCCAGTAAGTCTGATTTTCATCTGATTACACCTTTCTTTTATTATTTTTATGCCAGTCAGAAACAATCTTCAACAGTAATGTCTGTCTGGACATTTTTATCACAGTGCTTAATTTTCCAGCATTAGATTATATCTTTATTCAAACATAATATTCTGATTTTGTTTAAGATACTTCATACTAAAAAATACACGTGATTTTGGGTAGAAGGGGTGGGGTGTCCTAGAACGTTGAGTAATGGACGACCCTTTTACTATGTCAGTTATAACTTAACTGTGATATGGAATTTGAGGGGCATACTTAATAAACTAGGCAACTAAATATTTACCTATTCAAACCATCATCATGCAGGAATTTTCTCAGAATTTTATGGTTATCATCATTAATATCATCATCATCAAGTATTAAGTTAAATATAGCAGAGTCAATTTTATTTAAGGCCTCAGTGTTTCCTGTTGCTTCTAAATGATCACGTTGTTTTGCCCATTCATCTCTATTCTGTGTAGTTAATATACCTAAAGGATGTTCAGCTTTAGGTGTATTGTCATTAATTATATTACTTAAGTTGCCAAGCATTTCCAAAGGTGATAAAAGGTTACCTGAAATCAATTAACTGATGTAAAACAGGTTAATGTATACATACATATATATACTGTGTAATATATATACATACATTAACTTTGACAAACTGTGTAGACTGTGTAGTAAAGCAGAAGAGCGTTCAACTGCAATATCAAGGGTTGGGAGTTCCCGCTCAGTTCCAATACCCTTATGCATTGGTCTGTTTTTTTAATTGAATATGTAATTTCGAAAAAAGGCATATCTCGTATATTTTGACAACTACATTTTTTCATGTCAATGCGTTCTACATGCTTTCCTGTACATATTATGTTCGAAAAGGGCATACCTATGGTATTCGTTCTATTGTCGATGTCATGGCGTGTACAGAAATCATTTCGAAAAGGTCACAACTCTAAGAGATGTGCCCTTTTCCTTTTTTATTTATTACTTAGACATAAGACCGTAAACCGCCATAATAGTTCGGTCTCTTTTGTTTTAGCTTCAAAGTATGATCGAGTTATTTATACCTAGAGGTGCCATCCATCCGAGTTTCCCCGGATTTGTCCTAGTTTAGAGGGCGTCCGGGGAGCGTCCGGGCGGGGTTTTCAAAAAGCGTCCGGGTAAAACATTCTGTGTCAAGGGCAACTTATAATTATTAGGTGAACAATGATAAATTTAATAAAAAAAAGGGAATCGACATTTTTTTTAAGGTGTCCGGGAAAGAATCTCGATTTCACAAATGTGCCCGGTATTTTTGAAGAGATTGTCCAGCGTCGGCTATTTAAGTGATGGCAGGCCTATTTTTACCTAAAAACACATCAAAGCTAGCCAAATATATAGCAAACACAAAAAATATAACGGTTTCTTGCAAATTTTCTTTCTTTCTAGAGTAAAAGATACTTGCAGTAACATACGAAGTAAAGGTGATCGAGCTTATAATGGCAAAGTACCTATTAATCATCTAAAATTACAGATGTTGCAAAGGTGAAATAATATATTATACCATCAGAATTTACAGAATTTTATGATGAAATACTAGAGCTTCCAGAAGAGAATTTAAAAAAAATCTATTTATTTCTTTAACTTCAGTGTTAACTATTTTTAATTTTACATGCCATGCATAAAATAAAAGTTTCGCCAAATTTATATAGTTTTTTACTCATCACAAACATCACATCTCATAAATTTAATTATCGAAATATTTATTTATTATAATTTTAACATCAAAATATTTCTGTAATTTTCGATTGTTATTATACCCTAAAATTTAACTTTAATTTTTTTTGTTGGATATTACACTTAATTAGAAAATAATTCGTTTTTTCAATTTCCTGAAAAGTTTAAATATTCAGACATATGCCCTTTTCGAAATTGCACATTCAATTGTCACACAGGTGGTTACATACAAAACATTAACCAACAACATTTTCCACATAATATTTTAACACATTTTTTTAAACAATAATGTGTTCTTACTCAGACAAATCCAAACACACTCAAACACACATACTAACTAAAAATCTGAATGTTCAAATGATTAAATGTTTGTGTCATAAACTTTTTAAATTTACCTATCTTTATATTTATATATTGCTTCTGTGTGTGTGTATGTCATGAACTCCTCCTAAACGGCTGGACTGATTTTAATGAAATTTTTTGTGTGTCTTCAGGTGGATTCGAGAATGGTTTAGATTTACAATTGGACCCGGTAGATGGCGCTGCGATAGGGTTAAGGCATGGGGTCCCATCTCTAACAAAAGAAAAATGGTTCAAACAAATATCAATAGATGGCGTTACGGGTATCGATTTGTTATTGAAGTTTATGGAAAATCAATATTAGGTCCTGATAAAAGTATTTTCTAATTTCATAAAATACCCTAAACACGGCAAAATTGAATAAAAGCTTCTTAAATGCAGTTTTCTTATTTTGACAAAATTCAATATTGTCCTCTCGGTCCTCTGGCGGCAATTTCTGGTACTACGTTGAAGTAACACTACAACAAAACCGTACCTATCGGTTTTGTTATTGAGTTTGTAGGTATTGACTATTGATAGTTGGCCAAATTTTAATGAAACTGTATTGTTGCGTTATGTTTTTGCATTTTCTATTGTAGGTAAATTATTAATTCGAATTTCAAAGATACTATAAAAAATTCGGGCGGGGTTTCCAAAAAGTGTTCGGGTAAAACCCGGACACTCTGTGCCAAGGAACAATTGTTAGATGAATCTTTAACAAGATAAAAATTTAAATGGAATCGGCGGTTTTTTTAAGGTGTCCGGAAAAGAATCTCTATTTCACCCATGTGTCCGGATTTTTTTAAGTTTTTGTCCGGCGTCGGCAATTTAAGTAATGGCAGGCCTAAGTATGCTGTTTGTTTAGTAGATGCATTGTATAATCGGATACAATGTCATTACTGATGTTATTGTGTAATAAGTACGAACATACACATAGAGATACCTAAAACAAATCATGTCTGTGATAACCTGTTAAGTAATTATACGTTAAGAGCTATAACACATTTTACAAAATTAGGTATTTACGCACGACATCGACTAGGTTGCACTCGCGAGTTCCTGACACTGTGTTACCGCAGTGACTAAGCAATCATGATCCTTTTTCTACTATTAAATTATTTGTTTTACTTCCTGTCTTAAAATATTATTAATAATGCGTAATGTTCCAGCCACTAGCTATGCGCCTGCCGCTTTGCTCGTATAGATTATGATAGTATGAAGTTTCTTATTTTTAAAAACATTAAGTAGGTATTTTAAATAAAATTATTTCCATAATAAAAATGTGATTTAAATTAATAAAAAACTATATAAATATTTCAATTTAAAAATACCTATTGGTAATTAATCCAATAAGTATTTTTGAATTGTCAACGTTTTGAGTCAGTCAGAATAAGTCAGTCGTGAAGATAGTCTGTTCCAGTACGCAGATCCTATGGAGGAGAACAGGCAAGAAACTCCAAAGACACTCTCTTTCAACATGTTTTTTTACAATTTCCTGTTCATCATCGTCAATCTTTTCGCTAATCCTCACTGTGCGAAGGTTGTGTGTTACCAGGACCAGTCGTTTAAAGGGTTGTTAGCCGAACGTTTGATCAGATACAGTAACCGCTACCGTAGCCAGGAATAGCAGGGCTGCCTGAGACTCGGGGCCTGATCATTCTATTTGCTTTCATTGCGGGTTTTTTACCAATACTCGCCACGCTTGGTAGGCGGGCGCAGTGTTCGGGTATGGGGTTTTGTGGTTTCGCGATAGACGCTGCACACCTTATGGTTTTTTGTCCCTAGCCAAATCTTACGGCACCCACAGTAAGAGAAAGAGCGGAGGGGGGGGGGGGGGGTAACATTCTTCGTCAGCACCCCACAGCATTTTAACAGGTATTGAACTATCAAATCTCATTCACATAGACTATGAATCTTCATTTCTTAGCCGCGCCTTGCAACTCTTCGGCAGTTATTGCTTGTCAAAAAAATTATTTAAAAAGAAATCAAGAGAGAAAGAGAAAAAAGAGATTCTTTCTTACGAGACTGTTTTCGGGTTCCCTATGTCATCGTATCGTGAAACATTCCTATAAAGTTCTAAGTACGAAAATTAACATGTTGTTTTTTGAAGTGAAAACTTCTTTAGCGGCGTTGTGCACTTTTTGGGATGGTTAAAAATTTTAAACTCACGTCAGGACACGTGACCTGATCGAAAATTCGTAAGACGGAGCCGAGTTTCTTATATTTAAAAAAAATAACATTCGAAATTCAAATATTTATGAGCGGCCAGGAGCACAGAACTTCCAGTGTACCCTGTGTATACATTTAGATATGTTATTACCTATTTTTTATTTTTAACCTAATTATATATATACAGATGTGTATGTATAAGCAAATACATTGTGAAGTTGTTTTCACTTCTGACATACAGTCCTACTACTGACTGTTTTTTTTTATAATCATATTTCGTTTCCTTTATTATACTCGTATATCGATTGCTACAAAATAACATAAGATAATGATATTATAATTTTATTTAAGGCAGGTGTACCTTGCTTCATTTGCTTTTATTAACGTAGATGTTTGTAATGTCTTTCTAAAACATTTGTACACGGAGCGTTTTCGACTCATGCCAGATACAAATCAGAGTAATCATTATTGAAAAACTAGCAACCCGCCCCGGCTTCGCACGGGTACAAACTATACACCTAAACCTTCCTCATGAATCACTCTATCTATTAGTGAAAGCCGCATGAAAATCCGTTTAGTAGTTTTTCAGTTTATCGCGAACAGACAGACAGACGCGGCGGGGGACTTTTTTTTATAATATGTAGTGATATGTAGTGAAGATTCTTATAATATGATTTTTTTTTTCATCATTAGCTCAGCTACATGCTATGATGATTATTCTAAACGCAAAAACCTCATAAAGTAATGAAAAGTAAACAGAAACACTATTCGTTCCTACAATTTTCGAGGGTTTCTCTCAATTTTATCAGGATCCCATCAACAGATCCTGACTTCCTTGACATGGGACCACCCTTGAGGTACCCTATCTAACGAAAAAGAATAATCAAAAACAGTTCAGCCCGCCAGCCGCTCTGCCCCCGCTTTTTAAATCTCTGATATCTTCTAAGATATTAATTTTTATTGTATGCTGGAAAGGGCAGTTTTGATGTACATGAAATGCAGAACGTACCTTATGTATTTAATTGGATAAGGAATAATACGGTATTGTTTAAAATGGTTGATAAATAACCCATATTTTTTTTGTAATATGTAAAAGATAAAAATGGTTACTGTGGGCTATCCTTAGGAGATACACATATACCATCGCGGACTTTTTTATTGATCTTTTTAAGATATACAATTCCGTAGTACATTAATTTGATCTATCTCGTAAGGTTTAGCCAGCGTTTGCAATGTAAGCGCACAAAAATATGTTTGTTACGACATGACATTACAAATCTTTGAATTTCTCGACTTTTCTCTATAATAATATGCATGTATACTACATATAAACCTTCCTCTTGAATCACTCTATCCATTGGTTAAAACCGCATGAAAATCCGTTCAGTAGTTTTTCCGTTTATCGCGAACAGACAGACAGACAGACAGACAGTCGCGGTGGGGGACTTTGTTTTATAATATGTAGTGATAGAGAAATCTGTATATCACACCTCAAGTTAACTAAACACACTTGGACGCACAGCGTGCCAAACAAATATGTTTGCATACTATACATACTGCATACAATTGAAACTCTTTCGTACTTACCTATTAGATACATACATCGTTACAAACATACAGACATAATTATTTATACATAACTTAAATTTGCATTTGTTTTCAAATGTATGGCGAGATTGATGTGATGCTTAATATATATTTTTTTATATATTTATTTATTTTAAAAACTTAACTGTTACAGATAATAGTTTGGCAGCTTGGCTATTATCTGTAACATAGTACTAAGTTTTTAAAATAAATAAATAAATTTAAAAAAAATATGCTGCTACTATTTAACTGTAGTAAGATGTTGTAATTCGAACTGTCATTATAATAATAGTCTATACTATTCATACACTCGAAATACATAACCTAAATTGAGTCAAGATAAGCTCTACACCCTACAAAATAATTGTTCAATATTTATAAAATAACCAAAACATACTTCCGTGATCAAAAATAGGCAGACGTAGTATACGGTTCACGTTCTGTTGTTTGGCGTTAAAAAAATCGGCACAGGTCTTACCTCTACAAGCGCTGAGTTCTGGGCAGTTAAAGGTTTTTAATTAGTTATTTTTAAAAAATACAAATACCTAATTACTTATGAACTAACGTTTATTCTGGTATAAATTGTTTGTGAAAATAATATAGTAGTAAAGAGAAATTTACAGCTATTACGGATGCTATTACGGTTTTAAGTACCTAGGTTTATGCTTTTGATTGTGTTTTTTTTTCTACGTAATCCATACTACACGTATCAAATTTTGAGGCCGCTATGAACTATATTACTATTTCAGATCAGATACATTATTATACTTTTTTCATTTTATTTGCTTAGTCGCTCAAAAAAGTGCCGTCGTGCAAATTATGTAAAACTTGCTTCAGCATTTTGACTTTGTCTATAAAATTAAGACAAAATTAAGATAAGTGAGGCCGCTATGATCTAAGCTAATAACTGTTGGTGTGGTGGTGTCGGTGTTTTCAATAAGTTTAAGTGCACGGTACGTGTTCGGTACACGTGACGTGATTGAGTGACGTAACATCGTACATTGTACAACACTGATTTTGTGTATAATAGTACGAGATGTTGAATTGATTAATTTGATATTTGAAAATAAGTCGTCCTTACTGGCAGCCCGGCTTGCTCGTGATCGTCGTGTGTCGCAGCGTCAATGCTGCAATGGTAGGTAGGTAGATTATCTACTTACTGCTAAGAGTGTTCGCAACGATGTCAAACGAGTTATCCGCATTGATTTTCTTCAAACAATATTCTAATCTAAGGTTTAAGACAAACAAATATATTAGTTTGACGAAAATATTATCAAATCTGTAGTTTGACTATTATTTTTACTAATATTTTTGTACATTGATGGGAATATAGTTGTTATGAGGTTGTACTAGAGCATAATTTGGCATGGGATACAAATATTACACAACGATGATCGAAGTGAAATTGACCTTGAATGGTGAGATGTTGCACGTACTTAGATCTGGTCGTATGTAATAATAAATATATTCGCGCAATATAAATAATGCTTACCGGATGTAATAAATAATAGGCCGTTTGATTATTTATAAGTAATAAGTTATTTTATCGGTTATCTAATATAACGAACAGTCCTACCTGCTGATTACATACTAATTATCGCCATCTATTGGTTGCGTGTTTATTGGTAAGTAAATATTTTCTTCCATTCACCGCTAGGTAGCTCTAGCTATCTATCGCGCTGCTAGCGGCATCCAGCGCCTTTGTAGGCTAAAAAATAGTAGCCCGCGGAATTGCCCGAGTTAGGAGGGTCGCATTTTGTTGTATGGGATGAGGTATCTGTACTAGTATAGTATTATGTTATCTGTGGTTAAGGGAAAAATATTTTTTACATTACGGCAGGACAACGTCTGTTGAGTGCGCTAGTGTATTTATAAATATGTATTAAGTATAAAAATATGAAATACTATTTGAAATGTCCTCTTTACACTTTAAATTTTACTGTTTTACTTACCATTAGCATCTAACACATCAAATACATAAAAGTTTCCATTCTTCTGTACAACTACATGCTTGCTTTTGGGATCCCTGAAGATTTTATCTTTAGTTGGACAAGGAATACGGGTTGCCCCAAATAGTCCCACAAACTGACTCATGTCTAGGGGAAATGCTTTAAACAAATAAGCACCATACCTGGAAAAGTACAGTCACCGTAATAGTCACATCATGCAAAAAATGGTTCGTGGTAAACATGTAATGTTGGGTAAAGTTTTTGTTGTGGGGTGACCAGTATAGAAACATTTTTAATATTAAACTTTTTTTAGACTATTTAGTATTGAGTTGTGATAAGGAAGTAGATGTTGATCTTAAAGGTAACACACTAATTTATATGATAAGAGCTATCAAAAAGCTTTTTTCATAAATAGGGGGCCCCAAGTGCATCTCCTAGTGCTGGACTCCTGGCGCCCATGAGGGCATTTTTAATCATCACATCTCTCTTCATTCTGTTGTCAAAATTTCATAAGATTGTGTCTTGAAACACTAATAGGCCTTGATCAGCCATAGATGATTCTCCGTTGAATACATCCAGTGTTAATTAGAAACAAATTATTGCCACATTCTTATACATTTATATTTAGCTAGAATTAGAGGCAATTTCAGAAAATATTATATGTATATCATCTGCATTGCATGTATTGTCAATCAGAGGCAGATGATATTATAAATAAATAATGCATTCCAGAATTCATCACCAGCCCTATTACTAATAAGTCTATCAGTACTTTTCAAGAACACCCTATCTCAATGACATCTAGGGGCCCCAGCCGTAAAACTCCATGATAAACACCATGTCGATATAGTCAGTTCGAGTTGACAACTCATAGGGATGTACACGCCAAATAATCATAAATTTTAAACACCCCCGACTCGAAAATCTCTTCCACGATTAGAAAAGAGCTTATGATCTTCGAACGGCTGAACAGATTTTCTTAAATTATATCTAAGAACACTCTCAATCAAGTCACCTTTCAAACAAAAAAGAAATGCACTTGAATTGGTCCATTCGTTTGGGAGCTACTGTGCTACAGACACACAGACATCAAACTTATAACACCTCTCTTTTTGTGTCAGGGGTTAAAAAACAATCTAACAATACTTCATTTTCAATAAAACAAAATAATTAATGAGATTTAAATTTTACATACCATGACAGAGCTTCAGGTAACATTCCTGTAACTGTTCTAAATAAAGGGGTGTTGCTCTTCTTAGGATTTAGGTGGTAAACTTCAGGTTCTAAGATATGATCACGTAATGACAACATAAATCTAACAGCACTGATTAACATATTTGTAGATTTTACTAATTGATTATTATACTCTGGTCTGATGTCGTTTACAAATACCACCAGTGGATTGTAGTTTATAGGAACAGGGGCTCGGTCACGCAGGTACAAATCGAACCAGTACTCTGATATATAACTTGTATGTTTATTCCCCTTATCTTTGGAAACAAGACCCTCTTGAAGTACTTTACCTTCTTTATTAAGAAAGTTATGGGTTCGCTGTTCAGCTGTTTTGTACTGATCATTACTAATTAAAGGCCGAATAGCTTTCAAATAACGTTCTCCAGTTTTAGACAATTCAGGTATAGGAAGTCGAGGTAAAGATTTTTGAAAATGCATTGTCGGTACTTTGCTTTTTTGTAAATATTGGTAGTTAACATCTCTTAAACCTTTATTTGTTATGTTTCTATGTTGAATTAATTTTAGGCACACAATGTTATTTTGAGATACTAATTTATTAGCACCAATCATATTAAAAACTCTGCTTATCACTTACAATACGTATCAAATAATGTAATTTAATTATATGGAGTATGATGACGAATTCATAAACTGGTTACTTATATCATAAAAGAAAATAAATAAGAAAATGAAACTTTCATTAACAATATTTAAACCTCCAAACTAAATGTCAATGAATTGAAATGTCATCGAACCGAGAACATAGAGGTGAGGCAAAAATTATTCAGCCAATAGAACCTGTTGCTGTATCTTTCTAAGGGACCTATTCGTATTATTGTTCTGTTCTGTGATCTAAAACACATATGTATGGCCAGGCCAAAGTTAAATACATAATCTGTCACTGTCATTACTGTCATAGATTTACCATAACAGGTTGCAGTCATTAATTTGTTTTGGTTAAAAAATTAAGAGCACTGAGCCAACTAGATTTTTATCTCCTTTTACTAACAAAAAAAAAACTTATAATCAAAGAAAAAACTAAACTTGTCTTTAAAAAACCGGTCAAGTGCGACTCTGACTCGCGCACCGAAGGTTCCGTAAGCAAATAAACGCTAGCTACGTCCATCTCGGGAATAAATTTTCAATTTCTAAAAATACTCTCCCATACATCGATTTACGACTAATGCCCGATCTCGAATGATGAATGCCGAATCGTTTCTTGATTATAGGAACCTGGCATAAGACCTTCCAACATCAAAATATAAGTAAATATAATCTTACTAATATTATAAAGGTGAAAGTTTGTGAGTATGGATGGATGGATGTTTGTTACTCTTTCACGCAAAACTACTGAACCGATTGCGATGAAACTTGGTGTGTAGATACCTGGAGATCTGGTTTAACACATAGTAGGCTACTTTTTATCCCAATATTCCCACGGGATCGGGACTTACGCGGGTGAAACCGCGGGCGCATTTAGTAATAATATAGTTTAAAAATGTATAATAACAAAATTAAATGTGACATAACAACAAATTAACGACTTTCGGATTTTTTCCTTTACTTTTGCTATTAGACCTTGTTTCTTATTAAATTTCATGGTTCTAGGTCAATGGGAAGTACCCTATAAGTTTTGATTTACCTGTGAAATGTTTAAATTTCGTCAAATCTAAGGCTTAATTCCAATGGCAGACAAAAGTATTTAGTATTAATTTCAACTTGATGCGACCACGGGTTCCTAAAAAAGGATCTTGACAGAGAGACGGACCACAAAGTGATCCTATAGGGGTTCCTTTTCTTCCTTTTCAGCAACGGAATCCTAAAAACATATATTTTACAGCAGTTGCAGTTGGTGAAGCGGTTTTCGAGAAAATATCTTTGAAAACCAGTATTTTTATGATTTCTAAAATTACGAGTACGATTACAATAAAAACGTGTGCCTTTCTAGAGCTGTAGTTATTTAGCACAACTACTTTGATATATGCTGACGTATTCCTACTGTTTAATGTGTACCTGTATGTGTGTATACAATACCTTTTTTGGTTAGTCAACGTTTCGATCAAATTACAGGGATCGTGGTCACGGATCTACTAGTGAGTCGGGTCGAGGTCTCGTGTTACACATCTAATATGTATCCAAGTCGCGAAAGTTTAAAAAGAAGTATTCCTATTGATTCCAGCTACATGAGATGCTAATTTGTCGACAGCCAAATACCTTACTAAGGTCTGTGTACACAACCTTAACTGTCCAAGTTATCAGTCTCTTCCTCTCGGAATATTAATTTATTCAACGGGCTAAAATTATTTTTGAGAGTCGATGAACTTGTTATTGATGTCATAATTATCGGTTTGAATTGATGGCTTTATACATTCACTTATTTTTGTAACTAAAATTTTAGTAAGATCTTAGCTGGACAGTCCCTGCACTTTTCAAAATATGTTTTTATTAATTTTCTGTCACTGACAAGTCACCTTTAAGTACCTTACTCACCATCGTGTCTGACGTACGTCCCGCTAAGGCCGCGGTGCCCGACGTTGTATACACACCATCGTGCCGACGTACGTCCGCTCAAGGCCACGGTGCTGTTGCCAATGCCATTTTCCTAAATTACCCCAAAATAATGGTCAAATTCCCCAGTTTGGAGAGAAACAAACCTGGAGTCGTGTCGAGTCGGGAATCCCAATTCCCCGCATTTTCCTCGCATTAATGGTCTCCAAATAAATTCTCCAATCGGTTTGAAATTCCCCGCATTATGGGGCATTCCCCACAAATTGGCAATATACATGATCAAGCTTGCACGACGCACGATGCTTTGACGTACGTCCGCGTTAAGTACCTTACTCATTATCGTGTCTGACGTAGTTACAATATTTGTTTATTGGAAATTACTTAGGCGGGGGTGACTAGTATATCTAGATTTTTAGAAGTAACTTTTAGGGTCAGTTTTGGGTTTTGTTAAATACTATTTATGACAATTCCTTACCTGGACGTCTAAATTTCATATTTTTTTAAAAGCGATAGTGTATCATGTTGTAGTCGAATTAATACAGGTTATGTAGAATAGTATTAGAAAGACCTAGTATTGAATGCGCGTACTTGAAAACTCGATGTCTATTTAATTATCAGATATTTGGTATTTGTATACTCTTTGGTCTTTTAGTTAAGAATGGTCCAAAGTCCATTTCGTTTAGTGCTTGTGTAAGAAAGATGAGCTCTCTTACTAATAAACTGGATTCGACTAAAAATAGTGATTGTAATTTTTGAAACTCGATTTAGCTTTTAAATATCTTGCAGATAAATGTGGAGGTCTGAATTAATATTAATTTCATATTATTGTCCAATAATTTTCATACCTTTTTGATTATATGTATGCCATATATATAATCATAGTACCTACATGACCATTGTGGTCCGAAAAAAAAAAAAATATAGTTCAAATTTAAGAGCAATAATAATTACTATTAAGTTCAAATGTTCAAATACTTCAAATGTCAATAGACAACCTGTGGTATCTTCTATGCCAAAAAATCCAAAAATAGTTTTTTTGGGATCCCCTGTCAACAGAATAATGCTTTTCAACTTTTCACTACGTTTAACAGAAAAAAAATGTTTTGACGAAGCTAATATTGATATAATTCTCTAAAAAAATTACTTGAAAACTTCTTAAAAGCAATTGGAAGTTTGTGTGGGTTAAATTAGATAATAAATTATATTTGAATTACGCCATATATACGTCTGGGAGCATGGACGAATCATCGGAGAATAGTGGTAGTGGCACTAATGAATTAGAGGCCTTGGATTATTTACGCGGTGTAAAGTCGTCAACGTGCTTACTATTACCGACAACACCGAGCCCAACACCTCTCGATTTCAAGCATCCTCTTTCAGAAGAAATGAGTGACCGTCCATTTTTAACATTAAATGATGATCCAAATATGGTCAACATTCAAGCAGGTAGGTAAACATTTTAATATTGTCCTAAATATGAATAGTTCCTGTAAGAATATCTGTGGTGTAGTACCTACATCATCATTATGTTTTTATGACTTGGCATAAAAGAAGACATTATTGAATGATTGTATGAAATAATATAATATGAAAATGAATATAGGTTTGGTACTTGGAAAGAAAAGGCATATATAATAATGTTATTCACAAGATTTACATTACTGCACACTATATGTTAAACAAATTTTAGATGTGGCTGGTGACTCCAGTTCATCAGGTGACTCAAACTCAGTGGTACAAGATCCAGTGAGTGCTCAGCTGATAAACAACATCAGTATGCTAGACTACCAAACCCTTAGTAAAAATGGAGATCTTATTATGGGACAGGTAAATATCATATAATTGAGTTCACTTGATTTTAGAATGTAGTATTAGTAATTAATATTTATTACGAACAAATTCTGAAATAAAAATTAATATTGTTAAAATAATTATATTTGAAAATATATGTATAAATAATAGAGAATATCAAATATTTAAAATGCTAGAGAGTTCAAATGCTGATTAATTTAGTAATAGCTTTTTTTTTTCAAAATATTGTCATATGAAAATCTAGGGAGAAAAGGACAACTGTGGATATAATTTTTAAAGGAGAAGAACAAAACAACAGAACGAGACGTCTAGGAACAGATGAACAAAATGTTATTATTAGTTTACTTCGTTAAAGCAGTAAAAGATAAAAACAAGCAGTACTTTAATCTAATCTTATTTTAAGTTTCATTCTGGAGATCCTCTGGTATTAGGGGTGATTTAACATAGAGAATCTATAATAAGTGTATCTAGACACTGATTGATGTGGTGTTGAAAACTATGATCTGAGAGGTCTATTTGAAATAGGTGGATTTGTATTAAAAAGGTGTAATAATAATAATAATAAGTAATGTAATAATAAGACTATAGACCTATTACATGCCTACCAACCATATATAAGCTTCTAACTTCCATTCTGAGACTCAAAATTACTACACATTTAAATAAAAATTCGATCATTTCTATTTCTCAGAATGGATGTAGAAGCGGGACCCGTGGCACTAAAGAGCTCCTTGTCATGGATATGGCCATTAGCCAACAGGTACGTCGTAACCGTAAGAATCTTCTGTCGACATGTTGGATAGACTACAAGAAGGCCTATGACTCGGTTCCACATAAATGGCTTTTGAGAGTGCTAGAGTTGTATAAAATTTATACAAATCTTTGCACTTTCTTGAAGTCATGTATGAGGCAATGGAGGACGGTACTTCGCTATCCAGGATGTCGGCAGATTACGGCAAGCGATGTACCAATTTCAAGGTGATAGTCTGAGTCCCTTGTGGTTTTGCCTGGCTTTGAACCCTCTCAGTACTCTGTTAGAGGGCTCAGGGCTAGGCTATAGGTTGCAGAAAGATGATCTAGTTATATCTCACCTTCTATATATGGATGATTTGAAACTTCTAGCCCCCACTAATTTGCAATTGATAGCGTTACTGAAGGTAACTGAAAACTTTAGCAACTCTATCAGGATGGAATTTGGTGTGGACAAGTGTGCAGTCATGCATGTAAAGAAAGGTGTGATAGTGGAATCTGAAGGAGTCGAACTTTCCGATTCAACAAAACTCAGATCTCTGTTTGCCACCGAAACCTACAAATATCTAGGTATATCACAATCATTGAGAATACCTGAATCTAATATGAAACAAGCGCTCTTGACAGGAGAGTCCGTACACTGCTTACTGCATTTCGAATGCACCACCCACGTTCATCGGTAATGAGGTTGTATATCCCACGAAAGTTTGGAGGTCGAGGACTTTTAAACATTAAGACCTTGCACAATCTTGAGATATACAACCTTAGAGAATATTTTCTTCATACTGATGTGGGAGTGCATTGTAATGTGGTTGCAGTGGACAACGGACTCACTCCGCTCGCTCTGGCTAAAGAGAACTGGCGCAAACCTGTAGTTCTTAGTACTAATGACCGTAGGGAGGTATGGAAGGGCAAAGCACTTCATGGTCGTTTTTATCAGGCCCTAAATGGGCCTGATATAGACTTAAAAGCGTCCACATCTTGGCTACGGTTACGGTGATCTCTTCGGAGAAACCGAAGGTTTTGTCTTTGCAATTATGGACGAAGTTGTTATGACAAATAACTATCGGAAATATATCCTGAAAGATGGTACGGTTGACATCTGTCGGGCATGCCACCGTCCCGGTGAATCTATCAGGCATATTATTTCTGGTTGTTCTTGTCTTGCCAATGGTGAATATTTGCACAGACACAACCTAGTGGCCAGGATTGTACATCAAAATCTAGCCCTTAAATACAACCTTGTGAATTCAGAGGTGCCATATTACAGGTATGTGCCCGACCCAGTTCTCGAAAATGGTCGAGCCACATTGTATTGGGATCGATCTATCATCACTGACAGAACTATAGTTGCAAATAAACCTGATATAGTGGTGATAGACCGATTAGAGCGCCGTCAATGATCATCGATATCGCTGTTCCTCATGACGAGAATCTCGTGAAAGTCGAAAAAAATAAACAAATCAAATATTTGGATTTGTCTCACGAGATTGTCGATATGTGGCATGTCGAATCGGCGATCATTGTTCCGATTGCCATATCGGCTCATGGATTAATAACCAAGAGCCTCGATCAACATCTTAAGAGGCTCGCGTTAGACGGTTGGATCAAGGGACTGATGCAGAAGGCAGTTCTTCTCGACACGGCCCGTATAGTGAGGAGGTTCCTGTCTTTGGAGCCCTAACCACCGGTATCTTGGTCCCTGTACCCGATGTCGGTGGTGTACTATTTTTTATATTTTTAAATATATATTTTTTTATGTACATATTTAAAAATGTAATTTATATGGTAGAAGATGAATAAAGAGAATAATAATAACTAGAAATATTTTTCTGGGATGGATTTTGTTGATCCAAAAGAATCCACAAAGCCTAGCTGATGAGCTCAGATGATCCATTAATAATATTGCCCAGATCAAGTAGTGAACACACAGACAGATCAACAAAATACTATTTTTATAAGGTGACACGATCAACATTGTTTTTAACCGACGAAAAAAAAGGAGGTTCTCAATTCGACCGTATACACATATATATATATTTTTTTTAGGTTTGTTCAGCCCTCTCTCCGTTATTTTTGAACCAATTTTGATTATTCTTTTTTGTTAGAGAGGGTATACCTCAAGGGTGGTCCCATGTCAAGGAAGTCAGGATCTGATGATGGGATCCTGATAAAATTGAGAGAAACCTTCGAAAATTGTAGGAACGAATAGTATTTCTGTTTACTTTTCATTACTTTATCAGGTATTTGCGTTCAGAAATCATCACCTCATGTAGCTGAGCTGATGATGAAAAAAAATCTTCAAATAAAAATCTTTTTAACAAAAAATTAAACCAACGAAAAGAAGTAAAAAGCAAAAAATAAATGATTATAATTTTTTTATAATCTAATTTTGAGTCGGCGCTAAATAATAAAATGATTAATTATACCTACGTACAGTTGGTTGTTTGGCGCCGACTCAAAATAAGATTATAAAAATTTTATAGTTATTTATTTTTTGCTTTTTAGTTCTTTTCGTCGGTTTAATGTTTTGTTAAAAAGATTTTTATTACAAATGTATTTATATTCTACATCTTTTTTTTTCTGAAAATGTTTGATATTGATGTTTAAAGTTGTCTTTATTAAAATAATTCTGGGGTTAACAGCAAATCAATAAAAAGAAGTTGTTTCGCTTCCTACTGTAATTGTATTAAGTAGAACCAAATCTGTATCTTTTCAGACAGAAGACTGTAAGCTAAATGGGAACCATATCGCGAATAATAGAAAACTGCCAAGCTTTGTCAACTGGAACTGGAATGTCATAAGGAAAGTACTTCTCTGGATTGTTTGTTCTTGTCTTGTGGCCTGCCTAAGTGCAATTATAGCATTAGTTGTTACAATACCAAAAGAATGTAATCCTAATCTGCCTTGGTACCAAGGTAAGGTCTTTTACGAAGTTTTTCCAGCTAGTTTTAAAGATTCCAACCATGACGGTGTTGGTGATTTGAAAGGGCTCGTAAACAAACTTAATTATATACAGGATTTAGGCGCATCTGCTATCAGATTAAATTACATATACCAAGCTCAAAAGTATCCTGACCAATACTATAATATCACTTCTTTAGTACAAATTGATAGAAGTTTAGGTGTTCTTAAAGATTTTAAAGAATTGGTAGCTGAAATACATGAACGAAATATGTCAATAATCCTTGATTTACCTGTGGTTTCTTTGGCAAAACCAATGTCGGCAACAGTAAATTTCACTGAAACTTTGTTAGTTTCTGATGAAACTGTAAAAAATTATGTTGATCCTACATCTGCAGCTTTAATATTTTGGAAAAATGTTGGTGTTGATGGATTTTATTTAAAAGACTTAGAACATTTTGTTGACCAGTTGGACTTTGGCAGATCTCTACAATTATGGAAACAAATAATTGGCAATAAAATATTTATTGCAAGTGAAAGTGCTTTGGATAAAGCTAAAGATGATTCTCTTAATGTTTTGCTGTCTAGGATTGATCTTATCGATATACATTTGGATTTAAACGAAGGTATTAATGGCTTAAAGGGACGTATTGATAAAGTTATTGGTGGTGTTCTATGGGCTAAACCTCATTATCCATGGGTTCACTGGAATATTGGTAGTGTACATAATGAAAGAATATCTGCAAAAAATAATAACAATACGTTAGCTCTGACAGCTCTTGAATTTGTACTGCCAGGAACTGTTAGTATTTTTTACGGTGATGAGATTGGTCTCGGGGGACTTGAAAATATTGAGGGAGATTTCCATGAACATAATGACGTACATAATTTGGCGCAAATGTCTTTTTCTGATAGTGCAAAGCCTGCTGGAGGTATTTTGCCTTGGAATGGAAAATCTGCTTTAGATCCAAACTATAATTTTCTTAAAGTTATTAAAGAAATGACAAGGGTGAGGTTAAATACGCCAACAATATATTTGAATGCTATATACAAAGAGGGTAGTATACAAAAGAATATAGAACTCCGTAAAATTGAAGGTAATCTTGTTGTTATTGAGCGATGGTTTCCCCGTAGAAACACTTGTGTGTTTGTTGGGAATTTAGGTAACACTTCCATTACAACTGATTTGTCCTCGATGTTTTATGGCGGCACAGTGATAGCTGGTACAAACGTTTCTCTAGTTGGACAGGTGTTATATTTTGAACAAATAACATTTCCTGCGAATTCTGCCATAGTATTGAAGTTAGAAAAGTAAATATTTGTCAGGTTGTGTAGTATGAAATCTTATTAGCAGCGTTTCGCAAAACGGAAATACTAATATGCGAAACGTTTGATGATGTAAGTGTTGTTCACCTATTGCAATTTATGAAAATGCGTCTATTTCAATTTTTTTAGAAGAGGTCCCTTACTGACGTAGCTAATTTAAAATGCACTTTTAGTGTAAAAAGTCAATACCTATAGGTAAATAACTATTAATTTTGAATTATATTTTTTACATTCTTGGTTGCCTGTAACATTTACGCGTCTTCGTAAATTGCAAGGATTAGATTATTAAACACATAATTGTATTGTAATCTCGTATTGTTAAAGTAATTACAATTTATAAATTAATTAGCAATTGAACAATACCTATTGTAATGAATCTCGAGCTTCCGAATTGAGTTGCTTTCGTTATGTTTAAAGTATACCTGGGTGAGTATGTAAAACTAAGATAGATTATTTATTTTTAAGCGTACCTAAAACGTTTGTTTCTAATACTGTTTATTTTCCAAAGAAAGATTTTGAATCTCGTCTCTAAGATCTTAGTAACCCCCGTTTTGTTTGTCATACAAACTACTAATGTTGTTCCTTTTATTTCATGTAGCTTATATTTTATATGTAGGTATAGTGAATATTATGTGGTTATACGTAAACATTTCGAATATAGTAAATTGTGCGTAACCATAGTAAGTTTATCTTTTAAAATTAGCCTTAAAGAATAGTTAATCGTCATTACGCTATTGGTACAATACAAAACGTAAATAAAATTAAATCCTTAATAGTACCAAGGGCCCCATTTATTTTTCAATCAATCAATTTCGTCATCTTTCAGTCGTTATTTCTGAAGAACACGTATCATTAAAGTGTACGTACATACATATAAAATAATAATTTTAGTAGTCAATCTTTGTACACGTCACGTGCCATTTCATTGAGTGGTGCAGTCAGTTCGATCCTCAAATGAGACAATTATTCAATTATGTGTGTACGTTGTGACACATACCATTACCCAACCACAAGGGGTTGGGTAATGGTATGTACCATGTACCATGAAAATAAAAGGATTCTCAAAGCGAACCGCACCGAGGTTTACGCTTATTAATTTTCTTTAACTTGATAGTTAATTGTTTCTTAAAAAACGGTTGAAGAATCACTAACAATGTTAATTTAACCATGTTACATATTTTTATCTCAATTTTTAAATTTGTCGTTGTTCTCCACACATTAATAAGCTAACAACGGATGATTTTAGTAAGTAGGCCATGATTGCTTTTTATAGAGCGTAATAACGCTTCTGTTTCCATCCAATTAAATAAACATGTAAGTACTTACCTACTTCAATCAAACTTCGCCAACACAAAGAATCTATAAGAAACTTCTGTTATTTACTGGTTTCACCTACTACATTCTTGATGTATTCTTTCAACTAGTGTATAGATATATATTTTAGTCATAAGTGTTTAAATTTTAGGACACGTCACGCATATTCAACGCGTAACAGATTATATAGTAATTTATTATTCAGTATATTTTTTGAGTTCCTTAATTACCAAAGACCTAAGTGCTTAAAGACGTGTTTAGGTATACTTAACTCTTTTTAATGTTTTTTTTTTGTATCTTATTTATTCGAGTAAAGCAAATGTTTTTTTTTTGCTGACTTGACTAAACTGATACTGAAGTAAATTGGCACTGTATTGATCTTGATCTATTAAAGTATTATAATTTATTATTCACTAAACAAATATATTTTATTTCGAATCTTTTTTTTAATTTGTTAAGATATTTAAAAATATAAGGGCATGTATGCTATATGCAAGCATACCTATTTACTTATGTTTTTGGTTGTTGTTCTATAGAAAGAACTAAGTATAGCATTTCTTCCTAGTTAGAATTAAAAGTAAAAATATTGAAGCTATCAATAGTCCTGCATTTATAATGGTAAAATTACTTGGTAAGTACCATGTTTAGTAATTGTACTATTTTCAATACAGAAATATTAATAGCTTAGCAGGGGAACTATTCCCTTCCCCTGTCAACGTACAATATCTGTGACTATGAAATTAAAAACACGTAATTATAAAATGAAAGAATTTAAACACAGTTACAAAAATTTAATATACATTTGTACATATTCAAAACAAATATCATGTACTTAGTATATTCATTATTATGTACACATTATGTTGTTAAGTAAATAAATAGTTGTCGAAATTATTACACTTTCATTTACTACGATTACAAGTATTTATTATTCATACACATAATTATAACAGGTAATATTTCAAACAGCGAGTATTTCATTACAAAAATAACGTTTTTGCAATAAGTCACTATTATATAGCGAACTCTGTAAAGTAGACAGATTTATTACAAAAATACATTCATTTGTGTATGGATAAGTTTGTCTTAGTAATTCTATGGAATCCTTATTTCCTTAACATGTATAGAATTTATTGCAAAGGCACATTTAATATCACATATTTGTTAGGTATAATTTTATATTTCCAACATTCAGAAATACGCATTAAGAGATATTGTAATGTTTTCTGGAGGGTTCTGCATCTGTTATAGTTACATACATATAACGAAACATGTTACGTGAGCAAGGGAAAACGTTGACTTGGCAATTTATTATTACTTTATGGGCCAAATGACTTTTGTATGGCTTTACAAGTTCAATGGTTTTCCATTTTATTATTGAGCAATTTAAATTTTATAACAGTCACAGTCATATGTTTTGTTCAAACAATACCCGAAGAGACTAATGACTGACATTATAAAATAGATACCTACTAATTTTGCATAATGCTTGTAAATATCTTCAGTTTAAAACATCAATAATTAAAACGTGACGGCGCTGTGACAACTTCGGTAATATGTAGTTATAATAGAATGAATACATCGAAATGTAAATGTGTATAAAGTAGTGTAAAGTTGGATCCACATTTGTATAATATTTATCTACATATAAGTTATTAAATCGTTAATACAAGTGTGGTTCCAATGTAAGTTGTGGTGGCATTAAGTTCAGTCTTTATGTCGGTGGATGAAGGATCATAGCACTGGAAGGATTCACAAGTAGTAGGTAAGATATCAATAATAATGTCATGAACTCGGTTGAAGCTTTTTACTTTTGGGTACGGTTGGATGCATGACATATGTATTAGACATGGCTCTTGGCGTATGTGTTTCATTAACCGGTAATGCTGGAAGCTTATCTGTAGGGTTTCGTATTAATATTTTTTTCTGAGACCCTGTAGTTACCTTCTTAGCATTACATTCTGATTTATTCTTAAGATCTATGTTATCGGTGGTGTTTGGAACAGATTTTACACACGTCTTCCGTTCACTTTCACAGTCACTACCTGTTTGTTTAATTAACTTTTGAGCACCAAAAGCTTTAGTTTGTTTCAACAATGACCGGTCGTTACACAGTGCCGCTATTAGGGGCAAATCGAGGTTTTTACTTTTCTCTCGAAGAGTTTTAATGTCTAAATCACATTTTGAATCTTTCACTTTGTTAACACTCGCGTCACTATTCACGTTTATGTTGCTGGGGGAAACATTTACTTCTCTCGAATAAGCCAGAAGTTTTTTCTTATACTCATAAGGCGGCGGAGGAGGCGGAGGCATTCGTCTCATTTTAACTGGGGGCGGATCTTTTGCATTCAAAACATTTTCGTCTGAATTTGTTCGCAAGAAATGCGAATCTGTTACCCGTGCCGACAGAATTGGCCTTTCAAGATTTATAGAATGATTGCTCATCGAAGTTCTGCTTGTTAACGAGTACCAACTCGTCCGCGTTCCTGGTAACTGCACATAAGAATCCGAGAGATTTTGTATCGACCCATACATGGACGATGCAGACATGGATGTGGATAGATAAGGTGTGCTTCTGTATTGGAGGCCATTTTTATGCATATTTGATACCCGCGCTTCGGTTAGTTTGTGATCTAGGTAATTTTGTTGTGAAACGGCTGGGTCTTGCATTGGATAGTAGACGTAATCAACGTCACTGTATAATTGTTTATGGAACATAGGGTTATGTGGTGGAGGTGGCGGAGGCAGCCGAGTTACAGGCGGTGGTGGAGGAACCCGCGCCCGCCTCGGTGGTGGAGGGGGTGGCGGTAATTTCATCATTGCTACCAGTACATTAGAATCAACAGCATGAGGTGGCAGTTCTCTCGATGGTGAAAGACTATTATTGATTCCTTGGGCTAACTTAGATCTTTCTGCTCTCCGGCTGGACGTTTGGTGTCGTTTAAATTTCTGAAATTTATGTTCTAACACCATGGGGCTTGCAAACGTTCTTTCACTCGACGCATTGACCTCTCCTGCTTCTGCTTTTAGAATGGTTATCATTGGTTTAGATGTTACGACTCTAGCTGCCACTTCTTCTTTTTCGTTTAATTGTTTCAAAGGTGATGACAATGTCGTACCCGGATAAGCTGGCGGCGCCTTTGTTGGAGGTGGCACGGATGATGAAACAGTCTTGTGGTTATATTCATAGGGAGGCGGTGGTTTGTCGGGAAATGAAGGTCGAATCGGTGTATCAGCATTTATATCGAAAATATTTGGCAACGATAAATTGAGCAATTTGCGGCTATCAATTCTAGTCGGGGGTGTCGGTGGGCTGTCAAAAAAAGAATTATTTAGATAATGATCATCGGAAGGAGCCGTGTCTTCATGCCCCTGTAGGTAACTGTCACCAGAAAAGGGTAATGGCAATCTGACATAATCAGATACAGAGTCTAATGTGTCACTAACGGATTGACTTTTAGGATATACACCTCTGCCCACAATTAGGTCACTTAGTTCACTTGCAGTCAGTAAGTTATGTTTATTATCTGTTGGATCGCTTCCATCACCATGAAATGAGATAGCACTAACATTCGAATTAGTTCTTTCTCTGAATATATTTTCTTTGTTATGCTGTTCTTGGTTTGAAAAATTTGCAGCACCATCGACACAATCTGAACTAGAATGAGAAGCTTTTAGTCTTAATGTATTGGTTGAATGACTAGTTCTCTCTGATTTATTTTTTAATATTGACGAAACACTGTCGAAGTCAGCAAGATCATTTTCCTTTGAGGGTTTATAGCTGTCGTAATGTGAACTGCCATAATCTGTCCTACTGCCTTCAAATAAAGTGTCCATTTTGGATCGTGCAGTAAGTTCGGAACTGCTCATGGTATAGACTCCGCTTGTCTCACTTGATGCAGCGACAGTCACTGGTTGGCCTAAACCATCATACAAAGCCGATGCCGCATCTTGAGAATATTCAACATCTATTCCTACTGTACTATTGTCACTTATCATAGAATTTTGAGCAGTATGGCTATATCCTAATTCTAAACTGCTAGTGTTAGATGTTCTGCTTAGTGTACTTAAACCCGTCCTAGCCATTATGACCGTACTGCATGATGAGGAACACTGTGATCCAGTACATTTTAATTTATTTGACCTTGGACTATCTGTCAAAGCTTCTGTAATACTTTGATCAGGTAAAGAAGTCGTTTCGTCTGTCTGATTAGTAGAATGTGATTCTAATAATTGTAGTTCATTTCTACTGCCAGATTCACCATCTTCTTTATTTTTTTTTGCACGAACTTTAGGTTTTTGTAATTGTAATGATGATGTTTTGCTTAGAGGTTGGTTGTCTTGAGGTATGTGACAAATAAAGTAAGAATTGGAACTGTCAAGCAAATGGGCGAAAGCTAAACTCTCCGTTGAAGGAGCTGGAGGGGAATCTATCATAATTTCTAATTCATCTTCAGATTGAACTCTATCGCTAACGATTCCTGATGTTGTGTTCGAACTTGTAGAAGATATTACTGATATTCTCTGTTCACTTTTATTTTGATTACACTGTAAATTTAATGACTTCGAATATCCAAAGCAAATCTTTCGCTCCTCTTCTTCCTTTTTAAGTATTTCATTAAACTTTGGAGCAATTTTCATAGAAAATTGATGTGTCTCTTTACAAAGAGCAAAAAGATATTTGCACTTTTCTTCACTTGACGAAAACAGGGTAATTTTGCCTTCTTCCGTTCTGATCTCAAATTTCTTTCTATCAAAACTCAATTTACCAATTGCACTCCAAATAAAAGTGGAAAGTGGTCCATTATCAGGTAAAATTTTAATACCTTTCGCCGTGACGAGAAGCCATACCGTTCCGGGTTCAGGTTCTGCTTTAGACTGTTTTAAGCGGTATCTATGTGAATTAATTGTGTCGGGTAGAAGGCAGACTTCTCGTATAAATCTAATTTCAGCGTCGGATTTTGAGAGACCTCTGTGTTCTCGATGGCAAGCACGCATTGCTGCCGATACCCAATCACCAGTGAGAGATACAGGGGCATAATCCTCGGCCTTAAAATAGTCTCTATCTTCATAACTGTCGGCGTCACCGTATTCTGCTTGTAACGCTAAGCCAGTAAGCAGTAGAAGTATTTCGGCTGGAAGCACATCCCGTGCGCGCATATTTTGTCGCAGCTGCAGGAAGTACAAATGTCGGCCGACTTCATCGTGCAACAGAAGCGGGCTCTCCACATGAAATTGCACGACCAGATGCAATTCTAGCAGCGGCTTTCCATTCGCGTCCAAACCCTGCAGAAAGAAAATACTTATAGTACTGCTATATATATAAATATAGTACTCCTGAATTAGGTACATATGTAGGTCATATCTAAAAAAAAATGTAGAACGATCACACTCAAGAAAGTAAGGTATTCTCACTCAGATCACTTGTCAATAATTGTAAAAATTAAATAATAGTTAAGTAAAACGATTGCGTAAATTGTGTTAAAACTTATATGGGGTAATAATATTATTAGTTTTAATGACTCACATGTGTGTGTGATGATCTCCAACTCTTTGGCGCATATTTTGAAAGTTTGCTTTCTAAGTCAACAAACAAGTACTCTCCATCTGAAAAAATGTTTATAAATATGAATATGATTTTTTAATTAAATAACTATAATAAGTTATCAGTGAACTAAAAGTGATAATAGAATTCGTTCGATTTTATTTCAAGGCATCGTAAATCTTAACACTAATAATAAAAAAAAAGTATTTTTATAAGCTAGATACAGGTAGGTAGTGCGTAGGTTACATTATAGTGTACTTGTATTAATTATAGGTATTTCAGTTAGGTAGAGATAGTATTTTCTTTATAATGTGACATTGTGATACTTATCCGTACAACAAATATAGCACATTGATTACCCAACTGCGTATGTTTGCATAGTTAGACAGTGAATGCTTATGAGTTGGAATGCGTGACGCCTTGAATGCATAATAATTTTGCTTTGTGAAATCACTGTGTGAATATTTAGAAATTAAGGCAGTCACGAAATGTTATTATGTAAAGTTATGGTGAATGCCATGATACTCACTTTGCAAGACTGCTAGACCGAAGAGATCGGTGTCGGTCATGCCTTGTAGTTGTGTGTGAGCACTGGCCAAGCATTTCAATTCCTTGGCCCTCGCTTTGGCTTCGACAACGAAGTGGAGGGGTTGGGGTTGTCCGGGCATGCGCAGGGACAGGAATCGCGCGCCCGCGCCGAGAGCGCGCGTGTCGCCGCCCAACGGCCCGCGAACCGAACACAGAGCACGCATGTCGCATCTCGAGACCACTGTTACTCGCACTGAAACAAACGAATCGTACTATTAACTACGTATAGGTATACATATGAATACCTTAAAATAACACGCAATTATGTACTATACTACAGTTACGTATTAATCTTGGTGCCTGAAAACGTAAATAATGCATAGATTTCTTGTACAGTAGTATGATTCATCGCCATACAAATTCCGGGACGAAAATCCATGTTATGAGGTAATAGTGGTATTTAGTTAAGCCTCTTTGTAATATAAGTACTTCTGGATATGAAATAAAAGTCCTCCATCCTCTAGGATCCCCTGTCTGAATCCTCCTAGGAATTCGATTGGATTTTTGGTCACTATAGATGCAAGTTGGATCCATTTGTTTTTGTCCTTTTATTAGGAAGTCTCTGTTGACTATATTTAAGTATGTTTAACATTACGCTTCGACTTACGGGTAAGTAGCAGTAAGAAATGATTAACAACTACTTCATTTAACTTATTCAGTAGCTAAATAAGCGTGATTACTCCTGCGACTCCACGACATTAAGTATCTCTCTCATTTGATATCAAACCCATTGCTCCCATATAATCAAAACCCAGCTATAATGCACTCCAGGAATCAGGACCGACGCTCAGCGACCAGTGAACTTTATTTTGAACACAATGACTAGCAGAATACTCGAGTCCAGTCACTGAGACTTCTGACTTGTCTTCTGGCACTGCCACTGGCGTACTCAACCGGCATAAGGGAATGAACAGCTGACCTATCGAGAATCTGTAGTTGAAGTGTGTGATGTGAATATACCTTATTACTATTTGGAACTAACATTTTTCGATTTAAAATTCCGCTATAAAAGTTTTCACGTTTAGTTAATATATATTAGACAAGGTACAGGTATTTTTAATAACTTACTAGATTATCTCAATTTGTGCTATATATACATATATGAGAAATAATAAAAACATTATTATTATATTAGAACACGCCACGCCCGTTCTTGAACAATATGTATAGTGCGTACCTAACTATCTGTGCATCAAAACTTTATAAGTACCTACCTACTTAACATATTAGCACCAAAAATGTTTTGTTCTAGTCTGTGCTTTGTTCTCTGATAAAAACACTACTACTATTTTTTAACTTACTTGCCATAGTCCATTACCATGACGGTGAAATGCGTTTCTTAGTCTGAATAACGTAATATAATGGTTCAGAACACAACATAACAACATTCTAAATATAGATTTTTCTTTTCGTAATATCGTTATGGCATTCTTTCCCCAAGGCTCTATTTTGGGGTCATATATATGAAAACATTTTTCATTTTAAAATGTAAATTGGGTGACTTTACATAATATCTTTATTCATTACTGTGATTAATTAGTTCAATTATTTACGTTTAAAAGTGTTTTTAAGAAAACTAAATCATGGCGTTATTTACCTCCTGTAATGAAATAAGAACTTAGGCTACTTACTGTAATTAAGAAAAAATATCTTTACATTGTTATGTAACAAATTGGTTTATAGAAAATTATACATTTTGTTTGCCGTAGAAAAACCTGTGGGCAACTAAAATATTTCCTATACAGCAGAGGCTGAGCAATGGAATGTCGGATCTGCGCCATCTGTGCATTCCATTAGTTTTTTTTACATACACGATCTTATTTTTGCTACCTGCTGTTTTTGTGGCGCACATCGCACTTTTGTAACGTTTACTTGTGAATTTGAAGAAATATTTTGATGTACCGGCACGTGTACATTTATAATATTACTTTGATTCCATGATTAAATGTTTTGTTCATTAAATACACCGGCCATATAAAACAATTCTACCGAATTACAATTTTTATCGAAATTTCATTGAGAAAAATATGTGTAGAAAAAAGTATATTGTAAATATCAGTAAAGTGGCAAACAACCATATTTTAATGTTAAGCGGTAATGGCCGATGGACCATGGCCGGGTGTCCTTTGCTACTGCCGACCCTAAAATTGGTAGCCATTTTGCTAGGAAGAATCTATGTTACGACCGCTCTCAACCATTACGATCTATATTTTTTAATCCAGCTATCTTATTCTCTTTCCCATTTCCTGGACTATATTTCTAATCAAGTCGATATTTAAATATGATACTTTAGCTGTACCTTCCACCAGTTGTCTTAACAACTCATATTAGTTAGGTACCTAGCCTAAAACTAAGCTAAAATATTTAGAACATAATCAAAATGTGTATTACTTTATAAAACGTTATTTTGATAATGGTTTAATTCCTTTGGCTAACTGACGTGATATTGCTGTGACTTTTAACTGAGATGGGTTAACAAGAATACTAAAATACTTGTAAAGTGTCACCAAGTTACTTGTAGTCTTAAAAATGCAAATTCAGTAGATATTGTATAAAATGAAGCGGATAATTTCCTTAAGTGGATGTATCCATACCCATCACACGACATTCCAAAGGCATGTCCTTCCGCGCACGCTCAAATTTGTCATGACCTAGTTGCCATGTTTTTTGTAAACGATATTGAATGGTTTCTTAAAAAGAGGCGTTGGCGAGCGACATCCCTGCTGATACAATGATTATTATATTATAATATTATTATGCTATCCATGTCTGCCACTAAGTAGGTACCTAATAGTTTGTGTTACAGAGCGTCGAGAGCAACCCCGCGCTCCCGACTGCTTCAAGTTCCTACTTTAAAATTGACCTCACTAGTGATAAAATTCTTCAAATTCTTCGTGGTCTACTTCACCTGTCAAAACTACCAAACATCCGACATTTCGTAATCTACCTCCAGGTTACCGTAGGCACACCTGGAGTGTTTGTCATCATAATTTTATAATAAATATTATTTAGGTAGGTATTTAGAACGTAGCGCACTATTAAACTAATTTTATTACAAATAACTGTCAAGTTAAACGTACCTACCTCGTGAACGGATGTTAACAAACAATAGCTACTGTAAATTGCGTCCGTTTAATGCAATAACATCCAGTTATTCCATTTATCATATACGAACAACTTTCATGAATCAGTTGAAAACCTCTTAACATTTATAGATAAGTGAGACAAACCCTAGGTAGGCAGTCGAAATAACCCACGTACTATCGGCTCCTGTAACAAGTAAGTACTTAGCTACGTATAATACGTAAAACTCCTTTTGGAATGTAGAACCACAAGATCGCGTGAAAAAAACTAGACGCGAATAAATTTCATCCCATCCGGTACCTCTGCTCGGCTCTTCAGCTCTTGATAGCCATAAGAACATGTTTTTTGTTTTAGTAAATGCGCGATAGTTTGTGATGGCGGTCAGGCACAGCGGGGCGGGGGCAGACCGGTCGGCGCAGGCGAGTGCGGGCGGCGGATGGGGCGCGGGCACAGAGGGCGAGAGGGGGGGCGCTACGTAAGCGCGGTAGCAGCGGACGGCGACGCGAGGAATGCGGACGACCTTCAGATGCCGAGCGCCCCTCCCCCTACGCCAGCCGCATCTTGCGTCCTCGCATACCTAAGGCCGTCGCTGCCTCCACTTTTCGACATCTCGCTACCAATTTTGACACTCACAAATTTGTAAGGCAGATAATGGATGAATTTTGAACAGGGTCATGTTCTGTGAGTTCCGATGGCGGACAATACACATAATAAGTAGGTATTTAAAAATAGCTTGTTTTTTATTTCATTTGTGTTAATTCGTTATATTTACATTGACCATAACAGGAATGGTAGCAATGTTTATATTAATATGCTCATATTCAGATTCCTCACACAGTTTGTATTTGTAATGCGTGTTCTGTTGTGCTTAGGGTTGCCAACTTTTTTAGAGTAAAATAACATATCAATTTTAATTTAGGAATAATAAAGATTTTTTTGCCTTAAGAATATAATTTTGGGTGTATAACTTTTAGTACATGCTTAAATTTTGTATTTGAAAGTTACACAACTGGTTTTACAATCAAAACTTAGCTATAAACCAAAAAAAAACTTGATTAGTTTTTAATTAAAATTATGGTCAATTTGTTCCTCTTTTCTTGCCACATCAGATTAATTACCGAAAAACTCTCAGTTTTAAGCTAAAGAGGCGGGAACAGGGGAGTAAATAAGAAATCAAATAAGGACTCGCCAAACAAAATCATACAAACAACAGACAATTGTCAATTCTGTCGTTGATAGGACACTTTTTGGCGATATTTCGAGTACAACGTACTATTTTGTACTACGTACAACTGTCTTTGCTCGACAGCTAACGACACGTAACTTGTAGAAAGAAAGTAGCAATAATAGAATAACAACAGAACAGTAATCCTATATTATTTATTACTTCCGAGACTGGGCTTTTAAAGAACACGGAGCTGGCTATACAATAGGTATTTTGAATTAAATAAATAAGCTTTGAAATAATAGATTAGATCCAAGTTTTTAATGAAAATGTGACATGTTGGCTTCCGATAGCGTAGATTAGACAACACTTAAATTACTTAATAACACTGTTATTATTCTAAGAGACATCATAATTTAACTTGAGGATCTGTGATCTTAAAGTTTAATTTATTGTGCTGTTTGTCTTCATTAGAGCCGTCCTTTTTTATTTTGGTACCCCATTTCAAAAACAGAGGATTTTAGTTCTATAAGTTCTGCGACATCTTTCTCACGTTGTCCCATTTCAAAGGTATTCATACAAATTTAATAATAACGATTACCGCCTTAAGGGTAGGAAAATACTAATGTAAGTTTACAGTACCAGAAACACCAAACACAACCGGTTGTGTGTGTACTTTAAATAAATAATAGTTTAAAAAACTCAAAAACATGCAAACTAAAAAGTAGAAAATAATTTTCCATAAATAAGGAAGGAAATATAGGGATTAAGAAAAAAAACAATTTTATCGTAAAAATGCATGGGGTGCTAGATGTCAATTATTGTAAATATTTTATTGACAGATATTGATAAAAGTAGTCATTTTATAATATTTTTAAAAAATAAGTAGGAACTAAATAAATGACGTGTGTTGTATCGTGACGCATAGTGTTACCCATTTCGTATGAATAGCCATAAGGAAAAAAGAAGAAGAAGAACAGTAGAATCAGAAATGCGAGTTCTTAAGTTTAATGCTAGGTTGTGGTTACTGATAATAGTTTATAGTAGAAGTCTTTTGATCTCCTAAATAAACAACGTTACTGGCTTGTGGTTATTCATTGTTTATTAATAAATCTAGACATTGCTGGTTATTTACTCAAAAAAAGGGAGGACTTTATATTAGATTGACCACGATGATCATTTTGTCTCTCCTCATTCAGTAACTTATTTTCTTCACGTATGTGCTGTTCCATTTTTTCAATATTGTTCGAACGGCTGACCGCCTTTGAATGTCATCGTGAAGATTTAGCAACGTGTTAGTGAGTTGTTACAAATGTATAAATGAGCAACTTGCGGCTGCTCCCGTATGGACGAATGAATAGACATTTTCATTCATCCCTACTTGAGTAAAACATTATATTATGCCGTCGAAAGTAACAATTGATTGGTGTTTTTTTTACATGTACAATAGTACATATTAGCACGGAGTTTCGAATTTACTACAATAAATGAAAATAAACATGACATCAACACATTTTTTAAATAACTTATCAAGTTTGAAAACGTACAACGGATATCGGTGCCTAAACACACTTTTAACGGCAATGATGCAAACTCTGATGCCCCTTCCGTGAAGTTTTGGCGGTAAATAGGACACCTAACAGGGCTAACAGTACTATTAGAGTGTTGTTGGAACAGCGGTGTTGTGTACCCACTACCCCTGCGCCGCGCGGCGACGGAAGTGCAATGTATGGGCCGTTCGTGTCTCAATTATGCGGATATCCGCAATGTTTACGCTATGACAATTATTATCTGTTCCCAGTATCACAACATCTCGATACTAAATCGTGTTAAATGAACAATCTCGGCATTTTTATTGTATTGTGTGTTATTATTCGTTTGCAATTGTGTGCGGGGCGCAATGTAAGCATAACGGCATTTCCCCTTGTTTCTAATATGCCGTGGGTGGCTCCAATCCGAGTAGAAATTTACGGTCACCTTCCACCTTACAAAATTATTTGTTTTTAATTTATTTTTCTTATAAATACTACAGTGCGCAAGGGTCCATTCACTAAAATCCTCCGTTGTGTTTTGGCAGCAGATAGCGCTAAGCCAGATAAAGAAATAAGAATGTTGAATTAAAAGTACCTAACCAGATACTGTAAATACTATTCTATTAAGACTGCTTAAGGTAGGTATAGAAAGTGTATTTTACATAGGTAACAAAGGTTTGCTACAAAGTCAATCTGAAACTGTAAGTAATACGAGAGTCATCGAGTCAGCCTAGATATAGGAAGGGTTTCAATCAAATTGTACTGAGGTATTTCCGGAACGATAGATACGACCTTCAAACCTTCAAGAAAAGAGCGTTTTCTCATCTCAAAGGCCGGCAACGCACTTGTGACTCTTGATTTGCAGGTGTCCATGGGCGATGGTAGTCACTTACCATCAGGTGACCCGTCTGTTCGTTTGCCCCCTATAACACAAAAAAAAATATCGGGCGCGGACTGACACAGAGGTCTACTTTTTCGTAATTGCCGAGGAACCTTAGAAGTTATTTTAGATCGTGCCGACGGCCACCTTCCACTTAATTTCGCTAGCCTTCAATAGGAGCTCCCAAACGTATATTCTATATTCTCTGATGCTAAAAATCGGCAATAATTTGGCATGGTCTTCCAAAGGGATCACAATATGGGCTTCTTTAAAGGAACATTAAAAGGTTCTTAGAGTGTCAAGAAGAGTGGTACAGAAAATACTAGGCAACTTCTAAAATACCATGTAAGTACTAAGTACTAGTATTGTAGTACTAGATTTAATAAAAAATTAAACGGACACATGTAGACCAATATTACCTACTTAATTTACTTTTTCCTTTCTAGAAATTCTAGAAATTGTCATTAATGTTGTTATACCTAGTGGAGCACTCCATTATATGAATAATAATAAATATGTAATAGGTGTTTATAAATCGGGATAATCTAAAACGAGTTAGAGAGAAATCTCAACAGAAATTATCAATGAAAAAGATACTTTAATGAAGATATTATGAAGTCGCTCACTTAAGGAATCGGATTAATCCTAGATTATATGGACGTGCGTGAAAGAACAAAATAAAACGATAATAAATAAATAAATAAAATAAAGTTTCCTCTTTTTTCTTCGTACCCTCTTTTTTCTATCTTCCTGTTAAAATGTAGCACTCTATTATTTAAAGACAGGAGACTGTGATAAGTACACAAAGATTTAATATACACAATATTATGATTCTCTGTAAAGACGTTTTCGGCCCGTACATTGTTGTCTGGTTATATTAATATTCTTTCTATTAAAAAATACCCGCTAAGGACAAGAAAAAGTAACGGTTTAATGCTCAGTATGATATAATTTTGTTTAATTTTTTGAGTTCGTATATGTACCTATAGGATATATCCGATTTCAAATAAAACAATTACCAGGGGACTGTTACAAGTATTCCTACCACAAAAGATGCACAGACATTCAATAAAATGGTGGCACAACGTCCCTAGTGCTACTGGCACATCCCTAGACTACATTTTAGACTTTTTACCTGCCAGTATACACAAAATATGACAAAGTACAGTTGAAATTTTTATTTTTGGTAATAAATTTTTGGCAAGGTACTGTGCTTAAAAACACCGGTTAAGATTTATTCAAATGAACGAGATGAAATAAATCAATTTCAGCTGTTATTCCTTTTGAAAGAAAGTAACTTATTTAATTCTATTTTTAAACATTTTGCACTAAATTCTGTTTTACAAATAAATATCTTAAAATAAATCTCAGTGTTAATTCTGGAAATGGGACAGCACAGGATACTGTTTTTTTGGAACTTTCGTATAAGAAACTACATATAACTTATCCATTGGACTCTTAACAACAACTGCGCTAAAGCCTGTACCTAATATTATGTATTCTGTATCCACAGAGGAATATAGGTAGGTACTACATGTTTTTTTCTGATATATTTTAATTAATCTTTATTAGTATTACTTTTGAACTTGAAATAATAAAAGCGTGTTTAAAAAACATTTATTTATCTTTTACTTTTTAGTAGTTATAATGTTAAATAACTATTTTATTATGTCTATTTAATTTACATAATATATTTATTTTTAATAGGACTATAAACGAGTAAACCCCTTAGTTTATTTTTCTAATGATATTGCGATCTTAGTTTTAGTATCAATGTTTTATTTTCAGAGGGTGTATAGGACAATTCAAGCGGCGGAAGCGTAATGGTTAAGACGTTGGATTTGCGATCAAGTGGTTGTGGGTTCGAACCTCACCCAGTGAACTACCGACGTGAACACAAGCACTTATCTGGAGGGGTTAACAAGAATACTAGTAATGTGTGACGCAAGTTACTAGTATTCTTTAAAAAAAATGGAAATAATCTTACTTAAACTGCGTGCTGGAGTAATGACCTTTCAGTGATTTAAGTAAGTCTTCCATTTTCAGATACACTCTGTATAAATCACTAGCTGTTGCCCGTGACTTGCTGCGTGAAATTTTTTTGTGAAATTAACGAGAATTTTTCCGGGATGAAAAGTAGCCTATGTGCTTTTCCAGACTATAATCTATCCGTTTTTGCGTGAAAGAGTAACAAACATTCATCCATCTATCCTCACAAACTTTCGCCTTTATAATATTAGTAAGAAGTAAAATATATTATGTAAATACAGGAGATATAGGTACTCCATATAAGTATGCTCGAAGAAATAAAGCTTACCTATACTTTAGCAAACTTTCTCATGGTATAAAGCTGAAATTGCATGTTGATATTATAGATAAGTATTTATTTTATACGTACAATAGTAATAAAATTAATAAAGTTCAATAGTAATCATCAGACCCTAGGACCATACTACTTGTCAAGACGAGTCAAACGAGCCTCAACTCGATAAGGTTGCATCGTTTAATTACAGAGTTCTCATGGCCATCTTCCAGCTAGATCATCAGTCCCCTGCGTATCATCTAGGACCAAAATCCTTGTCAAGACGAATCAAACGAACCCCCACTCGATAGGGTTCCCGTGGCCATCATCGGATAAGCTGCATGTTATAATAATATTCAATATTGTATTGTAATCTGATTTACATATGCATGAAAAATGTCAGCTCAATCGGACACCAGGAAGTGGGTCAAATTTAACTTGCAAGATTTCATTACAGACAGACAGACACTGGGACAGATGAAACTAAATAAAAGCTTGTAAAAAGAAGATTATACAGCGTTGAAAGGAATGCTGAATTGTAGGTTCATTCGAGGTTTTGCAATATAGTGCTCTGTTACATAACGAATGTATATTTAGGTACAGCTTACAAAGCGTCTCTGGCTACGTAATATGATATGCGTTGCATCTTGCATTACAGTCACGGACAATATAAGTGCCTGCTATCACTAAATCTGCCTCTATGGAGACTGAATGCGTAATAATATTGCACCTACCTCTACCTGTATTGTCAAACAAATCGACACAATAGGTTGTGTTTAAAAACATGCGCTTATGTTGCTATTGCTACTTGAGTTATGCAGGCACACTTTATCGTGTAAAGTAAATGTATAATGCTATCAGCAATTTGATTAAAAGATAGGATTAATGTTTAATATCTGTTACGAAAGGAATTTGCATGTATTTTGGCTCATTGGCAGCCATGTGCTTCAATAGTTTCTATAAAAAAAACTAAAGTTTTTATTTTACAAAACAAATTGTCGCCTACGGTATTTCCGGACCGATACGACCTTCAAACCTTGAAGAAAAGAGCGGACTCCCATCTCAAATGCCGGCAACGCACTTGTGACTCTTGAGTTGCAGGTGTCCATGGGCGACGTTAGTCACTTACCATCAGGTGACCCGTCTGCTCGTTTGCCCCTGTGCTATAATTTAAAAAAAAATGTGTATGTGTTTACAAATAGGTAGGTCGTTTTTTATCAAGGTATTGAAACAAATAATAATATGGCAATATATATTATTACCAGTATTTGACATTTCATATAGAAATGAATATAATTATTGTATTAGGTATAGGTATTGTATTGATAAGTAACTATTTATCTTGATGGGGCTGCGGAAAACCTCTACTAACTATTCCGTCCAAGTTTAAAACTTGTTAGGTACTTATGTTGGTCGCATACCTACGTTCTATTCATCTGTACGTAGGTATGTATTACAATTAGTCATAATATGTAAGTTATGTTAATTATTTACATGAGCACACTACATATTTCGTTTATTCTTAAGGTGACAAAACATGCCATAAATTTCTAAGTAGTTATCTATGCCTTGTCATTCGTTAAATTTACTTTTATTTACCGACATACTCGTTCTGCTATCAAAGGAATGCGGTCGCGGTGTAGTCGTTTATAACGCGCTAATGATTCACCAACTTTATCAATCACAGTGAAATAAGAATGATGATTTAGAATACTAATGTTAGTGTAAAGTAAATAACTTATTATTATAAAAGTTTTTCCTAAATGTGTGCTGCGATAAAGACGCTCACCAACTTTATCTTTATAATAGTAATCTAAGAAGAAGTTCATTAATTCTCAGCTTTCTAGTTTAAATATATATTATGTGCCCCTTTTTCGCATAAAGGTAAAGAAATTACTTGAAGTATTGAATGTACAAAGACGAAAAAAAAAGAATAAGAACAAGTCTTATCAATATTATAGAGATGCAGGGTAATTATTTGATTAGATTGGAGGTGGTCATAAACTAAACTGAGATAGCGCTTTCTATATTTTATTAAGAGCTAAAGTTTGTGAGTTTGGATGGGACACCTTAGAAGTATATTTTTATCTTAATTACATATTATGTTATATAAGTATTCAGAACAATTTATTAAGAAAATGTATAAATAATGTATAAATACAATGCATGTAATCCAATTCAAAAATATACAAATCTAGGCTACTATCGAAGTTTATTGTTTTAACAAAATAGACTTTGACTATCTTGATAAAATTATTTGCAGCTCAATTATATTATTTGCAGACGTAACAGTGTCAAGACTGTCAAGATAAAGTTTGCTTATTAAAAGGATTTTAAGTTTGCCTACTCTAGTACGGTTTTATAACCATTCTTAGAATAGGTACTTAAACTTGAAAACCTTTAAAAACAACAAGAGGTTTTTCTAATGGAAATAAGAATTATTGGTTTTATTTGACGGAATTGCATGAGATAATTACTACTTTTGGGGTTTCCCTTTGAGAACATTTTGGGGAACTGGTATGCAGATTGATTTTTACCGTTTAAGCAAGTGATAAATAATTTTGGATGTGATCAAATCGGTTGGCCTGAGACTATTTGTGTATACCTTAAATCATTAATATGTCTAGATGGAGTGTCGCATTACAAAAGAACTAAAATAAACGGGCCAACTTTATTATGCTAGTGTGCTTGACAATAACGTTTTACACTCGCGAAACGACACTAACTGACTAGTGTGTGTGCAGAATGATACAAGTTGATAATGGCTTATTTAATTATTTTGCCTGAACTGATATGATACTTACTGATGAAAAGTTACTTTTTCCGTTGTTTTAGATCGACCTTTGTAATTTCTGCATACTTTTATCTCAAAAACTATCATTGTAAACAATACGATTGCGCAATGCAATTCGAGTACTTTTTCGACGCTTTCACAGCTTTGACAGTCCGACGATTTAGACATATTAATGATCTAAGATGTATACATATTTTGTATTTGTATTGTATATTTTTATGTATCATACAGAATAGGTATAATCAAATATATGTATGGAATAGGATAAAGCTATACTGCTACGATTATAAGAAAGCTGTAGAACGGTTTTTGTTTGGATCTAAGGATCTATTTACTGGTCACATTTAAAAAAATCTTTAAGAATTACAGGTGAAGCATTGATTGATATAGGTATAGAATGTAACATAACGTTGCTAACTAGGAGAGCTCATTGATGTTTTAATTAGGTATGTTAAAATTGGAACTTGTTTAGATGTCTGCTATACTTACATGTCACATGAAATCTATCCTAGCACATTTTCACGAAACTGCATAAAAGTATGAAAAACAATTTCAAATCACCATGATGAAACCGGCTCTATAAACTTATTTGGCAACACCATAACTCAAATGTATTTTTGAGTTATGGTGTTGCCATAATTTTTAAGGATATCTCCCCGTTAAAAGGTGAAAATTTTTAAGATAACATTAACTTATCAAACATCGTCCTAAATATTAATAAAATATTATGTCACATTCCCCATTTACCTATATTTGTTTAAACGATTGACAGATATTCACTTGGAGCTAATTGGAAGGTATCTTAAATAATTAGCATAGATTATTTTGATAATTATCTAAAAACTGATAATAAATATAAATAATAATTATGTAGGTTTGTATCTATGTATGTATCCACATTGTTGTGGTTTTTATACTCGTGAATGACATTAAAAATAGGTACCTTGTATAATGGTGACGATGACGTCGATTAATAAATATGTAAGTTACGTAGGTATGTGTTGTTATGAAGCTTGTAATATGGTTATTATGAGTCAGTACAATAAAACCGATATTATTATACCTAATACGTGGTTTGGTCATTTAGCAAGAGCTATCAATAAATATTTGAAGCACGATTTATTTAACATGGACCACCTTTCTATTACCTATCCAAAGTTATCTCAATAATGTAGGTACGGAAACTGATATATTGTATAACACATTGAATAAATTACAATCATCTAGGTACTATAACACCTATACGTGTACCTCCTAACCTAATGCTCTGTCACTACTTTTCTTTGCATATTTATGTACCTAAATAACTGACACAAAATAAACTTTTAAATATGCAACAAGTTTACTAAAAATGTATAAAATTAAATAAATTAATAGGTATATGTTCAAAATTCCAAATAGTGTTGACAAAGGTCTCAATGTTCTTGTGCCGTGTGAGCTAAGTATAATAGAATAATAATATGTTGTATAATGCAATTGGTCTATGTTGACATCTTGGCACATTGAGCATAGTTGGTATTGCTGGTGAGGTGGTGTCGAGGAAGGGCGCGCGAGCGCAGGGTCAGCGGCCGCAGCGCGGTCGGCGCAGGCGCGCGGAATTCGAGCTATGCGTATGAAATGAAAGTGGCCGTATCGTGAAAGCGCGCGCATCCACTGCGGCTGTCCATGGCGCCGTCTAACTAAACCTCACTTACCATGAATAGATAAATCCAAAGCAGCTGCATATAAAGACACTATATTCCTTGGTAAACCGCATCCATTGGCACTTCACTTCACTTAGATGTTGCGCGATGTCGTGAGCTGAATAGCGTAACGACTAACGTCGAGGCACACAAAGTCCATGGGCGCGCTAGTACGACTGAGTGAAGCAAAGCGGTCGCGTGGGTCGGCGGCGAAGGCACAGGCGAAGGCACGCGCGGGGCGCGCCGCGACTTCGGATCGGTGGAATGCGGCAAGATAGTGGCGCGCGGGTACCGGCCGAGGCTCGCTGTAGGCTGGAGCCTCCGTGTGGGTATAGAGTACGGCGCGACTCAGCGGCGTCGCCGCATGGACGGAATGCGCGCGGTCAACTTCTGGCCATTAAAATAAATAGAATTTCCAAACACTTTGAGGCCGCGGCCCCAGCGACCTGCCTATGAACACATTTAATCTTTTGTTTAGATTGCAGTTAAAGTCAGTATCTAGGGCTATACTATGTCGGCTGCACCTACCTACTTACTCACTTCTGTCACATATATTTTTATCAAAATACTTAAAAAAAATATATATTATTATTTAATTGCCGGTATCTTTTAATTGCTCAATGACACCTTATCTGTGCTGATAGGTATGCCGAGTGAGGCTGACTGAGTCTGTGCGAGAATAGTAGACCCTGGCAGGGTCTAAAACATGCTGGCTTTGCTTTTTAGACCGTATTAGTTGTTATAGTTTCTTTTTGATCCTAAATGAAACAATATTGTGCTGATAAGTGTGTTTAACGTTGAAAGAATTATACTTAGCAATTATAGAAAACAAGTTTAACTTCAATAATTTCAGACATTCCCAATGCTGTTGGTACATCAGGATCGAAGTGTTGGAGTTGGTGTTTTTGAATTGCTACGTAACGGATCATAATTTAATCGCAGTCTGTATCGGATTCCTATGAATCAATTTTTCAATTATTGTGTCAATAATAGAAAGGAAATAATACACTACATACTTATTCATTTCATAGGTATATTTATAGTCAGGGCTGATTAAAGTTAAAATACTACTAATATTATAAACGTGAAAGTTTGTGAGTATGGATGGATGGATGTTTGTTACTCTTTGACGCAAAAACTACTGAGCCGATTGCGATGAAACTTGATATGTAGATAGCTGGAGACCTGGATTAACATATAGGCCATTTTTGTTCGCTTTTGGCCATGTTGATCGGGACTTACGCGGGTGAAACCGCGGGGCCCAGCTAGTACCTAATAATTGTATCACACTATGATATTTCAACGTTAAACTTCCCTGTAGTTTTATTTTCTTTGTGTTATCATTTATCATACAAGTTTAGATGATGTTAGTTGGTAACAACCAAAGCCTATTAAAGAACGATTAAACTTTTTAAGAATTATTATTTTGACAGGCGTTTTTTTTATTTTTTTTAAACTTTTAATATGAAGAATACCTATTATATTTCAACTTAAAAATAAGACAGTGTAAATGTTTATTTATATACAATTCGTGTAAATATAAGATCGATGAAAGGAGAGTATGACAATAGAAATAGTATTGCATGTAATAGATTTTATTTTATTTCTAAAACAACTAATAATACCTTATCCGATCTTACAAAAACGCAAATCGAAATAAGTTGATATCTCATACGCAATGATCGTTTCTAAAATCCGAAGATTGATTTACTAAAAGATCTATTCACATCCGGTATTTTTAGAACAGAATCCGTAACGACTTTAATTAGAAGTTACTTGGAGGAGTTTGTAAATATTCACTTTCCTCTTTAGTACAGCGAATTTCATACAAATATAAGCCAAAGGTTTATAGCGCAAGAGCTATCACTACTGATCCGTACTTATTGGCCCTAGATATATTCACTTTGCACTAGATTTGAGAAATGATACCTATAGTAGGTGATTGGAACTATGTATTGAACAGTCATGCGGATTGATCGAACTTAAGTATATGCATGCAGCTTGCTCCTAATAAATTAACACCACAGAATGCGCTCGTCTAACATTTTCATATTTTATTCTAGAGAGAATATGAAAATATGAGACATGTAATGTTTGGCATCGATAATGTACAAAATCGTTAACATTTCATAGAGTTTTCGTACAAGATGTAAAGAGCAGTCCTATCTGTAGCATGACAGCGTCAGCATGTCCAGAAGGGCAAACCCGTCCGCACATTGCTCCCTGTTATTAATCAAAGCGATACTGCCTTACGTAGTTCACTACCGCCTTGCCAAAATATCAACCGAAAGTAGCAAGTGTAGCAACGCCTTTCAAGCTGAATGAGCTCGAGAGACGATTCTATTGAAATTTATAAAAATGTCTTGCGACAATCTTCCAGTAGTAGTTAATTTTCAACACCGGTTAAATAACGTAGAGATAAACAAGGTGACAGAGTCAGATGATCTTGCGAAACTTACGAAACGTTTTGCTATTTGATGAGGTAGCATCAGTTAATCAGTCTCACGATTAAGAAAAAACCGGACAAGCGCCAGTCTGACTCGCACACCGAGGGTTCCGTAAGCAAGCAAACTTATATGTAGATAGTACGTCCATCTCGGGAATCAATTCTCGAAGACTTTTGCCAGTCTTTTTCGAAAAACAAACTTAACTTTGCGGTTGCGATGTAGGACAAAGTCAACAATCCAATCGCAAAATAAAAGTTTGTAATCATAAAAACTAATTCTTTATGTGATATAAGCAACAAATTAACGACTTTCGGATTTTTTCCTTTACTAGTGCTGTCAGGCCTTGCTTCTTACCAAATTTCATGAGTCTAGGTCACCCTATAGGTTTTGATTCTCCTTTTTTTTTTCGTTTGGATACCCCCACGGGTCATCACCTCACCATGGCTATTGGTGAAGTGGTATGTCGGAATCGAACCGACTCAAGCCACACGGTGTTCCGTCACAAGTGAGTCTATTGCAAGGGACTCGGGTTTATCCTAGGAAGGAAGTCCCCGGGATTTTGATTTACCTGCGAAATGTTCAAATTTGTTAAAATTTAGGGCTTAATGGCCGTATCTTTTGATTGCGTTGACTTAGAAACTTGATTTTTTTTATAACTTCAAGAGACCGCTGCCATAAGTATTTGATGTTAATTTCAACTTGATGCCTTTACGGGTTTCTGAGAAAAAGGGTCTTGGCAGACAGACACGAATGTGTTTCCTTTTCAATTTTCATCACTACGTCTCCTTTCAAACCACTCTGCTCCCGAATACTATCCCGAAATTATAAATTTAATTACTTAATGAACTTAACCAAGTTTATCAGAATGTAAATGAAAGTTGCACGCAGCAGTAGTGTTTAGGTACAGCTTTTTTTCTAAAACTGGCCTTATCTACAACTATACCTACTATAGTTATATACAAATTATATACAAAGTTTCGAACTCACAGTGGTGGAACGTGCACGTCAGTTGTTCTGTTCAGTCAGTCACTACCAACGACTACGTCAGTTCAGTACTGCGTGAGCCACGTACGAGCGGAGCCAGTGAACATATACTAATTGCGTCATACATATTATACATAGAAACACTCGGTGCAAAAAGACACATTCATGCATACAAATATTTGCATTTAGCGGTAATCGGATCCACGACCTCTCACAATCCAGTCGAATGCACTACCGCTCGCGACGTAGGTCGTCAGGGAGTAGAACGTATAGTTCATTAATTAACCATTCACCGGATATGTTTCAGAAACTAATCATCTGGAACTGAGAGTAGATCTCTATTATATTTAGCATTCATATAAGTAATAATTAACTTGTGTTTATTTATTTTAATTAAATAAAACAACAGTCTTAATCGAAAATAAGGCAAAAAAAAACTTCTTTATCCAACATTAGCAAGTAATCCAAACTGTCCAACTTTGTTAAGTGTAAGCGTTGACGCCCTTATTTACAAAGAGTATACAAACACTACCTTATTCATAAAATCTCATAAAAAAAATGTTTAGTAGTTCTTTTTAGTAACTTCATGTGTAAAAATCGTTTATACCTTTGTGCAATATTCTTCTCCTAGAATCCATTAGGAACCTCTTAAAGGATACAGGAAAACTTAGGTAGAGAATGAAGGTTGAATGAGGGTTAATATTTGGAATCCTTTTTTATCCTTCTAAAAAACCAAGACATGTTATCACTCCGACAAACGAAAAAGTATCCACGACGCCCCCGACGGCAATGACCGACAAAAATAGGGGCTGTCTTAAGTTGGCGGGGAGAAATCGTTTTTTTACATTTTTTTTGCTCTGTCAACTGTTCGTTAACTGTTCGATCAAAATTTTTATTTGTTCGTCCTTAGGTTTTTTTTAAATAAAATAAAAAAATTGCTTTCTTAAGTTGGCGGGGAGAAGTCGTTTTTTAACCTTTTTTTTGCTCTATCAACTGTTCGTTAACTGTTCTTAACTGTTCGATCAAAATTTTTATTTGTTCGATCTTAGTTTTTTTTTTAAATAAGATAAAAAAATTGCTTTCTTAAGTTGGCGGGGAGAAGTCGTTTTTTAACCTTTTTTTTGCTATTTCAACTGTTCGTTAACTGTTCTTCATTGTTCGATCAAAATTTTTATTTGTTCGATCTTAGGTTTTTTAAAAAGAAATAAAATAAAAAAATACCCTCAAGTTGGCGGGGAGAAGTCGTTATTTTATGTCTTTTTTTTTGCTATTTCAATTGTTCGTTAACAGTAATTAAAAACATCATTTCGAAATTCAGTCTTTGGACCTCACCCCTCGCCCTCTCCTTCTCCCTCTCATTGACCCTCTCCCTCTCCCTCTCCTCTCCCTCTCCCTGTCCCTGCCCCTGCCGAAGGCCTTTTCCCCTGCCCCTGCCCCTTCCCCTACCTCTGCCCCTGCCCCTGTCCCTGTCCCTGTCCCTGTCCCTGTCCCTGTCCCTGTCCCTGTCCCTGTCCCTGTCCCTGTCCCTGTCCCTGTCCCTGTCCCTGTCCCTGTCCCTGTCCCTGTCCCTGTCCCTGTCCCTGTCCCTGTCCCTGTCCCTGTCCCTGTCCCTGTCCCTGTCCCTGTCCCTGTCCCTGTCCCTGTCCCTGTCCCTGTCCCTGTCCCTGTCCCTGTCCCTGTCCCTGTCCCTGTCCCTGTCCCTGTCCCTGTCCCTGTCCCTGTCCCTGTCCCTGTCCCTGTCCCTGTCCCTGTCCCTGTCCCTGTCCCTGTCCCTGTCCCTGTCCCTGTCCCTGTCCCTGTCCCTGTCCCTGTCCCTGTCCCTGTCCCTGTCCCTGTCCCTGTCCCTGTCCCTGTCCCTGTCCCTGTACCTTTGACCTGTCTCGGTATCTTGGCCTTAATCAAATCTTGTGAGTTAAATTTGTCGCACTTCCTAGAATAATAATAATAACTTCACACATCTCACACACGGCCGTCTGATCCCCGACTAGGCAGAGCCTGTACTATGGTAACCAGACTGCTCATAAACATAATAATCGTATAATTCGTAAAATTTCAAAATACATATTTATAATTTATAACATATTTGAAACGTATTATAACAGAAAATTAAATAAAATTAAGAACTTTCATGAGCCCTTCTTCGTCCTTTCCAATTATCATCGAAAAGTAGTTTGTCACGCTGTTACATCCCTAAATCGAGTGCGGGAAATTTTTGAAATGCCAAATCCACCAAGCCCTTGTCGGCTTTTACCGACAGCGGATGACGTCACGAACGTGACTAGTGCTGTGACTAAATAATTTGAAATTTATGAATTACATTTTGTTATTCTTTTGTTTGTTCTCGTATAACTTAGTTGAATAGTGTGTAATCATCATTTTATTGGGTAATAAGATGATTTTGAATGAAACTTCATGCTGCTGTAAGTGATATGTTACTGTACAAAAATAGGGGATAAACAGCAATTAATTATTGCTGTAGGTTATCAATACGATCTTGGAATCCTTATGGTTTTTGTAGGCATTTGAGTTGAATTTGTGGCTTGGCGTGGAGGGTTTGCCGCGCCGATTCATTTCCGATCAAATCCGGTCAAAGGGATAAAACCTAATAAAAATTCCTACTAAACCTAATAATAATTTGTTAAATGTACATATTCATAAATATTTCTAATTTATTCTACATTTTATATTTTTTTATCAATATAATGAAATAAAATTAAGAACTTTTATCAGTCCCTTTTCGTTCATCCCAGTTCGGACGAAATTTTGAATAAAGGTTTTTGCTATTGAGCACCATAGGCGTTATAAATTTTCACCTTAATTACAATTATGGTTTTGTTTATTTTACCATATGAATTGCGCACACAATAAGTACTTTATTAAACTAATTATATTTTTAAAGAATAATTAATAAGGAGCTGACAGAACTCAATGTTTAAATTACCGCCCTCAAGTGGATCTATATATGTATTTTTAGCGTGACGGTGCGAGTTCAGTGCTTTTTCCCCATAGTAAAAGGGCATAACGTGCCTAAAAAGTTTTCACTTCAAAAATAGACGATAAACAGCGGTAACTATTTGATTATCGATACGATTTCGGAATCCCTATAGTTTTTTTAGGTCTTTAAGGTCAATTTATGGCTTAGCGTGGGGGGCACGCCGATGCATTTACGCTCTGGCAGTCAAAAGGTTAAAAAATCGTCAACACTTCATTTGGGAAAACCTACAACACTGAATTTTAGAATTAGGATAGGCCCTGGCCTGACGGACCGACTGGCATGACGTAACATATGATATGGTACGTCATCTGGTTGACTAACCAGCAGACGGCAGATATGGTCCATATTTGCTGGTTGGTTGCATGCATAAACTTTAGTATATTGGCGTAATGTAACGCTAGCAAAGAGTAAGCAAACACGGTAGTGTACTTATGGTGGCAACCCGTTAGGGTTTTAGTGTTCTGTGTCGCTGGTCGCAACACTCGCAATGCAACATATGACAGCACCGCAGATCGTATCTGACCACAGATAAAAGAGGAAGAGTAGATAGGGAATACAGACACGTGACCTGAAGCCAAATGTTGCACAAATATGGCGCAATTCCACCCTCAACAAATAGTGTTGTACCGATTTTTGTCATATCCATATACATTAACATTAAAATAATTGGAATTATTTTCCTTATTGAACATCAACATGTTTTTCTTTCAATCTTGTCTTATGTGGAAGTATGAGTATGTATTAAGGACATTTAAATCACGTCTATCTTCCCCGAAGTATCGGACCGATATGATGTTGTACCTTGAGTAAGCGTTCAAAACTGCTGGAACACTAGAAGGATCGTATAAATCGTGTGCATCCTATCCTGGGTGCTATCGACGCACACAACCACACACACATTAATATTGCATTAAATGGTCTAAAATAAATTATATTTATTAGTTAAAAATATATTCCGCCAATGTCAAGTGTTTTAAAATTATACAAGTTAAATAGTAAAACATAAAAAAATTATATAAAAAAATTGGTCCATCTTGAAAAAAAATCGTATAGATCTAAACAATCATATTCCTCCCTTCTTCTTGCTTCTATCAATTCTTCTTTTATCAATGGATCTGACACTTGTCTTGTGCGCAGTGCTCAATGCTCACTTGAGAGCATAGCGAAGGCGAAGCTGTCTTATGTTGGCGGAGGGAAATCATTTTATTACAATTTTTTTTTACTATTTCAACTATTACAATAGTTCGTTAACTGTTCTTCATTGTTCGATAAAAATTTTGTTTTGTTCGTTTTTAATTAAAAAAAAAAAGAAAGTTACCCTCAAGTTGGAGAGGGAGGACGTTTTATTACTATTTTTTTTGCTATTTCAATTGTTCGTTAACTGTTCTTCTTTGTTCTGTAAAACCATTTTTTTGTTCCCTCCTCCAACTTAAGACATCTGTCCTAAGTTGGCGGGGATAAGTCAGTTTTTCTAAATTTTTTTTGCTATTTCAATTTTTCTTTAACTGTTCTTTATTGTTCTATCAAAATTTTGTTTTGTTCGTTCTTAGTTTTTTTAAAATGAAATATTACCCTTAAGTTGGCGGGGGAAGTAGTTTATTTACTTTTTTTTGCTATTTCAATTGTTCGTTTTACTGTTCTTCTTTGTGCTGTAATTTTTTTTTGTTTTTTTTTATTAAAAAAATAATTACTCTCAAGTTGGCGGGGAGAAGTCATTTACATAATTGTATTAACGTTTAATTCTAGTTAAATTATTATTGAGACCTCCCATTTTAATAATTTTTTACTAGAGAATCTACAGAAAATAAGTGTTAAATGGCTGGTGGAGATAGGGTACAGGCATATAGCTGATTTTTTTAATATCGATAAAAATCACTTTCTTTATTACTTCTATGGCCCTAAAGAAATACCGACAGGTCTACCCACCACCTTAACAACATGCTACCGTTATCATCAGGTAGTTTCAAGCACAGTTGAAACACTGGCGATGATAAGAGCCTGACTGAAAATGTCATTAAGCTAAGCGTTCCACGGTATACATACGGCCTGTGTGTTAGGGTTGTCGATTGCTTCTCCACAGTGACACTGAATGACTAGCTCTCCTAGAATAACCTTGGGGGCCCGCCGCCAACCAAGAAAATTGTTCTGTGAGCTATCTCGCAGCATATCTTATCTGTGACGAGGTCTGCAATTTATCACTGAGGCTTTCCTATTATCAGTTTTCAGTTATAATAAAGTACTCTGTGTTATCAGTTTGTTATTGTGTTTCTACGATGTGGCAACACTAATATGTCAGGTCAGGTCGTGTCAAGTACAGGTTTATCGTAGTGTCTTTGTGTAGTTATTTTTATTGTTATTTAATTGTAATATTCAATGTTCTAAGTTTAGTAACTCATTACGTACATGAAAGTTAAATGCAGAAATGATTTTTTCGAAGAGTGTGTTATGGTTTTTGTGTGTCTTACTGTTGGCTTCAATTTTTATTGCAAATTTGCTGAACTCGATCGCTACGGACCATAATTTTTTTATGGACAACAAGAGAGAAGGAGCTAATCATACTAATTATTTAGGACAAAAATATGTGAAAATAACGGATACCAGTGCAAACTTAGTGTGGTTTCTTCAGGTGAGTTACATGTTATTCATAATTTCAGAGAACAGTAAGACAATCTCATTTTGTGACGTAGTTTTCGGAACAAAGCCTCCTGAAATAATGGAAAGTTAAGTGTCGTTTTAATTTACGTTTTAGTTTCATTTCGATTCATTTTATTGTTTTGTTGTACTGTAATGAATTACAAAAATGATGAAATAGGTTAAGTATTCTTTTTCTAGATTTCAGATATTCATATCAGTATATTCCGTGACCCTGGAAGAATTTCACAATTTCAACAATTTTGTGATAATACTGTGAAGAAAATTAATCCATTATTGGTGTTGGCTACGGGAGATCTCACTGATGCAAAAGCCAAAGACAACTTGGGGAGCTCCCAAGTTAAAACAGAGTGGGTGTACTACCATAATATCATAAAAGAGTCAGGAGTGACTGACAGTACTGTCTGGTTAGACATAAGGGGAAATCATGGTAAATATAACATGTTTCATTTTAAAATTTAAGTCATTTTGCATTTACAGTTAAACCGTAAGTACTATAGCAACATGTCATTAAAAAGGGGAGGCACTCTGAATATATTTATTTTATTTTAGTTTATTAGGGAAACAAACAGATACAATATACAACAATAATAATATACAAGTACTTTAAACATTATCCAAAACAGTTATCACAAATTATTTTGTATTTAGCGCCAAACAAAAATTGATATAAATATAATACAATAAAACGAAAAAGTTTGGTCAATTTTAGCTATAAATATTCCAAACACTAATAAGCATAATGAGGTTCCAGTAAGTTAGTATAACAACTTATACAACAAATATACAAGAACACAAAGAAAAAAAAATACTACTAATTATAAGATATATGAGTTGGATTGCTCTCCAGACAAACTTTTTGAACCCCTGCTCTATATGCATACTTAAATACTGTAATATACTTTAAACAAAAATACTTGAAAACTTATTCTAAACCAAATTTGCAATAACATATTTAAAGATTTTTATGATGATAACATTCTTATCTCGTATTGCCATTTAACTCAACTGTTAGTATTGTGGATGATGAAATGATAAAGAGTTGTTTCTCATTGTCAGCATGTGTGTATTTCTCATTCTTTCTTAATCTTTAACATTTTAATCTTCAATTGTGTTGAATATTTTTTGCTGAATATGGTGTGAGTGAATTACACTAAGCAAAACTAATGCTCGAAAATGGCTATTGTTATCTAAATAAATGATTGTAAGGTAAGAATTGGGCAAAATGTACTTAAACCGTAATTTCCCTTGATTATATTAGATGTGTAACTCGGTACTGTATCGTGATAATATTTGAAAGGTACAATATCTTTTTGGTTACCTAACGTTTCAATTGAATAGCTTGAAAAGGTATTGTACTGTTTAAATATTACCGCGGTTAAGTCCCCAGTGTTACACATCTAATATGTATCAAAGTCACCATAGTTTAAAAACAATTATTTCCCCTGATTAATAACTATTAATTTGTAATCAAAATGGTGATTACTTTCCTGATTTGTGTAACTAATCAAAACTTCTTTCTTTTTCATTAAAAAACTAACTCAAAACTCACATAATAACAGCTGAGTCTAATATAAGAGAAAATAATTAACTTCAATGTACACGCGGGAATGTTGAAATCAATATTTTTAATACTAGTGTACCTATGCTGAAAAACTGCTTATGTACTTTGTTTTTTGAAGACTAGCTGTACACATACTATTTTAAACTATCAGTCATCCTAGATATATGTATCTCTTTTGCTGTTTACTGTTATTCATTTTGTTATTGGAACAAAGTTCCTTATCGCACGGTACACTTCAGACGCTCGGGGCCGCGGCGGCGAGGCGTAAAAAAGTGTTAGCGCAACATGCGCAAAATGCTGACAGCGAATTCATTTATTACATTTGGATGGCGTCATCTGTGGATTCTGCGCGATACTACTGTAATTTGATGTTAATTGTATACTAATTATCCATATGTTAGTTCGGGCAACTTTCACAGACGGCGCAATTTTAATTTCCAGTTTTTACAATATTTACTATATTTTGATACAATTTATTCAATCCATTAAATATATTTATACCTATATATCGAAAGAAACTTCGTTCCAACCGAGTATCCCAAAGACACCTAACGCGTTTATTTGTTATGTTTTTTTATTAGCAGGAACTTGTAACTGGCCTTCTCTTATTAACGATCTGCTTTACTCTCATTACTATAAACCGACCGCATAAATCAGTCCTTTACCTGTAACGTGACAGGGGTGCGGGGTGAGGAAGGGGGGTGGGGGCAATGCGATGCCCAAGTAGTGACGTCGCAGGCGAGATCTGAGTTAACCTGCCGATCTATAGCTGTAAGTTTTCCGTAACTGTATAACGAAATAAATAATATAAAATGTGACTACAGATGAAACGAATTCTTTTTTTTCTTTTCTTTTTTTTTAAAAGACAACTCCCGCATTAGGAATTACTCCTGTGTCACGAGGGACTTTACAAACATAGAAACAACGGACACAAAGAACACCCAGACTCGGGTGGGAATCGAACCCACGATCTATGGCATAGCAGTCAGGGTAGTGACATTTGACTGGCCTGTTGGCCTAGTGGTTAGTGAACCACTAGGCTAACAGGCCAGTCAAATGTATAATGTGTAAATGTGTAATGTGAATATTCGGTAACTATCCGTTCCCGGATAGTTACAGGTCCATATCACGATAATCTATTGCGCCTCAACTTTTTAATCACTGGCGCTGCCTAAAGCTCATTAGAGCCATTCGGCACCTGATCTACACTGCCCTAACGCCGAGCAGTCCAACATTTATTTTTCTTTGTTTATACGTTTCGTGCACCAAATAAACTTTTTTTTGTTGCGTCTTTCATTTTCTTCTTCATCAACAGCACACACGACAGCTATGAGACTTAAGAGTAGTCTACGTGAATTCGTTGACCACGCGCCGTTCACTAGTGACAACGCGGCGTCCACCCGTGTATGACCAACAAGTGATACACGGGTGAGCGCCGCGACGTGGTGTCTACTCGTTGTCTGTTGACAACGAGTAGACGCGGAACGACGAGGTGGTGCTGGTCGGGTATCGGGTGGCTCTAATGAGCCTGAAAAGTACTCAGGTTCCATCTCACACACACATCCATCTCAATATTCGCATTTCACTCCCCAAACCATCCGTATAAGCAATATTCCTTTCCTTCCTCTGCCTTCACTTTTAACCTATCTTTTCTTTTTAATATACTCCCAATTTTCTCATTGTTAATCCCTAAAGTGCCCGGTGGAGGGCAATAGGTTTGCTCCCTGTTACGTGAGTTGACAAAATTATTATTAATGTGATGTGGATGTTTAAAACGTCTCTGCCTACTCCTTGTACTCGCACCGTCACTGAATCATGTCAATCATTTTTTTTTTGCTGGTCTTGAAGATTAACTGCTACAATACTACACTTGTCGGATGACCTCATTACGAATTTTATCATGTAAAGAGACTCCAAGCATAGCTCGCTCCATGATCCGTTGTGCTACTTTTAGTTTGTGGACTAGACCCACCGTTAGTGTACACGTCTCGGCACCGTAGGTCGTAACAGGTAAGACGCACTGATCGAAGACCTTCGTTTTGAGGCATTGCGGTAAGGGTGTAGTTTGCCAAATGCTGCCCAACCTAACTGGACTCTTCTGGTGAATTTTTTCTCGGAAGTTTTAGTTTGTTTCCTAAAGGTAAATTCCTAAAGGTGTCTTTACGATTCTTTTCATATTGCCCTTCCGGATAATACGTACATTATGTCAAAAAAGTATCGGGAATTGATAATTTAATTCTAATTCCAAATGCAATTCAAATAATTCTTTTTTGTGGTTAAGTTGGCACCAATTTTTTCTATATTGGCGCGAAGTTTGAGCAATATCTGTCATTTATCAGTACTCGATTTTGTAAGCTCATCTCAAGATGTGACGTGTTTTGCGATTTTTATAATGTATAAAATCATTACGCAGAAGTTACAGAAAGCATAGGGTGAATCGAATTTATCGAAAACTCGTGTATATGAGTGGTACCAGTGCATTCAAAAGCCGTCGAGATTTGTTGGAAGATTTGCCTCGCTCTGGTCGGCCATCAACGTCTTCAACTAAAGTTAACATCGCTAAAGTGAAGGAAATTGTAACTGAAAATCCTCATCCAAGTTCGAGAGAGATAGCGGCTGAACTTTCTGTGTCTCGCGAATCGATTCATACTATTTTAAACGATCGCTTGAGCATGAAACACATTGCCGCTCGACTAGTCCCGAAAGATATGAATTTTCTTCAAAAACTCAACGAGTCAATTCCGACCTTACATTCGTAAAACGCATTGTTACTGGTAATGAGACATAGGTTTACGAGTTTGACATGCAAACTAATCAACAAGCTTTGAAATGGCGACTTCCAACGGAACCAAAACCGAAAAAACCACGACAAAGTCGATCAAAAGTCAAGGTCATGTTGACTGTTTTCTTTAAGTATTGAGGTGTTGTGCACTCGGAATTCTTGCCAGACGGTCAGATTGTAAATAAAGAATTTTATTTGAGCGTTATGCGGCTTTTGAGAGACTAGCGTGACTGTTACAAACATGACAAAACAATATGATACTGTTATTTATTACGTAGTCGCGGCGTAGCCGCTCTTACACAAATACATACGTACCTAAATTTATTCTATGTGTCCCTACAGTTTATATTTATCCTCGAGATTATATGCATTAATAATGCTATGATATATTGAATAAAACTATAATATTTATTTCGCAGATAATTTCAACATTGGTACAATTAATGCTCAAGAGAACTACTTTAGAAATTTCTCAGTTCAAGGAAAATATCATGTGAAATCCTATGTCCATTATGAAAAGAAAAATGGTGTTAATGTTGCATTTTTGGGTATTGATGCTTGTCCAGAGCCAGGGCTCCGGAGACCTTTCAATTTCATTGGAATCCTTGACGTACAAGAGCAGTTAAATATACGAAGACTTAAAGCAGAAGCTGAGGCCAACGCTGATCATATTGTTTGGTTTGGACACTATCCAACCTCATGCATTTTACCCCTTCAGAGAGATTCTAACAGTTTCAATTTGCGTCAAATCATTGGTTCCAGTCAAGAGTCACAAGTTTATGTATGCGGTCATCTACATTCTATGGGCGGTTTAGTGCCAAAAATGTACACGAAACAGAAAAAAGGATACTTGGAACTTGAGTTAGGAGACTGGAAAGATAATAGAATGTACAGATTAGCAGCTATAGACCATGGGCATTTTTCATTTGTTGATCAAAAACATAACGTTTGGCCACTTGTACTTGTTACAAACCCTAAACACGCTCGGTATGTGATGCCTGGAAGAGAACCTTTGCATTTAATTTCTGAGTCAACTCATATAAGAATACTTGCGTTTAGTGATGTGAATATTGTTAGCGTAGAAGTAACATTTGATAGAATAAGTTGGATGACCTGTAAACACATCGAAGGACCTCTGTATACTTGCCAATGGATTCCTCATTTGTTTACCACAGGTTTACATAGTGTTTATGTAAAAGCTAAAGACGAATTAGATAAAGAGACTCTAGTTGAACATCCATTCACATTAGATGGAAGTTTGATGAATTTTGATGTACCAGGAAGAATTTTGCTTATGTTGAACGCGGGTGTTGTGGTAAGATATATCCTATTTATTAATTTTTTTTCTGTACTGTATGTATAATATCCTAAATTGATGTATTGTTGTCACAGTTTCAGGCAATATTTGGAACACTTCTGTTGGTAAATGTGCTTCCTCTAGTCTTTTTGAGGCTGCAAAAATCGCCACCAAAGTATCGAAGAAGATTTGGACGAATTATGTTAAGACGCATTTGGCTACTGACCAAACTCGATAGAGTATTTTATCCGCTAGTATTATATGCAATATATATACCAATTGGACCATGGGCAATAGGGGAACTTATTGATGGCCACACAGGTGCAATATTCGCCTGGGGCATATTGATAAGAAATTCTTTTTTGCCAGAACCCTTTACATACATGTATGGTAGTGTACAGCTAATGTTTGTACATATACCCTTAGTGTTCGTATTAACTCAATGTTTAGAAAATCGTCTCTTTAAGTGCCATATAAGAGGAATACGGCGACTAATTATGAATTTGCCGTTTGTTTTTCTGTTGTCAATCCAGTTGCTATTAGCATACTTTTTTTGGTTGGAGTATGGCACAATGTCTTTTATGTTTGGACCATTGAGAACATGGAGCGTGGCTTTAAGTGTACTACTGTGGTATAAGACATTGAATTTGCCGCCAGAACAATGCAGGTACTTTAGTTTATTTTCAAAATATCTGAAATTATAACTTCAGACCACTGTGTAGATGCCATTTAATATTGTTCTTCATTGTTTCAGGAAGTTGATAAAGTTGAACGAATTACCTTCATAGTATTGTCAGTTTAAATAGTAGATAATAAATATTCTAATTTGTACAGCACCTGAAGATATTGTGATATGATTTGAAAGTAGCAACTTTACAAACGCGCTGCAGCTGTTTGGCGTTAAAACGAAGTTATAACATGAGGGAGGGTAATACATTATAAAGCGGCTTGCTTTATACTTTGTTATTTTTAGTATTTGTTTTCACCAAAGATTTTAAAGGTTTAGGCATTCCAAACTCGTTAAATGAAATATAAGGTAGAGCATAGCTTTATTTAGCTTGTTAAAATTACGCTTGTGTTGTTTGATAGTCGATTCTAATTATAATTGATGAGGCACGATTAGCATTATGTAGGTACGCGAGCATTCTTAGATATCTGTTACGCTTGTTAGGTAGTGCTAGGTAGGTGGAACATTGTCAATATTTCAACTTATCAATTGTTGTTTATATTCCTTATTACTACAAAACGAATATTTCTTTAGTGTCTATATTTATCTATCAAAATTATATTCATGTATGACAATTAAAAACAACAAATTAAGAATAATAGTGCTCTCGAAATTCTTAAATTATTGATAACACAAGCTCCGTCGAAGGTAGGGAAATGGACTGCTTCCAAATTTATTTTTATTGATTACACTAAATCTCTTTAACAACAAACACGGTTGACAAACAGCGAAGAAAAGGGTACTGAACTGTTTTGTCTCAACATATTTATATATAGATTATACGGAAAGATACTGCATGTAAAATTGACATTTTAATGATGTTAGATTATAATTTTTGGTGTACCTACCGCACAATCTAGTCTAGACTATGATATTATACACCGTGTAAGTATCACCGTCGCGAAAAACATACAAAATCGTATTTCTTTGAATACTTATCACAATGCAAAAGTCAGTTCATCACAAAAATTTCATTAGTTTTTGCGCTACGCAATGTCTACAACTATAAATATAAATGTTACAAACGTAGGCATTATTTTTGTGCGGTACGGCGAATGACATTAAACAATAAAATGTTGTTTTATTGATTATATTACAGTTTTTGGCTGAATGTAGTTCTGTTTACTCATTGTGATAAAATTATAAATTAAATGTTACATTTTCCAGAAGAAAATTCCAATGATTTTCGACTTAGAATCATGAACAAATCCACTATTTCAGAATTCGGCATGCTATCTCTAACACCCTGTATATAGAAGCAGATATTTTATTAGCGGCCACACTCACTTTACTCACATGGCAAACCTTTATCATATTATTAGACTTGTTTCTTTTTGTGTATAATATCATTGTAGTGAAACGACATTGTAAAATAATCATAAATCATAATTTCATTTACAATACAAAAATGATGATTTTATTTTAAAGATTTCTCTAGTATTTTATTTATTGACATAGGAAGTTGCGTTAATTTAGTATCGAAATTTGCATTGTTGTATGCTTATAACTTTTAAATTACATATTATTTTGCTTTTGAACATGTATTATAACCACGCTTAATCACCTTTCAAAGTTTGTAAAGGTAAATTATCAGCTAGCGAAACTATAATTATTTAATACACATAAGTTATATTGCGTTAAAGTGCGAACAAACGAACGAACCCTAGGTGATAATAATGTTAGTTGAAGGGCATACAAATGTCCAACTATTAACGAAGATATCTCAAGAATTGATTCTCGATATTTTTGTTTCCAACAATCCCCCTGACCCACGTACTAATGATTCTCAGATATTTCACTGCATATGCGCACAAACAACCAGGCTTTGTAATCTATCTGAATGGTAGACGCTCTACCAATATATTAAAAAGTATTTAATATAACTATGAAAACATCAATATCTGCCTATCAAAAAAAAAAAACATTATATATCATACAGTACAGTTAATTAATTAAATGGTGCGTAAACACAGTATACAGGAAATATTCAAATGCAATAAAATAAAAATATATCGATACTTTCATAATCAGTCACTAATATATTTATTTATAATTAAATATAACACAATTATGTAGTTATAGTAAAGGCTATGTACAAGTTATTTTATCACTAGGTCCCAAAAGGCTGTGAATATTTTGAACTCGGAATAGGTATATGAAATGTGCGTACTTATTTTTGGACAACTGTCGTTTAAATTGATAGAGTGCCACACTTATTTCTGACATTATTAATTTACTGATTTTTTAAATGAAATATATGAACTAACAAGACCAGAAATGATTGTCGCACGTCTTGACTACAAGAAACCAAACAAATCGATTTTTAAGATAAGAATATATCAAGTAAGCGATGTTCTTGGGCTTTCAGAATATTGCTTTCAAAGGGAAATGGAAGCGAACAGTACTGCGATCTTAATATCATCTTCCTATATATCGAACTACAGACAATAAGACTGCATAAGCATTGAAATATTATTATTATCACGACACATATGTTTCTTATTGACATTTTAGTCACAAAATTCTAGTCAGATACTTATGTAGATGACGCAGATATGTCAATAAGATGTCAAAATCGTGATATTTAAAACGAGACTGGAGTAACGCTACCGGTAGCACGACCCCTGGTTATTGTTACTGGCAGCATGGCCCCTGCAAAACGTGTCCGTTATGTTAGCGTACACAAGAGCTATATCGAGTTGGTTACTATGCCATTAAACTCTATATCTCTGTTTATAATTTCACTAATAATTCATTTAGTTCGCGACTGTACGTCAATACATTTGTTCCTAGAACTTAACATAGATTTTTGGTTATTCCACTGCGAATTCGCGTAAAGTATTTGCACTAATGGAGGCAGAATTTCACGCACTATTTATACATATAGCATTTATTAAAAGAAAAGTTCCCTTTCTATAATATATAATAAATTATGTGTACGCTGCCATACAAGTCTTGTTCAATATCTCTGTTCCTACAAGAGCAATCGTTATAAAATTTTGCATGGTAGGAGAAGTATTAGAGTAGTACTACTTTTGTGTGTAAACTTTGTAGTATTATTTTTGTGTGTAAACTTTGTAGTACTATTTTTGTGTGTAAACTCTGTTGCTTTACAATTAGCCGTTTTCGAGTACGGCCATGTGTACGCTAGCTTGATCGTGACGCCAGCGTACACAGTGAAAATGGTGTTTATTTCCTAGACTAAAGAGGAAGTTTTATTTTTATTTTTACACTAATTAGGCAGTATTTACACAGAGTTTAATGGCATAGTAACCAACTCGATATAGGTCTTGTGTACGCTAACATAACGGACACCTGCAAAACCGTAAATAGATAAACTTTCATTAATGTAATAATGGAACCCCGTTATTTTTTTTCTTTTCATTTCGCTTTCATTCCTCTTTTACAGTAGATTAGGTTAATGACACATAAATATAATTAAGTGGATTTCAATTTAATTGTTGTTATTAGTACCAATATAAATAGATCTATTTAAAATACATAATATTATTGCTGGATACGATCATTTTATGATGGCGTGTGGATCATAAAATTGCGGTGCTTCTTGTGCACTATTCTCTTCTGGATACTTTATTGTAATAAAAATATTATAATCGTGAAATGGTCGTATTTAATTAGATTTATTAATAATATATTAGTCTGATTAATGTCTAGTCCAGACAGTATTTTTATAATGGAATATTATCGATGTTGCATTTTTGGTGCTACGTATAACAATACGTTTGCACTAAACTCAATTGTCTTCTGACAGACCAGCACAAAGAAATGAAAAAAAATATTTCAATTTCTGGCAAAGAAGTTGAAGTGTTTAACAATTTTAATTATCGAAATGGTAGTACATAGTAGGTAGAGCTCTTATACTTAAGGCAACAAATAATAGCATCTCAAGCAATGCAACTCAAGCTGTAACCCAAAGGGAGTTGCTTGAAAAATCTTAAGATCTTTTCCATTAAGCGCTGTATGTTAACGGTATTGTAATTCAATCTGTCTAGGTGTAATTTATGATTACATCAGAGACCTAAGATCACTGAAATACTGTAGGCTTCGGCAATGAAAGACTTGAAAGAGTATTTTATTGTAGGTACCTACTCTTATACCGAAACTTATAAAGTAGCTAATAAAAAGCTAAAATACATACTAATGTATGAGAAGACCAGATAGAAAACTAAATGATGTCAGTGAACAAAATTAAGTGCTTTTTGTCATTTCATTGTTGATAATAGGATTGAATTTCAGTTATAGTATTTGTCACTAAGTATTTGTGAATATAAATGTATAGACAAATAAATTGTTGTTTTGTTACCCACAATAGCTGATAGGTTATTGACACGATTTCTGATCGTGTCGTTATTATTAACATATCTGACCATTACCTTTTGGGCGTTATTTTATGAATTTTGCTAAATTAAGTTTGAATTTCTTTAAATACCTACAATTCTATACAGTAAGTAATTAACTAGGTACCTAATTACCCAGGGGCGCAACAACCCTCAAAAAGTAGAGGGTGTCCAAAATATTTTTTTATGAGGACCAAAAAAAAAAGACATCAAAACCCTTTATTGAAGTATTGTTACTAAATAATTTGGTATTAAGATAAACATTCTTTTTACGGCGAACAACATTTTAATTACAATTTATTTTGATTCATATTTTTATTAAAATTTTCTGCAGACTCCTCGGCGCATCATCTTCTGGGTTATGTGGGGACATTTAGACACTCTCGAAGGGGTGGTCCACAGGTATTTAGGGGGTGTCTGGACAACCTGGGCACCCCCGTTGTTACGACCCTGCTAATTACGGATCATACTGCCTTGTCTATGCTTCAATTCACAGACAACTGGACAATTTATCTATGCTTTAATTCACAGACAACTGGACAATAGACACCTATTTAAAGTTCTATGACAAACCAAAACACTATTCTGTAATGTAACGTGAAGAACGATGACCGTCCAGCTCGAAGACCAGAGCACCAATCCGATAAACTTGTAGCGGGGAGTTGGACAAGATGATGTTATATATTCACTAACGCGCTTAAGACGTCTTCAAGAAACTGGATTGGAATAGACAGGGAATCAATACGGCGAGGACATCTCTCTCCTTCGATTTCCCTATGTCATCGTCCTAGTAGCAGAGTCACTGGACTAGCTGCACAGCCTGATCGACGCGTCGGTCTTGGTATGAACTTGGACAAAACCGATGCCACACCCAGACCGACACTTCAGACAACAACTTCGAGAAAGAAATCACCAGAAGGATCCAGTTAGGTTTGGCAGCATTTGACAAGTTTTCTCCTCACCCTTGCCGTAATGCCTCAAAACGAAGGTCTTCCACCAGTGCGTCCTATCTGTTATGACATATGGTGCCGAGACGTGGACAATAACGGTGGGGCTAGTTCACAAGCGTAAAAGTTGCGCAGCGACTATGCTTGGAGTTTCTTTAAATGATAAAATTCGTAATAAGGTCATCTCACAAATAACCAAAGTTACCGACATAACTCGCATGCTGAAGTATGAATGGGCTAACCACATCTGCCGAAGGGCCGATGGCCGTTGGAGCATACGGGTTCTAGAATGGAGACTTCTAGGAGGGAGACCGTGAATCGGTAAACGGAAGGTAGGACGCCCCCCAGCCAGATGGACTAACGACCTGAGGAAGGCAGCTGGGATAGATTGAATGCGGAAGGCGGAGGACCGGGTGCTATGGCGCACGTTTTGAGAGGCCTATGTCCAACAGTGGACTGCAAATAGGCTGATTACTTGATTGAAATAGTAAATGTAAGTGCTACTGTCACTTGTACGAGTTGATATGTGGGTTATGCATTAGGTTTAGGCTTAAAGAATTGAGTCTCAATAAAAACAAATACATGTTACTTACTTGAGAACAATCCTACTAGTCCTACTAATATTATAAACGTGAAAGTTCGTGAGGATGTATGGATGTCTGGATGTATGGATGTTTGTTACTCCTTCACGCAAAAACTACTGAACCGATAGCGATGAAACTTGGTATGTAGATAGCTGGAGACCTAGATTAATACACAGGCTACTTTTTATACTACCGCGCTACTACGCACCGGGACTTGCGCGGGTGAAACCGTGGGGCAGAGCTACTTATAAATACATAGTGTGTTAACACGTTCGTCACTCTTACTCGTCGAATATTCCATGATGGTGAACTATCCAATCTTAATCCTAGATATTTTCCGCACGATATTTGCTTTAGCTATATAACTACAGGCTTTACAAACAAAATCAGGTGTCCAAAGCTTGTAATTTTTATTCAAAAGCATTCCCCAAATATATAAAATAAGTATTTTTAACAAACTCTGATATAGCTTTCCTACAACCGTTAAGTACATTTTGTCCACATGTGTAGTAAAAATGATTTGGATTGTTTAAATAACGTCTCTTTGCAGTCTCAGTCTACTCTGTCGCAAAAACTTTAAGATATTAATCTTAACACAGTAAAATATGCACCTTATCAACGAATAATTATACATAAATGAAGAAAATAAAAACCGAAGCAATTTGAGCTGCACAAAACTTTGTGAGGGTAGATTTGAAGAAAACATGTCATAAGTAAATATTATCAATCGTAAAGTTCGCGGCAACAGAGAAAAAGTTAAATTTTGTAAACCAGTGTAATGAATGGTTCATGTTGGGGTATCTCTTTTAATTTTTAGCTTTAAATAATATGTAACAAGTTTTGCTAATATTTCGACACCAACAATTTATACTACGCTAACTCGATTTTTAGGTAAATTCGTTTTTTTATACCAAAGTTCTTAAAATGTGCTATTTTATATGTAAAAAAAAAATCATGCAGAAATACACAAAAATAACGAAGTTACAAATTTTATAAAACGCTAAGTATAGGTATTTTATAAAATCACTCGATTTATATTCCGCTAACTATTATTATCGGTGTGTACGCGGGGAGGGGACGCACCGCTTGTTTGTTTACATTAGTCTAACGCTACTTGGCGCTTTGTTAGATGGAAGTGCGCGATTTTAAATACTTTATTAGTGTAATGATAAATAATAGAGTTATATTTACAAGTTAATCGAAATATTAATAGTGTTAGTGTGTTATTACAAACATGTCACGAAAACGAGCTAAATATTTAGTGGAATTAACCAAAAAGGAGGAATATTCATTGAGGAGTGTTCACGAAAATGATGAGATTCCACTTTATACTGACGAAAGAGGTAAGTTTAATGTGATATCAAAGATTATAATGTATAATAACGTATATAAATATGGTTAATAATAATTTACTACATGTTTTTGAAAGTTTGAGCCATTTTGCTCAAAGTCCGTATAACACTACGCTAACATTTACTTAGCGTAGTATAGCGCGTTCGAGTTTACATTTTCGTTTGGTCATGCACAAGTTAGCGACTCTTATGTGTTAATCAAAGCGCATATAAAACTATATTATATACTTTATTTATTTATTTTAATAATAATGAATTGCTTTATACCTATTGTTGTAGAATCGTCACCATTACCTGCCGAAGTTGATAATCCTGAATTTATGGCTTTGTATAATCACATCATGGTTGATGAGCCTATTCAAGAGCAAAATTATTCCATATCCAGTTCTACAAGCCGAGATATAATCTCTTCCGAAAATGATGTAGTATTAAAAGATATAAATTTAAACGATTTGAGGGCGCCTAATACTCCACTTAATATTTGTTCACCAAAGGTATTGACTTCTATTCGAAACCCTTCTCCGATGATATTAACTCCACCTAGTATCGAACCTTTGTTTTCAGTTGTCAGTAATGATCATTCTGACAGCATAGATAATACCCCCGTACCATCACCCTATTGTGACTTTTGGGAAACTTCACAAAGCTTAAGCGATACTTTGATGCCGCCTTCTTGTCAAGATACCGAAGATACAACTCTCACACCTGAAGTCGGTATATCTACTCAAGAAGATTTTTCAGATGCCCAAATGGATAACGGCCTCATCAATAACACTGATTCAGTATCGGCAATATCTACTCCCTGTAACTCTATTTTCTCACCTGCAACGTGCAATGACAGTGACTATTCTGCCGTATCGACTCCAAAAAATAATAAACGTAGATCTAAAAAGAGAACTGATGTGGGTCTCAAACGTCTAAAGCTTGAAGATGAGTGGATAGTTAGGAAAAGAAAACGTCTGTGTAATAAAGGATTGGAGTATACCACGTCAAAAGGGAAAACCAAAGTTGCAAGAAGCATGAAAGCCAGCTGTGTCAATTGTCGTCTGCAATGCAATAATAAAATAAGTCAAGAAGTTCGTATTGACTTGTTTGATAAGTTCTGGGGTACTGGTAATCATGCGAAACAATGGCAAATCATCGCCAAGTATGTCATACAAAAAAATAAAAAGACTGCCACTAATGTTGAAAACGAATCAAGTCGTCGATCACACACTTTACATTATCATCTTCCCATAAATTCCGACTATGGCATCATATTACAAAAAGTTTGCAAAAAAATGTTTTTAAACACCTTCAATATTAGTAAAGATTTTGTTTACACTGCAATACGAAAAAACATAATGAACAATGATTTTACTAATGTTACTGATGACAGAGGCCGCCATAAAAATCATAAATATATCATTTCAAATGAAATGAAACAAAATGTCATAGATCACGTTAATTCTTTTATCCCTGTTGAGTCTCACTATGTTAGAAAACGTTCGAATAAAAAATATTTAGATCCTTCTTTATCTTTTTCAAAAATGTTTAAGCTGTATGTTGATTGGTGTACCGATAATAATTATAATGTTAGAGTCCAAACTGTAAGACAGTATAGAGATATTGTCAATAGTAATTTAAAGATAGGCTTTCATTTACCAAAAAAAGACCAATGTGACCTCTGTCATCAGTACAAAAATACATCAAACCCTACAGATGAATTGAATGAAAAATTTGCTAAACATCAAACAGAAAAAGAAATTTCACGTAAATTGAAATTAGAATGTAAGCTATTAGCGATCTCTAATTATGAAGTAGCCTGTGTTGTATTCGATTTTCAAAAAGTGTTGTGTGCACCGCATGGTAATACAAGTGTTTATTATTATAGACGTAAGCTCAATGTATATAATTTTACAATTTATAATATGGCATCAAAAGAAGCATTTTGTTATATGTGGGATGAGCAAACGGCTAAGAGAGGGGCTAATGAAGTGGCTAGTTGCTTATATGACTTTTTTAATAAATTAGCTTCTAAGGGAATTCACGAAGTCAACCTATGGTCGGACAACTGTGGGGGACAAAATCGTAACCGTATTGTTTACTATATGTATTTATTAGCTACTAAAATGTTTGAAATGAAGATTAGCCACCATTTCATGGAAAAGGGCCATACACAAAATGAGGGCGATTCAGTCCATGCTTTGATAGAAAAGACTGCAAGAGGTAGAGATATATATTCGCCAGATGAATGGTATTCACTAATACGATGGGCTAAGGTCAATGGGAATCCTTATAATGTTGTTGAGGTCAATCAAAACATGATATTTGATTTTAAAAGTAATATTAACAAAAAAAATTGGACTAAAAATTTAAATAACGAAAAAATTATGTGGAACAAAATTAAAAAAATTGAAGTGTCTCCTGATAATTACGGGTTGTTGGATTATAAGTATAGTTTAGCTGATAACGAAAGCAATCAATTGCAATGTTTTAAAAAGACTTCTACTCGACTCTCCCACTTGGAGCCTTTTCCCGAAAAAGCGTACAAAAGCTTACTCAAAATTAAAGTAGCAAAATATGGAGATTTAAAATATTATTGTGATAACAATATTATTCCCGAAAAGTACCACACATTCTATAGGAATATACTGACGACTGAAAATGATGAGGAGAATATAAGTGATGATGAGGACTGAATGTTCTTATTGTTATCTACTTATTGTTAAATTATGTGATTTACGAGTATACGAGAATAGAAAGAAGTTTTTAAAAGTTTTTTTAGTAAGAATAACTAATTATGTGCAATTTGTGATTTAAATATACCTAATATTACTTAATCGAGCTGTGATTGATCTGATCTCATTTTATTGTTAATTAATAAGTGAATAAAAATAATAAACATTTAAGTATTAATAAGTGATTATTGTGCCATTTTTGTTCATAATATATTTTTGATAGAAATTTTAATAAACAGCGAAGTTGATTACTATGCTATTTTTGTTTTAATTATAATATTTACCTACAAAAAATAGTGCTATCTACTCAATTTCACCTAGAGTTTATAAATTTCAACATTATAATACCACGTTGAAATTTATAAATTATAAAATTAAATCTAAATTTAGAAACTTCTTCATAATTTTCTTTCTAGAAAAAAATTATAATACGCTAACTTGCGGTACAGGTGAATGTATAGTACGCTATATATAAATTAGCGGTTTTTAATACCATGTACGCAAGTATCGCGTTTACCGTTTAAATAAAGCTAACTTTAATAACTTGGTATTTAGCAAATAAATTTATAATAATATACTTGATTAAGAAACATACAAACCTAAAATTACAATTAATGCATAATATATTATAGAATAACCATTGTAATGCAATAAAAATTACACTTGTTAGTATTGTGCTCGCCCGTAGTACACTACGCTAACGCTAGTTAGACGTGTATAGTGCGTAAAATATTATTCAGGAATTATGGGTATATACAGCTAACTTGCGCTAAATAAAAAACTATGAATAATTAAGAAAAAATAAATATAAGGAATTACTATAAATAAATCAAATATGAATTGTGCTAAATTACAAACCAATATCTTTATTAATATAAAAGTTATCACGATTTTCCCTTCATAAGCGTCTCCTGTAAAGTACACTTTTACGAGTTAGCTTAGTATAAATTGCTGGTGTCGATTTATCATAAGGAGATTATTGCATTAGGTCTAAGGAAGTTCTGGAATCGACTGAGAAATGACAAAAAACGTTAAATTTCTTAGAAACGATTTATTTACACATAATATAGCTTACAGAAACTTATCGATAACAAAATGCGAGATTTAAGAGAGAAAATTCATTAGGTCAAATTATAATCACAAGTTAAATACATGTCTATCTACATGCTCTATATACTCTGAATTTCAAAACTATTACGAGAGCAATTTGTAAGCAAACAATCCATAAAAATAAAGCCAAAAAGTCTCTACTTAAGTCTCCAGAAATTTGCAAGTGTTTTAGGTAGGCGTTAGGATCTCTAAACATACAAAATACTTTGCTACACGGCAGTTTTTCTCGACCGAAACCGTAAACCGTTTCAAGAAAAGCGGCAAATGCGTAGCGGAAGTAGGAGATTAAGGCAAAAGGTCGAAGGTATATAGGCATCTCGCTGTAAGGAATGAAAAACTCGGAGAACATCAGCATGGGTATGTTAGCAGCCGGTATCACAAACAGTCCCAGCTAGAAAAGAGAATATATACATTTAAGTAGGTACATCTTGAACCTAAACATTAAAAGGTAGATAATTAAGTAGGTACCTATATTGTTTATAAAGAAAATATGATTTGTAGAGTCGATGAGCACCAAACAACACACGACAATTCATGTTCTATATTTTATGTTTTATTATTAACATGGTATGAATGAGTAGATATGATTGATGATGATGAATATAATGATTTTGATATTTTTATACTAAATACGATTTTAACAGGAATGATTTACATGAATTTCTTTACAGAAAAAATACATATATCAAAATTACTTATATCTATTTCTAGTAAATGGAATTGGTACCTAACTACATTTAGAAACATTCCTATAGGTACACAAGATATTGTTTTTATCTACCGATCCGATCCGATCAAATAAACACAAAAAGAGAATTTTTTTGAGCTAACAACTACAGCAGGAAACCATTTTCTATTATAAATACATAGGTATATTTAATTTGTTCCTTCCTTCACCTTGCCTAAGTAGGTTTTTTAATGAGTGCCGTTTTAAATGTACATGATCTGCCACCCTGCAATTTCCTAGATGGCAGTTCATATTTAATAAACGATCATACCTTCATTCCACATGCGGCACCTATCACAAAGCCGAAAGTCTGCGCGAGTATAGTGACGAGCGCGCATGTTAACCAGGCCAAGCTCATGCGAGTTAGGTCTAACGGCTGAGATGTGAGGTACCATGCTGGGAATAAGAACACCGTCGCGCATAATAACTGAAACAGATAAAGAAAATTAAGGCTCTATGATCTCTAAATAATGGTTACTTGGATTTTAACACTTTTTTTTAATATAACCTTGGTTTGTCCGTTCAGGCAATTAAGATTGGATTACCGATCCTATTGGGTTCGAGGACCCGTTGGATTTACCAAAGTGAACTCAATCAAAAGACCTTTTAGTGAAAAGGTCTTTTGGTTGGTTACACCTACATGGTGGATGTAGGTATGAATTTCCTGAATAATGTTATTTTAGCTACTGCAGTAGGAATGACATTTCTTATCTTCGAATTAAACTTTTCACAAATCCGATAAAATAACCCGGGCACCATTTTTTTCACACAGTCATGCGTGGTTTTTGCCTCCTTTTATGCCTCCTTATATACCTATATAACTACATATATCTACCCATCTTGATTCCAATATAAAAATATGAAATACCTGTATTGGGAAATCCACGATGATTTTGGATGCACAATAAGCAGGCAGAGAGTACCATTTGTTGAGATGTTCGTGTAGGACAACTTTAGCTTCTGCAGGGACTGAAACAACAACAATTAGATTTAAAACACATAAACAAATAACTTGTATTTGGAAGTAAACTGATGAAACTCATTTAAGGGCAGTGGCGTAACTATACCATCTGAGGCCCGTGGCTAATTCATCGGACGGGGCCCTCCCTTAGGGTGCCCACCACACACATTGATTGCTGTTAGAATGGATCAGTTGTCGTCGATCATCAGTTGTTACCACACCAATCGGTTTGAGAAAGCTATATCAATCGCAGTAGATCAATCGATTGGTGTGCTGGCACTCTTAACCTTCTTATAAAAGTGAACCATGTCTTATTAGACAGGTTGCAAGACATTGAAATTGTAAACAATTTCTTTCTCTGAAGAGTTTTAGGAAATGAAAGGCTGATGGACAATTTGTAACCGACTTTAAGAACGAGGAGGTTCTCAATTCCACAGAATATTTAATTTTGTATCTAACGCGATATCTTCGCCATTTGTGAACCGATTTCAATCATTATTTTTTTCATTTGAATTTATTGTAGGTACTCAAGGTTTATTTCATTTAAATTTGAAAAAATATTCTACCTCTAAGAGTGGAAAATGTAGGGATGAAGGAAACAGTTTATTACAACGTTTTACTTACGCTTTTCGTTCAAAGGTTAATACTAGGTGGGAATAGATGTTTTTGTTAATTAAAAATGTGGACCTGTTGGCGGTTGCCCGTTGCCTATTAGAGCAAGATCCCAGAGCCTCTAGACCTTACTTATTTTCTGAGGAATAAAATGTGTCGTATGGTGTAAGTATTCAAGGAGACTCCGAAAGGTATCCTATCCTATGTGCTGTTTCTTAAAGAAATGAAATTATATTCAGAGAATATATATTATATTGTGGATGGGTAAAATTGCCTATGTTCTTTGAGTCTTATGGCTCTGTCTACGTTTAATAGTATGCTGTTGCTGTTGGAACTACACTTGGATGCGGTTAGTAAAAATATATACTTACTTATAATATTACAATTACCCGAAAACATGTTTTAGCTAGATTTCGAGACGTTTGAGCATATTGATTTCCATTACGATAAGAGTTAAATACGCGTTAATCCTTTAATTTCGTCTGATACGTATGTACCTTTCGTAATCACAGAAATAAGAAATGTTTTTTTTTTCTCTTTATTTAATGAGCTTTGTCACATAGACAATGTCGCTTAACAAACAATTTTAACAAATGATTCTTCTGCAGTTGTATTTGTTAACTTTCTACTACGAGTGTGCCAAAATTTTACCCAGATTCGTTCAGCGGTTAGGGCGTAATTAAGCACCATACATTTTCACAAACTTTCACCTTTTTATATTTTAAAGATACGAAGAAAAAATCTAGATAATAAAAAAAGGTTCTTAAATATAAGTCTTTATTACTCACATGTCTGTATAGTTGGCATAGCGTTCGAGAAGAACAGGAACAGTAGAAAAAAGAAAAGACAGCCGGTATTCGATACCATTCTACCTGCATCTGCTCCTGCTCCATTATATAGTGCACCAAGCAATAATGCTACTAGAAAGTGGCACACCAATCGAATCTGCAATAAATAACATTTTCCAATTAGAAACATCATCGGTCATAGTTCACTGCGGCGCCTAAACTTATCGCGAAAGTTTATTGCCTCGCATACGAGAATGTTTCCGGGCTTTGATTATATATTTCCGGGTAATTAAATATCAATGTATGTAGCGGAATTCTGCATAGTTTTTATTTGTAACATGAAATAATATCCGCCATTTTACCACTGCACCCTACCTACCAGAACGGCGAATGTTAGCCGGCAGCACCAACGTCTCCCCCAAAGGACAGAGGCATTGCACTACGGAGTTTAATGCTAGAACATTTACAACTGACAATATTAGAACTCGGCTCCAAGAAAGAGAAACTTCTTATACGATTAAAATTAATGGTATTAGGTAAATAATATAAACTTAACAGTATTTTTTTAAACTTTCTTCTAAAAAATCATATTGGATTTTTTGTCAGATAATTATTTAATTCGTCTGTGTAGTTTCCCGTAGACAAAAAAATAATTGAACTAACACACCTGCGTCAAGTATACGTCTCGAAGTACTCCAATGCTACATCTCCACAACAAAGTGTTGAGTTGTTGACACACAGTCGCTGCGTAACCATCTACAGACATCGAGCTTGCACTAAGTAAGGCTTCAGATTCTGGTGACAGTCCTATAAAGGAGAACAAAAGATGAAAACGTATCTTTCCACTAATATGTTGGTTTCCACTAAAATTTTGGGCATTCTTGAAATTGATCGTCATCATTGCTATACCTAACTACACATAATTTCAGCCATAGGTCATTGCTAAACCTAGGCCTCTCTTTCCACAAAAGTAATAGAAATTACGTATAGAAAGATTATTATCTGTGAAAACAAATTTTGCTTAGATACGTACCAGCAACATTTAGTCTGCAAATCAAATTATTATCTAATGCTGTATATAAAAATTCTCCGCAGAGTTACTCCGTAACTAGTTCAAAACCAGGTCGGCTAAGGCAAAGAAAACCGATAGACACACATCAAAAGTGTTTAGGGATCAAGTACCTACATTTTTAACTATGAAAAATTATGCAATTTATGTTTACCAAATCTAATCTTCCAGACTGGCTTCCTACTTTAATTCCTAATGTTTACGTAAACAACTTATCCCTATATTTTGTAAAATTAAGAAAAATTGTATTTTTTGCAAGTTAGTTAATGTCGTTAAAAATTGAAAAAATCGTCCTTTTTGCCTTTTTTCCCATTTAATTGATTACCCATTTAATCAATTAAATGGGAAAAAAGGCAAAAACGACGATTTTTTCAATTTTTATTGTAAAGATAAAAAAATTAATAATCTGTGTTTCTATGACACAGCGATTTGTCATGCTCAATTAAAATCAGTTCATCAAAATCACCATATCCTATACGTGCTTAATTGGGTTGAGGTCTGGCGATGGAGCAGGCCACGGCAGAAGCATTGCCAAGAGTGCCTGTTCCAACTCTAGCCGTGTGGACGTGCATTGTCATGCATTAGTCGAAACGAATCAACCCAAATCCTTCGCAAAGGGATGATCACGTCTGAAACAATCCTCTCAGCATAAATCTGAGCATTGAGGTTGCCCCTGATCCAAATGAGATCGGTTCTTCCACCGATCATAAAACCGGCCCAAACCATTATTCTTGATGCCCAGAGGCCCTCCAAACTCGAGTACGTCTTGTATCCGGCCTCATACCGAAATTCATCGGCAAAGCAAACAAAACGCCGGTTTTCTTCCTCCCAATTACTATGTTCGCGAGCCCATTGTAAACGGGCCCTACAATTGCGGGGTGCTATAGGTGGAACTCTCAGCGGCCTTCGGGAATGCAGACCCGCTCCACGTAAACTTAGCTTATCAGCAAGCCTGAGGAGCTGCGGAGCATCGTAACCAACATCATGGCGGTCATGGTACGATTCCGTCGAGCAGTATTTTGTATGTATCGGTCCTGTCCGCGAGTGGTGAGGTGATGCGAGATCGTCCTCCATGTCACTCGGCCACGCTGCCAGTGATACGATAGTGTTTCCAGAGGCGGCTTATGTCGCTCTCTGTGTAGTGCCAAGACCGACAGCCACAGTACGTTGCCTGGAACCAGCTTGCAACATTCCGTCGGCTCTCATCATCTCTTCTCGTGTCAAATGATGTCGTCACTCCATATCGATGAAATTTTTTTTAGTGCCGATGCAGAAATTGTAATGGTTTTGTAAAAACACTATTACACACTTTTACAGGAAGCGTGATTGACAGTTGTTTTTCTATTTTTAATCTAAATTTAAAGAAAGTTCTTTATTCAAATAGTGAAAGTCACTAAAAATAATCAATAACGATTCAAAAAAGTTAAAATAATAATCCCTAATTACGGCATAACTCTAAAATGTACTTGATTCGTAGAAACTTTTGATGCATGTAGATTGGTATTTTTGAGTAAGCCACCAAACAGACTTTGATTATAGCAACCTAAATAGGCCAGAACATGCGACATATGCCGTTTTTACGGTAGGTATAAGAAGATGTGCTTTGCATCTTCTAATGATTTTTTCATTCACAACAAATATATTTCATATGACTTGGTGGATTTAGCGCCGTAAATATTTTAATATTATTTGCAGGTTTCAAGAAAACACAACTAACCATTAGCATTTCCATTTTGAATATAATTTCTGGTTATTTTTGACATTTCTTGGGCATAACTATTAGCTTCATTTTCTAAGAGATTCGTGTTACCCGTGTGTTCATCACTTGCTATCTCCAATACTAAAACATAAATAAACTATTTTTATACTGTTTAATAATACGAGGTATATTATGAGAGACCTTTTTAAAAAGGACGCTTGTACTTGGTTTATGCAAATTCAGCAAAGTCAAGGTCAGTTGTAATAATACGCGTACCTAACTTGGAGTTTTTGTTCATCAAGTTCTTAATTAAGAAATATGTTCTTGTTCTGAAAAGTATGACGTAATTAAATTTCGAGCAATACCTAAAAATTTCTGAAGACTTGCTTAAAGTCGGACTTGCTCGACATCTGATTCAAAATTGAGTATTGCATAACATAAAAGACAATATAGATATTTGAATACCATGCTAATGTGGGTATACAGGATGCTATTATAAAGGAGATTGTAAGCCAAAATAAAAAATGTAACTAGTCTGGATCACTAGATCACTTCATACTCACATCCCCAAAAAACTGACGGTATGTAACTTGATTATTACGGTATCAGAGATAAAGCAAATACCTAGCCTTATAAAAACATTTTTAAATTTAAACTACAAATAATTAGAAACATGATAACAGCAAGAACAAGTGTGAGAAATTCTTTAAGTGCACAGAGGTACAAATCAAAACAGGTTTCCGATTCCGTAACTTTTTAATTCAATTTCAAGATCATCAAATTCAAACTTGATGATCTTGACTTGAAAGTAAATACATTTAATAGTTGATTTTCAGCTAACAATTTCTAAAGCAGACAAAACCAACTAATATAATAAGGTCTATGGAATAAGGCGTGACTTGGGGATAATCCAACGTCAAATAGCAATGGACAAAAGCACTAGTCACAGTATTCACCCTCAACATTCTAGGATAAACTTGCCGTAGACAGTGATGGCAAACCGAACTCCCGCAAGAAATATTTTCCTCAACAAAGACTACTCGATGAGGCAATCCAAAGGACAAAGGTAGACTTCTGCGGATTAGGAATAACAGGTTTTGAAGAGGCTATCTTGCGCCGTTACATCCTCTGAAGTCTACCTTAACCGATCACCTAATCCGGTGTTACATTGGTACCATAAGTAATTTTTGGACATGTAGTGTGATTAGTGATCGGACCAGTTGACAAATTTTGACTGAAGAGAGATAACGTAAAACTGCAAAGAGGGAAAATATTTGAAGATCCATAATAAGTTAATACTTACAATAATCTGCTATATTATAATACTGAGGGCATACAAAACCGGCCCTAGTTAAGGCATCAGGAAGATCTGCTACTGCTCCTGCGTATAGCGTCTTGCCACTGGCAAGTAAAATGACATCATCAGCCATACTAAAAAGCTGTGATGAGGGTTGATGGACTACACAAGCGACAGTGCGACCGCTGCGAGCAACAGTGATTAGAGCTCGTGCTACCGATAGTGATGAAACTGCATCTAGGCCGCTGTAAACAAAAGAGATCTTTGATGAAAATGTACTTAGTCAGCTAAATGAAAGGTTTGGTAATAAATGGCTTAAATTAATGATAATGAACCCTTAAATTACCTAGTTGGTTCATCTAATAACATGATGGTTGGGTCCGTTAACAGTTCGCACGCGACAGTCAGCCTCTTACGTTCTCCACCAGATAGGAGACCTGCTCTAGTATTCAAAACTTCGTAGATGCCCAGTTGTTTCGTTACTGTTTTGATCTGAAAATAATTTCATTAGATTTTATCTATTTATCGATTGGTGGCATCACCGTTGTCCGTCAGTAATTGGAATTGACAATTGAAATTTAGGTATTCAGTCAATTTACTTCGAAACTTTTGCCTCGTATTCCTGAGAACTTGTGTGTCGCAAACAACCAATTCTTTGTAAAGCGCCATTTGGTGAAGTCGAACTACTCTTTTTTCGAAGTCGGTTAAACAAATATAATCAGACCCAGTGAAAAGTCAGCGAAACAATTTAATATGAACGTGTACGAACATGACAACGACGTGTAACGACGAATACGACACGAATATAGTCCGAGTCGTCAGCAACTCATACTTCGCCATTTCGCATTATTTTAAGATGTTTATGATTCAGGTGAAATAATTTATTTAAAGCCCAGCAATCTACTCAACTATGAATCACGTTCTGCATTAAAAAAAATGATTTTTTTAAGATCTTGATATACTTGTTGACACAATTTTAAGTCAAACCTTGCGACAGAAGTCAGTATACATCTATAAAGTAATTCGTAGATTGATTTCAATAGTAGGACTGGTAGTAAAAGTTAATGCACTTACTACGTTACTTCGTTCTTTGTTTAACATGTTAGGCAACTTGAGACTGGCGGCAAACTTCAGAGTCTCCCCCGCAGTAAGTGTGTCGATGAGAGTCGTGTCCTGATCAACTAGCACAGAGCTCCGACCTCCACCGTACACAGAGCCTGTAACACCTGTTTTTCTGAAACAATTAGTCCTGTTTACCGTTGTTTTGAACATTAAGATTGCGGTAGTCGATATTTTTTCATAACTTTGGAGGTTAACGGAGATTACAGATCAGTATGGTAAGCATGACCTCAATTAGACTAGTGCCTATCCACGTATTTTCAGAAAAAACTAATAACTAATTATGATCTGTATTCCAATGCTAGTTAATGCTTTGACGCAACTTGAGCTGTAAATAGCTGATTGATGAATAACTTGCCACATTATTTTTTGCCACATTACAGTCAGTTTCTCAGTCCTTTTCCTAAAAAGGAATTTCAATAACGTTAGAAAGATCTGACGGTATTGAAATTCCTTTTTGCACCTCAGTCGAAGACCTAGAACTATCTTCTCGATCTTTGAACTTCATCCGATTAATTTTTAGCCTTAAAAAATGTGACCAACCGAAATCTTTTGACGAACGATGTGTTTGGAAATACCAGTTCGCCAAATAATAGGTAGGTAGGTACTTGAAGAAGCAAGTTCTGAAATTCGGATACATGATCATATTTGTGTAAGCCAAATATATAAATCTTATACAAAAGTCAAGTATCGGAAGGACCTGGAATTCAGCTTGTGCTATTTTAGTGACCGTTGGCAGAAAGTCTTCGGAAGGATCCCGCTGATGCGAACAATTTTTAACTAACCTTGCGCAATTGGGGGCTAGAAGATAAGGTATTATCAATTAAAATTCATAAATTCTTAACACAACAACACCATTAAACTTAATGTCGGGTAGTTCAGACAAGGCGATTCGACTGTCTACCACAATAATTTAAGTCTTAACTCGGATATGGATATGGACTAGAAGTTAATCCGTCTAATATAGATTAACTACTAGTCCATATTCGTATCCGAGTTTACAAAAGAAAAAGCTTCAGACAATTTGTGTAATGGAGCTTGCGTGTAGATTTGGAGATTTTTTGCATAATGGTGGTAGGATGAGAGTAATTTTTTGGACATATAATTTATTATTTTAACTAATTTAATAGAATTTTTGTATAAAAAACCTGTAATGGTAATGAGTCCGCATATTATCTGGTCAAAGTTGACAGTCAAGCTTGCAAAATTCGTTTACAGTTGAAAATTTGTACGAATGTTATGAACACTATTATAAATAAATTGTGAAAAATGCCCATCGACACTGTGTGTGCAAAAAATTTAATCGAGTTCAAAGTTCGCAAAAAAACTCATACGTTTAGTAGTGCGGTTCCCGTCAATCAGGAACTGCACTATATACTCTCTCGGAGCTGCTGCATTGCCGTATGTGAACCCATTTGAATAATTCTTTTTTTTCTTGAATTGATTTCAAGGTTGTTTCCATTTAAATTTGAAGAAAATATTCCACCTCTAAGCCAGAAAAATTAGGGGATGAAGAATATTTAGTATATTACAATTTATAATCATTTTGGCGTACTGAAGTCCGTGATACTTTTTCTAAAAGTTAATTCTGTACCTTTTCGAGTAGCTAATGTACCAAGGAAGTTAATTCAGTATTTTGTGCGCAACACTCCATAATTTTTTTTTAGAAACTGTATGTTTATTTCTTTTCTAGCCGTAACTAAAAAAAATATGAGTTTATGAACGTTTGCGTTCTAGGAAAGTGCAAAATAATTAATAAAATCCCGTGTAATTCACTGCAAGGGTACATTTTGACTTTAAAACTTGTTCAATAAAATTTTTTAATTCTTGAATAACTCAGAGGTAATCAAGTTTAGGATATCGGGACTAAAGTAGCTGCAAATGTGCTCTACTTTAAGCCCTTCAAAGAAATGTATCGTATTCCCTGTCACTTTGTATAGGAGGCGTACTCGTGCATATTAGGAGAACACGACTTTTTCAACTTTTAGAATCACCATATATCAGAAATAGTAATTTGTAAGAAAAAAGTGTGAGAACATTTTTTATAGATCTACAATTTTTGTTTGACCTATTTTATGATAAAACTTACCGTTTAGCTGAAAATACAAAATGCCCATATCTGCGAAATTTTACTTTAAATCACTTTTTTTTTTTGCAGATTTGGGATCGGTAGCGACTTTTTACATTTCACTTATAATGGTGTTCCCAACATTCGTATTTTCCCAATTTTCAGCTGTATGTGAATTTTTCCAAGCTTACCCCTATTTTTCGAGCTAACTTGACCGAAGCTAGTTTAAATAAAAATAAAAAAACATAATGTTTTTAAAGTCTGAAATGGCCTGTAATTCGCGTATCTTATTTTAAAATTTGCAATAACTTAGAAACGTCATTTTCTAATGACTACATTAAAACCTACTAAGATCTTAAAAGAAAACTATCCCGAGCAGGTAATTGTCTACCAACACTGTGTAAAAACCAACTATTTAAGAAAATTATGTTTATAAGTGTAGTGTGTGTACGTTATAACTATGCCATAGTTCGGTATATTATATACCTACATCGCCTTGGCTGAATGTAGTGGGGCGCGGCGCATGTCAGTCATGTATAGTCTATGGATGGTACTGCGTGAGCCACGGGTGAAAACAGACGTGTTAGCGTCCATATCTAGTGAGTTGCCAAGCCAATAAAGTGTTCATATGTACAGTATGAGTTTTAAATTAAAGCAACACTATTGGATTGTTTTGCTGTGACGCATGACACGGTCCGCATGCCTGCGTGTGTGCGCGTAGAACTATGTATACATAAACATAGACTATACGTATTGTTATGCCTTCCCTTTTTGTTAAACAACTATCATAACCGTGGCAAGTTCATAAACTATTGCATTAATTCAGTACTAATTGATAGTGTCACTAGCAGGTGGCGTTAAGTGGCTGACTGAGATGCAACATAAACGGGTGTCAAATCTTTGTTCGTGTCCATGAATTATTCATAATCGTTTTTAAAATATTTTGATATGTATTTAAAAATTAATATAAAGAGTAATTGATAAGTTTTAAGAATTTTTATGTCTGTAAAGCTATATTATACATATAATAGCAACATGGTCTAAGGATCAGCCGTCTGAGTTTTATATGCGGTCCCTCTTATGTACTTTGCCGGTTTTCATGAGTGGTTTTTACGTTACTTGTGGTAACATGTCAAAAAACCTTCCTACTTTAGGACTATTTCAAGCGAGAACGAGTGACAAGTGCGTTGGATATAAGAAGTAATACCGTTTCTCGTATCGCGTGACATTTGAATGAAATAACGAGAAACGGTGAATACTGAAGATAATTTTCCTAGCTTTCGACCCCAAATGAGGAGTAATTAGAGAACACGATGATGTGTATATTTTTGATACCGATGCTATCTGGAATCATATTTACAACTGTTTGCCCTGCATAAATCGCTAACCCTACTTACGTAATTATTGATGGTAAATAAATTATGAAAATCGAACAAATTAGTTTTATTTTTGTGCCTAAAATCAATTCTTCCTTCAATATAAATTATGTCGTTTAGATAATCAAAAATGTACACTGGCGGACTTAATACCATAGGCATTCTCTACCAGTCTACCCTAGGGTGGTGCAGAAATGGGTGAAGTAAGTGCACTAAATTTTTATAATAAACTCTGGAATCTTGGACCTCCGTTGTTGTTAAAACAACGGAGGTCCAAGGTACACATTGCTTAAGAAGCTTAGATTTTTTATTAATGTTGTGGCAATTCAGCAGTTAGGAACGGAATTAAATGTTATTTGATTTATTAAAATAAATATATTGTATTTCTTACTAACTACATGGCGACCTTTAAAATCAGCATAAGGTTTTCTTTTATATTTAGACTTCCTTCCAGTTTTAGTTATAAAAATGTATTCAATTTACGGTCAATAACATTAAAGAATTAAGATTTCATAAGTACAACAATCCGCAGATATTCAAATGTGGACAAACTGGTTTATGTTATAAAAGTTAATTTTCTCAAGGAAGCTTCTGTCAAGGTTGAGTAATTTGTGTTTTAAAAAAAATATATTTTTTTGCTGTTTGTGCACAAACACATCAGATATCCTACTTAACCGGTATTGTGGCAATCAATCACCGCAAATAAAAAAAAAAATGTTTACTTACTTTCTGCCGGCTAATATTTTGAGTAGCGTTGTTTTGCCAGCGCCCGAAGGTCCCAGAATGAAGGTCATTCTTCCTGGTCTGAGGGCTCCCGATGCACCTCGAAGAATGACGTTTGAGTCGTCCATGTCAGGGTGCTTTTTCTGCCATATTTTTCCTGTAATAGCATATAGGACACCTTAGTTGATGATAACAAAAATTTCATTTGCTATACAGAGAGAAGACAGTTGTAAATGAGAATGACAGAAAACAAGATACATTCTCATTTGTGACTGTCTGTAACTCATACATTCAACCACAAAATTGATTGACTTCTTGTAAACATAGGATGGGTGTTGCACGGCGCTATTGCAGTTTTAGACTTTCAGTAATAGAAAAGTAGGTACATGTGTTCGGAATATTTGGGAAGTTTAGGGCGATGTTTGGCTCTTTCAAATGCTTCAGAACTTCATACATAATTTATGAATCTTAATCAGAAAACGTAAATAATTATCGCGGAGCATACATAAAAAAATTATTGCGGCCACGACGATTACCGTGCTGATGACACTATCAAATTATTTTCACAGATTATAAAAAATTATAAACATATTATATACATATATATAATGGACATCTTACAGTATTCATTCAATAGTATTATGTATGATTAGTTTAAAAGTTTTATAACAGAATATTTAACCTAACGACACACCTCGCACAGTGTGATTCCAACCTACTGAGACACTGAGAACTAAGATATATTTTTGTACTTGAAACGGCATGTATATAAAGATCTACCTACATGCGGTTTCAAGTACAAAAAAATATCAAGAGTTTTATTATTTAGTATTATCGTATTTATATTTTTTTCAAGTACTTAAGTCAGTTTAAGCCATTTCGATTAAGATACATATACGACATTGAAGACTGTTTCTTACTTATAGTGTATTGACCCAAGTGTCAATACACAATTTAATTTTTTTTATACAAGTAAAAAATGACTTTGCAAAGTTAAATGAGGTCGCAGACTCATTTAGTCTTCAAGCTTCTTGTATTTTTTTTTACTTTGCAGTTTTTTTACTTCGTCTTCTATTACACTGATTATTATTTACAATATTTAGTAATTATAAATTTAGATTGTTGTAACAAACAAGTGGTAGAATGTATTTCCATGATATTATTCTTTAAAAATTAAAGGATTTGCATTGTCGAATAAACTGGGCTCATAGTTTGTTTTGTGGTAGCAATTCAACGATTATCTGGCGTTTCAAATGAAAATGTGGTTTGAAAAAAACACAGACTACATAATAGCTATTAGGTACTTTGAATAACTTTTTATAAACTGTTTTTTAATTACTAACTTATTAAAATTGTGTGATGACCAAGCCATTCTATTTATTAAAGAAATAAAGATGAATATTAATATGGTTACTATGAATTAGATCTCACAATTTTTTGCGGTAGAAGAACTGCGTTGCGGGAATTGCATTTTTTACATGTTTTGATGGGATTCAAACTTACCCACCCATTATAACAAGCAGCAAGACATATTTTTAGTCAAAAGACTGTACTTACCTAATTATATTATGATATTTGTAACACAACGATTTGTACTACTTCCTGAGAACCATCGATTATGGTAATGTAATTGGAAAATGTAGGAAGTAAATAATAAATGGCAAATGCTTTTTACTACATATTGTTATAGATGGTTTAATAATTGACACTATTTTTTTTACCAGAAAACACAAATACATATTTCCGACCGTCCTGACCGTGTAGTCGTGTCTCATTTTACATAATGGCTTGCAATATTTTTAAGTTATTAGTGAAGTATTATAAGGTAATCTTGACAATCCAAACCGTGATGTATACTCGACTCTTAATCGGCCTCTTTTGTAATGTTAGGAAAAATGTAACTATTAAGATAGCTGCAAGGCTCTATTGTTTATGCTGTTTCGTACTAGTGCTACAATACAAGATAGATAGTACTATAGAGGAAGGTATATATTTTACTGACTTCAGTTCCGTAATTTCATATGTTATTACGGTAGTGGTAAATTTTCTTTATGACGGCGAACTTATTAATATTTTCGTGACCAAAATACGGGCAGTTGATAATTCGCTAGAAGTCAAAATACGTGACGAAATACCATTATCGAGATTAATTTTCATCTTTGTTGTAATGAGTAAAGGATTTATATCTATAACTTTATTTATTAGACTTAAAATGGACATTTTAGAATTCATTTCACACAATTTGTTTTCATTTGTAATTGGCTTGAGTAATTTAACAAGAATTATGCTATTTGAATCTGTGTATATCCGGATGAAGTTACTTCGCAAACAGTTTAAATTAAGCTTGTCAGCTGCTCGAAGATTTGAAGACGGAGAAGTGGTGCTTATTCAGAACTTAAAGAACTGTTTGATTATGTACAAGGATTTGGTCAATACGGTTAACGAAACTGATATACCAATGAAAAGCCTGGTAAGTAGATTAAATTACACACACTAAAAGTGTCCAATATCAAATTCACCATGGACCATAACCCAGTAAAATGATAGTTAACTTCCAATATCAAAATTGAATATCTGAATTTAAGTATAGTTATAATAATTTTTTTTCAGATGCTATTGGATGTAATATGCGTGATGCCAAAATATCTAGGTATTATATATAGATTCATCAGCTCCCCAGATGTACGTATCCTGTTTTATTAGAATTACAAATAAAAATGTAACTACTAAAAATGGCATTTAGGGAAAGTAATCAGAGCGGTTAGCGGTTATATATATATATATATATATATATATATACATATATATATGTGTATGTGTCATATGCCTGGTCCACTACATATATATATATATTAAGTTGTATCATTAGTATTGCACCAGCATTGCGCATACTCAACCGATTGCGATGAAACTTGGTATGTAGATAGCTGGATACCTGGATGAACACATGGGCTACTTTTTATCCCGATATTCCTCGCGCATCGGGACGGGTGAACGGGGGATGTCGTACTATTCCTTGGAACACAAACTTGGTGTTACAGGAAAACAAAGTTTGTGTTCCTATTAACACTTGTAACACTATCTGTGTTAGTCACACGATTGCGACCTTCTTCCTATTACACATATACATCTATATACGAAATATATCGTACGAAGAAAGATATAATCGGAAATAATATTGTTGGTTTTGCGTTTACCATTTGTTATGTTTTTCAGCAGTGATGGGAAAAATGAACAGCCTCCTGTACCTTTAATGTGTACTGTTTTCTGTATTAAGATGTCTTCTGTATTAAGATAACTCATACCAGTCAATATAACTTTCAGTATACCCAAACAGCATTAGCCGCTACTTTGTTGGAGTCCATTATGCCTTTTATACCCGGGATATTTTGTGACTTGGTTAATCGGGAGGTGGACAAAATTAAGTTATGTGTTATAAAACAGTTATTGGTGTTTAGAGGTAAGTCTCCGCTCATGTTATCTTCTGTATTAATTGATATTTTTGTTTAAAAGTAAACCGAAATGACGTAGTTAGAACCTGTTGCCTTAATATAAGTGCTTTAATTAGTCTTGACAATAACAAATGGTCCATCCGATAGGCATTGCACGGAATAGGTTACTATTGTACTTATTCCATACTGTGTGGCACAACATTTGAAAAACTGATATGATTAGAAATATTATTTGAAATTTAGACAACTCGTTGTCGAAAGCTAAATTATTCGCGAAGAATCTATTTTTTTCTCTCTAAAATTCAGTACTTACCTCATTGGCAAGTAGTTAATATCTACTGTTCAGCTACCTCTTCTAGATGCACTGGATACAAAATAGATCCTTATAGAAATGATTCTCCTATTTTGGCTAACATGTAATCACTATTCTGCACTATCTTAGTGGTATTTATTGCCAAAACTAAAACTTGTCTAACAACAAACACTCAAAAAATTTTACACATATAACATCGATTTCAATTAAACTTAATTGTATTAAGTGACTTGTGTCTGTTAAAGGTTAAACCTGTGTTATAGATCACCAGGCCTTCTCAACGACAGACATCTTATGTTAACACTTCTTCTTTCTTTGGTTCCACTCCTATCGGAGGTTGGACAGCATCATGGCTATGCGGACTTTTTACTATTAACACTGAGAGGCAAAACATAGTGTTTATATATTTTGTACAACTATCTTTTAATGTTTCAGGACCGAACGCACGCGATGCGATTAAGGATGCAGTGACTTTTTTCAAATATTATCCGTTTAAATACACGATATTGCGAATCCTCTCTATTGACCTAAGTCTTATATTTACTACGGCAGGATTACTTACAACCTACACTCTTGCCTTGATTCAGTTCTCTCATGTGTACGGTTAGTGACGTCAAACTGACAAATGTGAGAGTACTTACGATGTCGAATTTTGAAGACATATTAACAGGGATATATTGTTGTTTGTAAATGTTTGTCGTTGACTTTAACCAGGTCTTCAGCAATAGCGAGCGATTATAGCGATATCGAGCCGATATTGATAATATTGGGGCCGTGAAAATAGTTTAAATCTTAACATTAACAAGTGTGTTATAATGTCAAATGGTCGAGCCCGATCACTAATTCACGAGAATTATTACAACATCGCAAACCGTCTTACGACGAGTGACTACCATGAAGGATTTGGGTACCTGGTTTGATACTCAATTTACATTTCGCGACAATTTTGATAAATTGTGTAATAAGGCTCGAAAAAGACTTAAGACGATCCAAGCGCTTTAACAACAAATTAACACTGTGTGTCTAATTTAATCTATGTTCGAAGTACTTTGGAGACGAATGCTATATAGTATGGAATCCTTATCAAGATCAACATATATTAAAAATTGAGAAGGTGCAAAAGTCTTTCGTTAGATACCTATTTAAACGATTATATTATTATTATCCATACTTATACGCCACATTATATATATCATAGGGATGTTGGACTATCGTATGTTAGCAGTTTGTCGTAATGTCACTCTAGTAACATACGTCTTCCGCGTAATGCGTGGTTTTGCGTATAATCCAACGTTGCTGGCGCAGATAGGTTTCCATGTACCGCGCCGCAGTGATGCCAACTTGGGGATTTTCTCCCTAAATTTAGGGAGAAAAAATCTATACAGGGGGTTTTTTAGGGACAAAAACTTTTCGGGGGTATTTTTAGGGATAAAATTTTGACTGTGTTTTTTTTATTGCACTACTCTCCATACTCCATACTTGTATTCAAGTGGGTGGGGGACTTTGTTTTATAATATGTGGTGATTGTCTTTGTGTAACCATAAAGTTTTATAACAAGTCTGTGGTGAATATAGTTTCCAAATATTTGATTGTTATTTACTTCACGAAAGTTATTTATTTTAATTTTCTTTTTGTGTTGCTGTGTCGAAAAGCAATGAGTTAATGATGAACAACAGGCCCAGAAGTAAAAGGTAGTTTTGTTCCATTGTAGTTTATAAATGATCAAGATGTACAACGTTAAATCCAAAATTTATAATCCTTCAACATAGAATCACCAGCGCCATTGAATTACGAACAAAACCTTCTTCAATCAAACTCAGAAGAATATTTTATTTAGCTAGATCATTTCGAATGCAAGTTACTTGTAAATTCGGTACTGAAAAAATTAAAACATATGTCATTTAAGTTTGTTTATAGTTTTCCTGTTACATTTTTTTTTTTAGGGAGTTGTCTAGTAATTGTGGCATTCTTAGGGTTTTTTGACTTTAGTTTAGGGATAAATAGTTTTTGTAGTTGGCAACACCGCCGCGCCGCAGCACGTCTACGGTACTCCTACAATACCCACTGGCAGTGCCGGCTGCACGCTTGTCTTGGTATGCACTCCTGTCACGAGCACTAAGGTATATTAATGAAATCGTATCATTTGATCCATCAATAGATTTATTCTCATGCAGTGAAAGAGCTTTCTCAAAGCAGCTGGGCGTTACCTTGAGACGTTGACAGTTGCCAGTACTATAGAATAATGTCACGATATTTTTTTTTCAGAAATATTATTTACTAACTACTTATAAAAAGACAAGAAAATAATGGAATCTATCTATTATATATATATATACATACTTTTTTATTTTACATTAGTGAAAAATTTTATTGTACCAGATTTTTATTATTTAATTTTAAGATTTGAATGAATTGTATTCATCCATTCACTACTATTTTTACAATGATAATGAATTTTTATTACAAGGTTATTTACTTGTTATTTTACAATTTGGACGGTTTCATTTTACTATTTTTATTTACTTTTAAAATTTTAATTTTATTTATATTTTTGTTTTTTTTTATGTGTATGTCTAATTTTTACTATTGCAATTTTAATGAATGTAATTTATACAATAATTTTAGTACTTATTTATGTTTTCTTTCAATTTTGAAGTTTGTTTTTAATCTTATAAGACTGATTGTTATTTTACATTTTAGAAGTTTATAACAATATATAAGTGCATGTAATTTGAATTCTTACAGTATGACGATTCTGTCAATCTATTTTCACTTTCTGCGCATGGATTATTCTGTTAGCATTAAGGTGTCTGTACAGGAAATAATAAATAGTTTCTAAGCATTTGGTAGTAAGTAGTGCTTTTGTTAAGAAATAGTTAAATAAATAAACTCTTTGTTGTAAAGTTGTTTATTTTTGTTTGTAAGCTTGATCGATGTACATCACAAATTATCACACCAACATCACACACTCATATGAACGTGATATGTAGTACAACGCCATTTATTATTACTAGACATCGCCTAGTGGTCGAAGTTCGACTACAATTCATAAAACTTTCGGTTTATTTAATTAGTATAAGTATAGACTTTCTACGACAGATTAATATACAAGGTGAAAAAGACACCGTACCGAATCCTGAAATAGTGTATTCAGACCATCATATTGAGTCAAAAATCATTGAAATTTTCTGCCGGAAAATTCATAATTGGTTTTTTTATTTTATATTTTTTTTGCTTAAAAGCGATATCACAATGTAATAAATACCGCATGCGGCCAAAAACTGCAATGTAATCAATCAAACAGCATTTAAACATATTATGCAACTAGCTGGTCTTGACGACGCCGAAAGTTTAAGGTCTTTCACCGTACCGCACAAAAAGATTACCTACGCATGTTGCATGTACATTGCGTAGCGCCAAATTAAACTAATGACTATAAATCCTTAATCTCGCATTTTTATAACGAACTGACTTTTGTATTATGTTAAGTATAAACAAAAAGAGGTTATTGTAAGTTTTTCGCGTAGCTCAAACTTACACGCTGTATACTAGGTCAGTGTATATTTTTAAGTTTAGTTTAAAAAAATATATCTTCTCCACTTCTACATCCCTTCTCTCTTTTAGAAAATAATATTTAAGGTATACGGTTTTACTCACTTGTTTACGTCGGGGATTTCCGACAAGTGTGACGCGACGATTCTATTCTAATTAAAAAAAGTGAAATAAAAGACCTCTTCCATACTTTAGGGACACCCTTGGCTAATGACCTTTTAAATAGCATGCAAATTCGGTTTCTGTAATGTTTACTATCGATATTGAGGGTAAGAGATCGGGGCCACCAGACTTGGAGAGCACGAGCTTAAAATATTTCATAGTATTCTCCGTCCGTCTCCGAAATCTGGGTTTTGGAAAGTAGACCGCGAATAGTATACAAAACCCTTTCATTTTCCGGTGTCAGCTGACTGATTGAGAGAGTGCATAGCGTTAGGAAGAGGATTGCTGGTTTTCTTACTTTTAACATACGACCAGAACGACTTTGGATTTTTTATTATTGATGAATTGATATTATCCATATGAAGTAAGTTTTTTCTAATTCCTTAAGCCCTTAATTCTTACGTAGCAAGAAGAATATATTTTTTTATCCCTTTAGCACTTTACCTAATAATGAAATAATTATAACATGGTGGATGCGATGAGTATTTAACCGACTGTATTGGTAAAAATATTGTCTCCGACTTTATAACTTCTATTATATAAATAGGATACCGTATCTTTCAAGGACCTATACAACAACTTAGACCAATCGATTTGGTTAACTATAGAATTAATAGCTGTATAGTCGCCTCTAAAAAATATGTATTTTAATAAACAGTTAATTTTTCTGGCAATTTATGTATTTCTACACATCGAGTTTGGGCTACAGGTTTATCATGTATAGCGATAGGCTCAGCGAGAGATTGGTAGCTTTCACTTAGATAAACAGAGTCATTCGAAAATACAAGATCCAATAGTCTATAATTAATATTTCGGATACTATTAAACCGTGATAAATTTGACATTTGTACGGTATTAAATAAATCAATAGTATGTACTTTTAATGTTACTTGGGATTAATTCATCAACTATTACAAATCCACATAACTTCGTTTCCAAAGTTAAAGAATAATGGATTTAGTTAATTTATCTAATGGATTATAAGACTTACTCAGGTTTTTCTTGCACTGGTATAACGTACAAATATGCAAATTATAAGCCAGCGACAAAATTTTATGTTCCATAATTGATATTTTACCTTTGTACGTCATACGTCATTAGTTAACATAGCTTATGTCAAGCATTAAAATCAAATGTTAAATGAAATTGATCTTAGATTAGTAAGTTTTTCTTTGATCAACATTTCAGAAACTCGAATTGTTTTGACACTAATGTTAACTTGATAACTCTGTTAGTTCAAAAATGTTTTCATCAGCCTTTCAGAAACCGGAATTATTGTTGCAAATCATTGATCCTTCGTTTTTCCATTCAGCGTGATTTCTTTAACTCTAACTAAACAATTTACCTATTGCTTATATCGTAATAACGAATTCAAGAAAGTGCAGTGTATGGAACACGTATGCGTAGGATTAGGAGTAGTCATTATGTGCTTCCTAAGAGTATTTAATCCAATCCACAGTTTGGCTTCAATATCGGAATTTTAAGAAATTGCAGCCTAGTTAAAAAATTATCGACTCAGAAATCAATACCTTATGTTAATTCAGTTCCGAAGTAAATTTCGAAAGTTTATAGTAACAATTCGAGCACGGTGCACGGAGCGGAGGCCCGCTCTGGACGTCCGATGCGGGCCTGGGCTTCGCAGCAGCGTGAACCCTGTCTCACGCGTTCACGCTGTTACTGTACTATTTTTCGAAACAGTGACTGTTGCGTGCGGTGACCAATTCCAGTAAGTGACGTGCAAATGCGTACAAGGCAATCATCGCCCTATTTTTGTTTTCTTTGTATTTCTTTTCCATTATTTCAATTTGTTATTTCTTGTTTAATTCATAAGCTAACATAAGTATAACTTTGTTCACGTCACTTGGGAAATAAATACTTTTTCTTTCTTTTTTTAGCGTAGGCGCTAAATGAGAAATAAATCCTTTCAAATTTTCTGTTATTATTTGCCTCAAATTTTATAATTTGGTGGCAAATAGATAGTTTATTATTTCTTTAATACAAATAATTATTATTATACTGATAGTGTTTATGAAACTTTATTACAACCCAACAACATTTGTTTGCTACAAGTTTGTTTTGTTAAACTGTACCTTTATACATATAACGTTACTAGATCTTGTTCCAAAGGCATTTCACAGTGATAGTTCAGTATAGATGCTCTCATAAAATCAATAAACGTATCTTTTAAAGCATCGACAGGGGAAATTTATTTTAAGTTCAATTGAAAGACTAAATTTTGATTAAAATAATGGAAATGGAAAACTACGTATAATTAATGAATAATAAATGGATTTTACTAATTAAAATATCCAGACTGAATTTTGGAAGGTATTTCTTGATTATTATTCTTATTCAGACTGTAGGAATAGACCATTGGTTGGTAGGCATACGTGTGGTTATGGGTCTTAAATATTTGAGATATGTAACGAGGGGTTTACGGGCAGTGTTTACTATACAAACCATAATGCGTACTCGGCTACTTCTTGGAGTGTACTACAATGTTAGTTCTAACGTTGTAATTAAACACGCTACAAGGCTGTATTGTGTCTTAATATCTTCAATAGTACTACTACAGTTTTACCAAGTTAGTTCTATTGAACTCATTCTGCATAACAGCCATGCGCTAATTGCGTACAGTGTAACAATATTGACAAATTTAATATTTGAAGGAGAACGTTTTTTTAATTTCTTAAATAAAATCAGAAAATTAGACGATTTGCTTGGATTCACAGCTTACGATGAAATATCTATTTCTAGGATTATATTTATTTTTGTAGTGTCACATAAATTATTTACACTTGGAATAAAGTATTTTATGTACTCAATTTCTTTAGTGGATAATTTAGCAGACTCATCAATATACTTAGCAACTACTTTGAGTAATCTTACAAGAATCATGATGTTTGAATCGTTGTACCATCGAATGAGGGTGCTCCGCAAACGCGTCAAGCGAGACCTGTCAGTGTCTCGCAGATTAGAAGAAGGAGAAACAGTATTGATACAGAATTTAAAGACATGTGTGATCATTTACAAGAAGTTATTGGATACTGTGCATGAAACTGACATACCAATGAAAATGCTGGTAAGTAAATACAATACAAATTATTACCTGGATAAAATGGTATACCAATACCAACACATGCGGTTTTTACGTTGAGGCAGGTATTTAAGTTTTTAATTTATTTGACGGAAAACTTGGGTTATTTTTAATAATGTGTATTTTTAAGCGACTTCAAAAAAGGAGGAGGTTCTCAATTCGACTGTATGTTTTTTTTTTATGTTTGTTACCTCAGAACTTTTGACTGGGTAAACCGACTTTGATGATTCTTTTTTTATTTGAAAGCTGGTGCTTCCCATGTGGTCCCATTTCAATTTGGCCCAGTTCTGACAATGGCATCCATGAGAAAACCATATATAAGTCTTTTATAGAATAGTTTTTTTTGTTGAAGTCGGTTTTTTTTGAAAGAATTACATTTGGGTATAATTTTGTACATTTATATAATAACGATGCATCACTTATATCGTAATAATAATAAAAAGAATAACAAATATTCAACCGAGATAGCCTGTTAAAATAATGGCATTGTAATAATAATATTATTTATTTATCAAATGATGATATGAGAGAAGGTATAATATTATCGGACGGTATACGTGTGGCTAAGGTTAACATAAGTTGCAAAATCTTTACATAAATATACAACTAGGTTATCCTATATCTTAAGAGAGTATTTTTGTGAACAAATAAACCTAGGCTAGGTACTCACAACTCGATAGTCTAGATGCAAACGAATGACGTGACGCAGCGCGTAAGTGAGCATCGAACTAACGTGCGGTTCGGCTGGCGCAGGGTAGCCCACTGAATTTGGGCACTATTAGTCGATCCCGCCATGTATTTGTAGCTTTATACCTACACTGTGGAGTGGCCTTGGCCTGCTCTTGTTTAGTTTTGTGTGTGTCAAGAACTTTTCTCTCATCATTTAGATTTAGTTATATCACAATTATTTGGGTAACATTTGTATCTCTTAGCAAACGCTTATTTTTGCAGCTAATTTTTAAATCTTTCGCTATCCATTTTGATTTTCGAACCGTTGTATACATAGTTATTCTGATTTTCGGAAAACGCAAGTTTGGAAAATAGCGAGAATGTCTCGTGAAATATCCCAAATGCGGATTGTCTATAATTTTGGATATATACATCATTAAAGGAGAGGCTCGATAGACATTCCTTAAACTACACCAGGTAATCTGCACTGTAGCCTCTTTTATAAATGTAGTAGTTAAGTAACGGTGTTTCTTTATCGGCATTTGTAGCAGTTGGCCTGTGTTGTGGTCCGAAAAATCTAAATGCAATAGTTCACCCATGGCATCTGGTAAGTTACTTCTAATGTGATCGAAACAGGTTTTTGGCGTGTCGGCTCTTTTATGTGTAGTGTTAAGTTATAGTTTTTTGTGATGTCTGTTAAAAGTTTTGCCTCTTTGTTGTCGTAGTGTAAGGTGTTAATATTTAGATCTCCCGCTAAAACAATTTTATATTGCGTTAAAAAGTAATTTTATATATCACAGCTTCGAGCTTTGTAAGAAACAGATTACAGTCAGAATCTGGTGTTCTATACAAGCAAATAATTCAGATATTCTGATTTACTAATTCAGTCGCACAACATTCAAAATGTCTGTACATTGACTACTCTTCACAAAAAGTGACATTCTTGAAATGTAATCCTTGCTTAACCAAGATACATACACCTCTTTTATTGTAGGTATGTTTATGTTTGTTTCTACAATACGATGATGCTAAATTATAACCGGATATATTTATCATTAGTTCATTGCCCCGTTTTATAAATGTTTCAGAAAGACATACGGTTCATTATTTTGCTCCAACAGTTAAGATAGGTGTATTTCTAACAATTTACTTTTACTAAATAACCCTGCCACGTCTTGATGTAGAAGTCTAAGAAATGTCTGCCTTTCATCGATTACAAAAAAAAAAATCTTTCATTGTATCTATTTGTGTTGCAACAGAGTCCGTTTGGGTACCTACATTTATTGATTTTTACAGGTTCATCTTCGGGTTACTAAAGCCCCTTATATCCCTTTCGAAGTTAGCCCTGTTTTTCACACATAAAAATCTTTCATTGTAGTAGATTTGATCCAGCATAGTATTGATTTTACTACAAAAATAATAGGAATATTCATAGTCAATGTTCACGTTATTAAAGTTGAAGTGGTGCTTACAAATAAATTTACAATTTACAAACAAATTATTTAATTTACTTTCATTAATTTCTTTTTTATCCTCAGTTACCAAGACTTTGCACTTTATAGATTTTAGAAACGTACATAACAGTTTCGATTTGGAATGGATTGGAATCGATCTCACCTATAAATAGTATTATTTTATCGTCTTCCGTGATTGTGAAAAGTTTTGCACTGTTTAATATTTCCTTCGTGGTCGCATAAGGCTTAACAAATGACATAAATTGGTATTTGAAGTATGGACTATATAATCTAGATTTAATAAGATGTTTTGTTATACCTGTGCATTGATGTCCCCCACATGATATAACTGATGTTATTATCTTTATAAATTCATTTGTGCCTGCGTTCACGTCATCTATTAGGTATATTACAGTTAAATCAACATTTCGTAACCCTAAGAAGTTTTCTTTGTGGTTTAGGAGAGTGGTAACATGCATTCCGTACTGAACTGGCTTTTGCAATGGATAAAACAACAGGTTTATGGTTTGTAACATTTGAGTCTAGCACAAGTGTCATAAAAGGTACTTTAGGCTTGATGAGTATGTGTTCAATACATCTTTCTAGCCGAGTGGGAGGAATAGGTGCGGTTGTATCAGACCTTGGGAAGCATTAACAGTAACATATTCCAAGTAGTGATGGTGAGATAGCGGATTAGGCCCCATATTCATATAAAAAAATCCCACGTTTTTCACTGGATAATTAGGAGAAAAATAGTAGAAATAGCTGAGAATATTTTTGGAAAAAAAAATCCAGCGAATCTATGTGAAAAAAAATGCGAATCATCATCCTAAACGCTTTTTCCCAACTAAGTTGGGGTTGGCTTTTAGTCTAACTACGATACGACCGAACTTTGATATTTTACGTGAAGCGACTGCCACCAGACCTCCACAACCCAAGTACTAGGCGATATCGAAGTTTTGTAGTTAGACCAGGTTGTCGGACTTTTTATAGCTAACTACCCCTAACGAATGCCACAGATGTTTGTATGGCACCCGGGACCGACGGTTTAACGTGCTCTCCGAGACACGGAGCGGTCTCAATGTGTTAAGAATGGTCACCCATCCTAGACTGACCTGGCTAGCATTACTTAACTTTGTAATGTGCTAACTTAGTTGGTTACCACTTACCACTTAGCTGGGTATCACTAATACCTACAATTTAAGCCACGAAAGAAGATCCAAGGACCATTAGAGCCCTGTAATTGATTTTCCAAAAATGACATTGTTCGACAGTTTTTAATTTTTTTTGTGCAAAAAGTTTAGGACCGATTTGTACTCAAAGAAGCTATTTTTTTTGTCGAGAAGACAAAAATATTATCTCCCCTACACTAAACCTCCGGTCATTCATCTGTCCCAGGCTTATGTATATGTTTAGGTCGCAACTAGAGCTTTATTGGTATTGGAGGAGATTTTTCCGCAGATACTATTTAGGATAGTTGTGAAATTTTTGTAGCGTTCGTTGGAATTAAATGAAGGGGAGCCATAAAATAATTATGATAGCGGGAATTAACGCGATCACGTATTTAAAAGGTTCTTCATCCACCCCCACATTTTCTTTTTATCAAAAATATCAAAAATGTGCGGGTGGCATAAGAACCTACATCACGGATTCGACGACGGAAGGCGTGCACCACTGATCCATCCAGTCAGCCTGTGACCACGGCCAGTGCAACCTGGTCGAACGGTCAGGTTTACTTAACATAATTATATTATCATGAAACGCGAAAGTTTAAAAGTTAGGGGAGCGATAGACAGCAATCATGGTTATCTAAAGCTTCCAAGCACACGTGTGCGGTGCTTTTTTCTCAGCGAGAATGGATGGGATCCAATACTATCTTGATGTAAAGTCACTGTCTCAGTTATTATTATTACAATAACTATAATAGTAATAACTTGTGATAAACTGTCAGTATTTACACACAAGTCGTTTGCAAACTATGTCTGCTATAATATCTATTATAGTTATGATTCAAATGCTTAGACAGCATTTTTTCTATTAAAGGACTCTTATCACGATTTGGTTTACATCCTTAGAAATGGCAACGCTCAACATCTGATTTTGAAATATGTTAATAAAAATAATTTAAAGCATATCGTTTTGACTATTAAATCAATCTTCCATAATGGTGCGTTGCTATATGTTCCTTTTCATATTCGCTACAAAATAATTGCATACTGTGTGAGCTTCGCTGGGACTGAGACTGGAGTTCACTATATTAGTGAACATTTCGATGACTAACGTGCCGTATGGATCAACCAAGTTGTTAGTCTGTAGCTTGCGGTTGAACCACGATCAAATTATCGCAAAATATCAATGTGATGATAGATGGAGACGGCAATTTAAAGGGAATGCCGTCTATAGAGATAGATATATATAATTATATGACTAGAGAAAAGAGCAAGGTTTTATACATTTATTCACAATGTAAATTTGATTTTAGATTTTTCTGTATATCGCATGCGCTGTTCCTAAGTTCCTGATTATTATATATCTATTTATCGCATCAATAAAGGTACGTATTAACCACACTAAACAATAACTGTGTAATGGAAGTTCTTGCACGCAATTTATATAATAATATGATATGTTTATGTGGTGGAATTTCTTCAATAGGACATTACACTGACATAAATTACTTAATAAATATATACCGCCTGTTTCAGTAGGTATGAAAATAGTTATGCATCGAGTCAAGTTCATATTAAACAATTCACAAGACTTACATTGTATATAGATATACTACATAGACTGGCCTGTTGGTCTAGTGGTTAGTGACCTTGACTGCTAAGCCAGAGGTCGTGGGTTCGATTTCCACCCAGGACAAATAATTGTGTGATGAGCACGATAATTTGTTCTGTGTCTGGGTGTAATTTATATATAATATGTATGTATTTAGAAATATATAAGTATGTTTATCAGCAGTCTGGTTACCATAGTACAGGCTCTGCCTAGTTTGGGATCAGACGGCCGTGTGTGAGATGTGTCAAGTTATTATTATTATTATTGTAAAGTGGTTGGATATGACGCTCAAATCTGATTCGTTTTCTTTTATCTTTACATATGATTTTGATCTGACCTTTGATCTGACACCTGTAAAGATCGTTAAAGGTTACTAAATTCTATTAAACAGAGAACAGTGCCAACTAGATGGTGAATTTTTACAGTAATGGATTTTATGTCGAAAGTAGTAGACGTGAATTTCCTTAGTACATATATTAATGAAAATTCTTGTAGTATCTACATTATAACTTTCAAATAATTAGTGGTAATGTAATTTTATCATCAATTTACAAAGCACTTAACTTGTGTCGGCGATGCTTAACTTAAATGAACTCACTGGTTACAGTAAATGCGTCGATTGCATTAACCACCAGGTGCTTGTAATGAAATTGCAATCAGTTGGTATTCATGGCGACTTATATAAGTGGTTCAGTTCACATATAGAAAATCGTACACAAGCTGTAGTGATTCCGGTATTCCTCAGGGATCTATTTTGGGGCCTCCACTGTTTACACTTTTACTTTACTCATATATTTTACTTTATGCTGATGATATGAAAATTCATGAAATAGTTCGCAGTATCCTTGACACCCAAAAGTTGTAATGGGATCTCAATAGATTTGAGGCATACTGTAAGCGCAACAGACTTCAACTAAATGTCTCGAAGTGTTTTTATATTACTTTCAGTCGTCAAAAATCATTAGTGAACTCGGTTTATACTTTGCAACATCAAACTATAACAAAGGTGAACAGTATAAGAGATTTGGGTGTCATCCAAGATAGTAAACTTCTGTACGATGAACGTATCGAAAACATTGTTAAGAAAGCTTCAAAAGCTTTATAATTAGAATATCGGTTGATTTTCGTTCCTTAAAACCCATCAAAATTCTGTATTGTTCATATATTCGAAGTTACTTAGAAATATGCATCCCATGTATGGAGCCCTCAATATGAAGTCTATAATTCTTGTATTGAAAACAAAGAAAAAGTTCTTGAGGTACCTAGACTACAAAGCGCAACAATGGTCTTTAGATTATGATCACTGCTGCAGTAGATATCACTTTCTGTCTCTCCAATACAGGCGTGTAGTTAGTGATATATGTTTGTTAATGAGTATAAGCAAATAGATCAGTCAATAGTACCGAGCTCCTTGCTAAAATTTCTACGTATACCAATGAAACTGGATTACGTCAGTGACCGTTGTTGCAAGAACCTTTTGCGTCTGTGAAATACATTTATGTTGAGAAGCACTAGAAGCTTTAATAATATCTCGCGTAAAATTGATGTAGACCTTTTTTGCACTAGTACAACCAGTGTACGCAGAATACTAACTGCTTTCTTTCTATATTGAGCGGCATCCAGGCTTTGCGGTGTTTGTTTGCTTGATCTTTATGTATAAATATTTTTTAATTTCTTATTTCATAGTCTAACAGTTCTATGATTTTCTTTTTTGTTAACCATTAATTAATTAAGTTTTCCAAGCAGATGTTTTAACTTGGGGCGGGGCTTGTCATTAGCTATTCAGTTACCTATTTTATATTTGGGTTTTCATTTTAGATTTGGGGGGTGGGCAGTGAGACCTCCAGAATGTAGGGTGTTAGCTATGCCTCAGTAACTTTTATATTATTTTATCATTCGATGTAATTACTTTCAGTTCTCTCCAATAATATTTGCAAATTTTCTCATGGAAACAATCACGCCCTTTATACCTGGGATTATATCTGAATTGATTAGCTGTGAGGTGGACAAGATTAAACTTACCGTTATAAAGCAATTATTGGTGGTTAAAGGTAAGCTCAGAAATAAAAGATTTTATTTTTTTATGGTATAGGGTGCAAACGAGCAGACGGGTCACCTGATGGTAAATGACTACCGCCGCCAATGGGCACTTGTAACTCGAGAGTCACAAGTGCCTTGCTGCCCTTTAAGGTGAGAGTAGGAGAAGAGGGGGAGGGGGGAAAGAGGGGAGAGGGGTAGGACGGGAATAGGGGAGAGGGAAGGGTAAGGGCCTCCGGTAACCACACTCACGTGGCGAAATGCAATGCAAACATTGCTTCACTGCCGGTTTTCTGTGAGGCCGTGGTATCGAGCGGAGTCGAGCTGGCCCATACGTGCCAAAGCATGGCTCTCCCACGTAGAGCTAGAAGTAAAGCTAAAAAGTATACCTAACAGCTTTTAACATGATAAGTTAAACTTATGTTTCACTGTATGGTGGAAGACCTTAATACAGATTATAGGAGGTGGTGCCACAACTTACTTCTCAGTAGACCATTCTTAAATGCATAAAAGAAGAAACAATCTCTAATGGGAAGCGAAGATTTTTTCCGAGATTTGTCTTGATTCTTGACCTTGTTATGATCCCATATATAGACACACGGATATACAGATACACACGTTAAACTTATAAAACCATTCCTTTTTGCCTTGTGGGTTAAAAACTGTACAGATTGCAGTATGCGGTTTTTTTCTTGAAATCCCAATACTGCAGTCCCTCGGAAAAATATCGGCAGCGAGCTTATTCCACAGCCAGAAATTCCTTTGGAACCGTATCGTGCGCGATCATTTAGGTTCGATAAATGTCCTGCCGACGAGGAATGCTGCCATGGGTATCATGTCAAACATTTCCTCGAAGCACGGTTTTAATAGAGGTAGAACATACACAAGAAGGTAATGTCTCTCTTTAAGCTCAGGGGTTCAATAACGCTTGTGAGTTTAGGATCGAATCGTAGGTCGAAGAGTCTTTGAATTAAGTCAAAGTTTCAAGTTGGTACCTGGTGGTTCCCGCCGGAGATGATAGCAGTACTCCATATGAGGACGGACTTGTGACTTGAATAATAAAAGTTTTTACCATGGGGTGAACGCTTCACTCTACTAAACACACCGACCTTTTTGGCTTTGCCTTCTAGGTGACTTCGAAACTGGACTTCGCTGGAAATGTAGCATCAGACACACAACCTCTAAGCTTTTTGCTTTTCTCATTTAGGAAGCTGACTAAATAACTTCAATATTGAAATCTGAGGATGGATAAAAATGATTCGGCAAGACAGTGGCAGTTGATGGTGTATGTGGAGTATGTTTTTGTTATATGTGGAAGTAATTTCTAATAAATATGAAAACCTTAACCACCTTATTTGTCGACGTAAGTCGAATACGTATTTGTATTTCAAATACAAGGGAATTATATTTTCTTCTTGGGCTGTACCCGGTCCATCGGCTGTAAGAAATCACTCTTATGGTTTTCTCTCTTTTAACCGGACATGATTACATTGAAGTGAAGATAATTTCTTTATTCATGATCACGGGGGTTACGAAATGCTAAAAATGAATTACCTATTGACGTAACCAGTAAAGGGCCAACTAGGTCCTTTACTGGATAAGTAGTACTGTACTAATTTTGATTGTACTTTGATATTTTATATTTCAGAAACCAACTCTCGCGATGCGATCAAGAATGCCGTGAAGTTTTTCCAATATTATCCTTTCAAGTACACAATATGGCGACTCCTAAACGTAGACCTCACTCTTATTCTTAGTACGGCGGGCCTAGTCACGACCTACACTCTTGCTATGATACAGTTTGCACATTTTTATAATTAATACCAACGACTAAAGTTAGGTTTCTATATATGTAAGTCTACTAACTAAAATAAATAATTATAAAACTAAATAATAAAAACTAAAATATTGTAAATATGTATTTCATACTGTCCCAAACAATGTCTTGGACTACCTTATGTTTTTATTCCTTTACATATTAAGTAGATTTTCATGAAAAAACTGTCGCTTAATGTAATTCTAATGGTATCAGTCCTGTTTTATAAACCGTCTCAGTAGGGCTAACATACGATACGATCAGGGTTAAGCCAACGTCTACCTACTAATGCAGGTTGGCACCTTATATACATACTTGCAAATGTACATTTTGTATTTCTAATATGCACATATATATAGATAGCTTTTTACAGTTTACGACTTATGTGGTGACGGATCACATTAGTGGAACATAGATGTCTTTTGAATTTGTGTCTGTAGTGTTGTTGTAGTTGTGCAGCACAAACTCTTATCGGTTACAAGTTCAATTCGGTGTATTGTCCAAAGTCCAGAATATCTTCCCCTCCTTCAGTCTGGTGGCGAAGAGACTGAAATGGGGTGGAAATGGAATTTAACGTGCCAGAGGGTGTTGAACTATGTCCAATATCTATGAGTTGTATTTTTTCTACAGTAAGAGTTAATTCCGTTTTTCAAATAAAATGTATATTATAACACAATAAATTATAATCACCGTGCATTTTTATTCAAGTTTCTCAAAAAATGAAGCTATGAAGAAGGTTGTAGAAAAGATAACTAGCTGAAGCCCATGACTTAGTTCGTGTGGAAAAAGAAATAAAACTTCAACAAAGAATACAGAATTAACTAAAATGGCCTTTCGGGAACATGTAATATTTATTATAGGTCTTCTTTATAAACAATATTAGGTGTATGTTGCCTATTTGCTAGGGTAATGGTGTTGGGGCATCACCTACCCGTGAACACACTGCATATAGCTATCCATGAGTTCAGCAGCTCTTACTTAGATAATATATACCAGGTATCTTTTAAATTGAATAATTTCATCAATGACACGTTCCAGTTTAAAAGATAGATAGTTAGGTTATGTCGAATATTACTAATTACCATAATTTTCTTATTAGCATTCGGCATAAATACCGTTTCACATCTGTAGACTAAAAAGATTCCAAACCAAAAAACATGAATGAAATGTGTAGGTACTTAACCCTACTTATTAAAATAAGGAACAAACAGAAAAAATTACAAAAAAAATACTCCACAAAAAGGAAAGACGATGTAATTTTGTCAAATTAAACTTTAACTTATTAATATACTATCTGAACAGTAACCAAAGACCGGACCGGCATTACCGGAATTGCATTTTTCAAAATATTTTAACCATAGCGCGGGAACATGCCCTACAAATACAACGCCATCGCTATCTATCAAAGTAAAGTGTAAACTTACAAGAATTTAGTCTTTTTTTCTAAAAATAATATGTAACCAAACTTTGAGTTTTCTTTTAGAAACTTTGTTATAGGTTTCTTAAGTAAGTAAATTTACTGATGTGTGATCTAACTGAAATGAAAAATGAAATTTACGTCTTAAAAGATGAAATCAATTGGTTCTGATATTTTTACACGCTTTATATTAGCTTCACTTGTATGTATGTTTGTAACCGACTCCTTTGTGCACGATTTTGACCCACTTTAACGTCCAGATTTCATTCAAATTTGGCACACCTGTCAAACACCGATGACAATGCAATAATTTGATAATTTTTTGTATTTTTTAGTTGAATTTTCTATAAAAGCGGGTTTTTTAGTTTTTTAAACCATATTTTTATTTTAAAGAAGAATGTAATTTTTTAAAACGCCTTATTAGTTTTGTAATACATTTTTATGCCTGCCAGTACATTTGATTAAAAATTGCTTTGAATCAAATTAAACTGACCGGGGGCCTCGACCACAGGTGCGTCAACCACTGGGGGCCTAAGCCACGAACCCGAATTGAGAACCTCCTTTTTTTTCATTGGTTAATTAATACTTTTTCTTTTTTTTTTAGCGTATACCCTAAATAAGAAATAAATCTTTTTAAATTTTCCATTATTATTTACCTCAAATTTTATCATTTGGTGGCAAATACATAGTTTATTATTTCTATAATATTAATAATTATTATTATACTGATAGTGTTTTTGTAACTTTATTACAACCCAACAACATTTGTTTGCTACAAGTTTGTTTTGTTAAACTGTACCTTTATACATATAACATTACTAGATCTTGTTCCAAAGGCGTTTCATAGTGATAGTTCAGTATAGATGCTCTCATAAAATCAATAAACGTATCTTTTGAAGCATCGACAGGGGAAATTTATTTTAAGTACAATTGAAAGACTAAATTTTGATTAAAATAATGGAAATGGAAAACTACGTATAATTAATGAATAATAAATGGATTTTACTAATTAAAATATCCAGACTGAATTTTGGAAGGTATTTCTTCATTATTATTCTTATTCAGACTGTAGGAATAGACCATTGGTTGGTAGGTATACGTGTGGTTATGGGTCTTAAATATTTGAGATATGTAACGAGGGGTTTACGGGCAGTGTTTACTATACAAACCATAATGCGTACTCGGCTACTTCTTGGAGTGTACTACAATGTTAGTTCTAACGTTGTAATTAAACACGCTACAAGGCTGTATTGTGTCTTAATATCTTCAATAGTACTACTACAGTTTTACCAAGTTAGTTCTATTGAACTCATTCTGTATAACAGCCATGCGCTAATTGCGTACAGTGTAACAATATTGACAAATTTAATATTTGAAGGAGAACGTTTTTTTAATTTCTTAAGTAAAATCAGAAAATTAGACGATTTACTTGGATTCACAGCTTACGATGAAATATCTATTTCTAGGATTATATTTATTTTTGTAGTGTCACATAAATTATTTACACTTGGAATAAAGTATTTTATGTACTCAATTTCTTTAGTGGATGATTTAGCAGGCTCATCAATATACTTAGCAACTACTTTGAGTAATCTTACAAGAATCATGATGTTTGAATCGTTGTACCATCGAATGAGGGTGCTCCGCAAACGCGTCAAGCGAGACCTGTCAGTGTCTCGCAGATTAGAAGAAGGAGAAACAGTATTGATACAGAATTTAAAGACATGTGTGATTATTTACAAGAAGTTATTGGATACTGTGCATGAAACTGACATACCAATGAAAATGCTGGTAAGTAAATACAATACAAATTATTACCTGGATAAAATGGTATACCAATACCAACACATGCGGTTTTTACGTTGAGGCAGGTATTTAAGTTTTTAATTTATTTGACGGAAAACTTGGGTTATTTTTAATAAAAATGTGTATTTTTAAGCGACTTCAAAAAAGGAGGGGGTTCTCAATTCGACTGTATGTTTTTTTTTATGTTTGTTACCTCAGAACTTTCGACTGGGTAAACCGACTTTGATGATTCTTTTTTTATTTGAAAGCTGGTGCTTCCCGTGTGGTCCCATTTCAATTTGGCCCAGTTCTGACAATGGCATCCATGAGAAAACCATATATAAGTCTTTTATGGAATAGTTTTTTTTGTTGAAGTCGGTTTTTTTTGAAAGAATTACATTTGGGTATAATTTTGTACATTTATATAATAACGATGCATCACTTATATCATAATAATAATAAAAAGAATAACAAATATTCAACCTAGATAGCCTGTTAAAATAATGGCATTGTAATAATAATATTATTTATTTATCAAATGATGATATGAGAGAAGGTATAATATAGACGGTATACATGTGGCTAAGGTTAACATAAGTTGCAAAATCTTTACATAAATATACTTAAGAGAGTATTTTTGTGAACAAATAAACCTAGGCTAGGTACTCACAACTCGATAGTCTAGATGCAAACGAATGACGTGACGCAGCGCGTAATTGAGCATCGAACTAACGTGCGGTTCGGCTGGCGCAGGGTAGCCCACTGAATTTGGGCACTATTAGTCGATCCCGCCATGTATTTGTAGCTTTATACCTACACTGTGGAGTGGCCTTGGCCTGCTCTTGTTTAGTTTTGTGTGTGTCAAGAACTTTTCTCTCATCATTTAGATTTAGTTATATCACAATTATTTGGGTAACATTTGTATCTCTTAGCAAACGCTTATTTTTGCAGCTAATTTTTAAATCTTTCGATATCCATTTTGATTTTCGAACCGTTGTACACATAGTTATTCTGATTTTTGGAAAACGCAAGTTTGGAAAATAGCGAGAATGTCTCGTGAAATATCCCAAATGCGGACTGTATATTCTTTTGGATATATACATCATTAAAGGAGAGGCTCGATAGAAATCCCTTAACTACACCAGGTAATCTGCACTGTAGCCTCTTTTATAAATGTAGTAGTTAAGTAACGGTGTTTCTTTATCGGCATTTGTAGCAGTTGGCCTGTGTTGTGGTCCGAAAAATCTAAATGCAATAGTTCACCCATGGCATCTGGTAAGTTACTTCTAATGTGATCGAAACAGGTTTTTGGCGTGTCGGCTCTTTTATGTGTAGTGTTAAGTTATAGTTTTTTGTGATGTCTGTTAAAAGTCTTGCCTCTTTGTTGTCGTAGTGTAAGGTGTTAATATTTAGATCTCCCGCTAAAACAATTTTATATTGCGTTAAAAAGTAATTTTATATATCACAGCTTCGAGCTTTGTAAGAAACAGATTACAGTCAGAATCTGGTGTTCTATACAAGCAAATAATTCAGATATTCTGATTTACTAATTCAGTCGCACAACATTCAAAATGTCTGTACATTGACTACTCTTCACAAAAAGTGACATTCTTGAAATGTAATCCTTGCTTAACCAAGATACATACACCTCTTTTATTGTAGGTATGTTTATGTTTGTTTCTACAATACGATGATGCTAAATTATAACCGGATATATTTATCATTAGTTCATTGCCCCGTTTTATAAATGTTTCAGAAAGACATACGGTTCATTATTTTGCTCCAACAGTTAAGATAGGTGTATTTCTAACAATTTACTTTTACTAAATAACCCTGCCACGTCTTGATGTAGAAGTCTAAGAAATGTCTGCCTTTCATCGATTACAAAAAAAAAAATCTTTCATTGTATCTATTTGTGTTGCAACAGAGTCCGTTTGGGTACCTACATTTATTGATTTTTACAGGTTCATCTTCGGGTTACTAAAGCCCCTTATATCCCTTTCGAAGTTAGCCCTGTTTTTCACACATAAAAATCTTTCATTGTAGTAGATTTGATCCAGCATAGTATTGATTTTACTACAAAAATAATAGGAATATTCATAGTCAATGTTCACGTTATTAAAGTTGGTGGTAATGGTGAGATAGCGGATTAGGCCCCATATTCATATAAAAAAATCCCACGTTTTTCACTGGATAATTAGGAGAAAAATAGTAGAAATAGCTGAGAATATTTTTGGAAAAAAAAATCCAGCGAATCTATGTGAAAAAAAATGCGAATCATCATCCTAAACGCTTTTTCCCAACTAAGTTGGGGTTGGCTTTTAGTCTAACTACGATACGACCGAACTTTGATATTTTACGTGAAGCGACTGCCACCAGACCTCCACAACCCAAGTACTAGGCGATATCGAAGTTTTGTAGTTAGACCAGGTTGTCGGACTTTTTATAGCTAACTACCCCTAACGAATGCCACAGATGTTTGTATGGCACCCGGGACCGACGGTTTAACGTGCTCTCCGAGACACGGAGCGGTCTCAATGTGTTAAGAATGGTCACCCATCCTAGACTGACCTGGCTAGCATTACTTAACTTTGTAATGTGCTAACTTAGTTGGTTACCACTTACCACTTAGCTGGGTATCACTAATACCTACAATTTAAGCCACGAAAGAAGATCCAAGGACCATTAGAGCCCTGTAATTGATTTTCCAAAAATGACATTGTTCGACAGTTTTTAATTTTTTTTGTGCAAAAAGTTTAGGACCGATTTGTACTCAAAGAAGCTATTTTTTTTGTCGAGAAGACAAAAATATTATCTCCCCTACACTAAACCTCCGGTCATTCATCTGTCCCAGGCTTATGTATATGTTTAGGTCGCAACTAGAGCTTTATTGGTATTGGAGGAGATTTTTCCGCAGATACTATTTAGGATAGTTGTGAAATTTTTGTAGCGTTCGTTGGAATTAAATGAAGGGGAGCCATAAAATAATTATGATAGCGGGAATTAACGCGATCACGTATTTAAAAGGTTCTTCATCCACCCCCACATTTTCTTTTTATCAAAAATATCAAAAATGTGCGGGTGGCATAAGAACCTACATCACGGATTCGACGACGGAAGGCGTGCACCACTGATCCATCCAGTCAGCCTGTGACCACGGCCAGTGCAACCTGGTCGAACGGTCAGGTTTACTTAACATAATTATATTATCATGAAACGCGAAAGTTTAAAAGTTAGGGGAGCGATAGACAGCAATCATGGTTATCTAAAGCTTCCAAGCACACGTGTGCGGTGCTTTTTTCTCAGCGAGAATGGATGGGATCCAATACTATCTTGATGTAAAGTCACTGTCTCAGTTATTATTATTACAATAACTATAATAGTAATAACTTGTGATAAACTGTCAGTATTTACACACAAGTCGTTTGCAAACTATGTCTGCTATAATATCTATTATAGTTATGATTCAAATGCTTAGACAGCATTTTTTCTATTAAAGGACTCTTATCACGATTTGGTTTACATCCTTAGAAATGGCAACGCTCAACATCTGATTTTGAAATATGTTAATAAAAATAATTTAAAGCATATCGTTTTGACTATTAAATCAATCTTCCATAATGGTGCGTTGCTATATGTTCCTTTTCATATTCGCTACAAAATAATTGCATACTGTGTGAGCTTCGCTGGGACTGAGACTGGAGTTCACTATATTAGTGAACATTTCGATGACTAACGTGCCGTATGGATCAACCAAGTTGTTAGTCTGTAGCTTGCGGTTGAACCACGATCAAATTATCGCAAAATATCAATGTGATGATAGATGGAGACGGCAATTTAAAGGGAATGCCGTCTATAGAGATAGATATATATAATTATATGACTAGAGAAAAGAGCAAGGTTTTATACATTTATTCACAATGTAAATTTGATTTTAGATTTTTCTGTATATCGCATGCGCTGTTCCTAAGTTCCTGATTATTATATATCTATTTATCGCATCAATAAAGGTACGTATTAACCACACTAAACAATAACTGTGTAATGGAAGTTCTTGCACGCAATTTATATAATAATATGATATGTTTATGTGGTGGAATTTCTTCAATAGGACATTACACTGACATAAATTACTTAATAAATATATACCGCCTGTTTCAGTAGGTATGAAAATAGTTATGCATCGAGTCAAGTTCATATTAAACAATTCACAAGACTTACATTGTATATAGATATACTACATAGACTGGCCTGTTGGTCTAGTGGTTAGTGACCTTGACTGCTAAGCCAGAGGTCGTGGGTTCGATTTCCACTCAGGACAAATAATTGTGTGATGAGCACGATAATTTGTTCTGTGTCTGGGTGTAATTTATATATAATATGTATGTATTTAGAAATATATAAGTATGTTTATCAGCAGTCTGGTTACCATAGTACAGGCTCTGCCTAGTTTGGGATCAGACGGCCGTGTGTGAGATGTGTCAAGTTATTATTATTATTATTGTAAAGTGGTTGGATATGACGCTCAAATCTGATTCGTTTTCTTTTATCTTTACATATGATTTTGATCTGACCTTTGATCTGACACCTGTAAAGATCGTTAAAGGTTACTAAATTCTATTAAACAGAGAACAGTGCCAACTAGATGGTGAATTTTTACAGTAATGGATTTTATGTCGAAAGTAGTAGACGTGAATTTCCTTAGTACATATATTAATGAAAATTCTTGTAGTATCTACATTATAACTTTCAAATAATTAGTGGTAATGTAATTTTATCATCAATTTACAAAGCACTTAACTTGTGTCGGCGATGCTTAACTTAAATGAACTCACTGGTTACAGTAAATGCGTCGATTGCATTAACCACCAGGTGCTTGTAATGAAATTGCAATCAGTTGGTATTCATGGCGACTTATATAGGTGGTTCAGTTCACATATAGAAAATCGTACACAAGCTGTAGTGATTCCGGTATTCCTCAGGGATCTATTTTGGGGCCTCCACTGTTTACACTTTTACTTTACTCATATATTTTACTTTATGCTGATGATATGAAAATTCATGAAATAGTTCGCAGTATCCTTGACACCCAAAAGTTGTAATGGGATCTCAATAGATTTGAGGCATACTGTAAGCGCAACAGACTTCAACTAAATGTCTCGAAGTGTTTTTACTTTCAGTCGTCAAAAATCATTAGTGAACTCGGTTTATACTTTGCAACATCAAACTATAACAAAGGTGAACAGTATAAGAGATTTGGGTGTCATCCAAGATAGTAAATTTCTGTACGATGAACGTATCGAAGACATTGTTAAGAAAGCTTCAAAAGCTTTATAATTAGAACATCGGTTGATTTTCGTTCCTTAAAACCCATCAAAATTCTGTATTGTTCATATGTTCGAAGTTACTTAGAAATATGCATCCCATGTATGGAGCCCTCAATATGAAGTCTATAATTCTTGTATTGAAAACAAAGAAAAAGTTCTTGAGGTACCTAGACTACAAAGCGCAACAATGGTCTTTAGATTATGATCACTGCTGCAGTAGATATCACTTTCTGTCTCTCCAATACAGGCGTGTAGTTAGTGATATACGAGTACTCGTATGTTTGTTAATGAGTATAAGCAAATAGATCAGTCAATAGTACCGAGCTCCTTGCTAAAATTTCCACGTATACCAATGAAACTGGATTACGTCAGTGACCGTTGTTGCAAGAACCTTTTGCGTCGGTGAAATACATTTATGTTGAGAAGCACTAGAAGCTTTAATAATATCTCGCGTTAAATTGATGTAGACCTTTTTTGCACTAGCACAACCAGTGTACGCAGAATACTAACTACTTTCTTTCTATATTGAGCGGCATCCAGGCTTTGCGGTGTTTGTTTGCTTGATCTTTATGTATAAATATTTTTTAATTTCTTATTTCATAGTCTAACAGTTCTGTGATTTTCTTTTTTGTTAACCATTAATTAATTAAGTTTTCCAAGCAGATGTTTTAACTTGGGGCGGGGCTTGTCATTAGCTATTCAGTTACCTATTTTAATGTTTGGGTTTTCATTTTAGATTTGGGGGGTGGGCAGTGAGACCTCCAGAATGTAGGGTGTTAGCTATGCCTCAGTAACTTTTATATAATTTTATCATTCGATGTAATTACTTTCAGTTCTCTCCAATAATATTTGCAAATTTTCTCATGGAAACAATCACGCCCTTTATACCTGGGATTATATCTGAATTGATTAGCTGTGAGGTGGACAAGATTAAACTTACCGTTATAAAGCAATTATTGGTGGTTAAAGGTAAGCTCAGAAATAAAAGATTTTATTTTTTTATGGTATAGGGTGCAAACGAGCAGACGGGTCACCTGATGGTAAATGACTACCGCCGCCAATGGGCACTTGTAACTCGAGAGTCACAAGTGCCTTGCCGCCCTTTAAGGTGAGAGTAGGAGAAGAGGGGGAGGGGGGAAAGAGGGGAGAGGGGTAGGACGGGAATAGGGGAGAGGGAAGGGTAAGGGCCTCCGGTAACCACACTCACGTGGCGAAATGCAATGCATTGCTTCACTGCCGGTTTTCTGTGAGGCCGTGGTATCGAGCGGAGTCGAGCTGGCCCATACGTGCCGAAGCATGGCTCTCCCACGTAGAGCTAGAAGTAAAGCTAAAAAGTATACCTAACAGCTTTTAACATGAAAAGTTAAACTTATGTTTCACTGTATGGTGGAAGACCTTAATACAGATTATAGGAGGTGGTGCCACAACTTACTTCTCAGTAGACCATTCTTAAATGCATAAAAGAAGAAACAATCTCTAATGGGAAGCGAAGATTTTTTCCGAGATTTGTCTTGATTCTTGACCTTGTTATGATCCCATATATATACACACGTTAAACTTATAAAACCATTCCTTTTTGCCTTGTGGGTTAAAAACTGTACAGATTGCAGTATGCGGTTTTTTTCTTGAAACCCCAATACTGCAGTCCCTCGGAAAAATATCGGCAGCGAGCTTATTCCACAGCAAAAATTCCTTTGGAACCGTATCGTGCGCCATCATTTAGGTTCGATAAATGTCCTGCCGACGAGGAATGCTGCCATGGGTATCATGTCAAACATTTCCTCGCAGCACGGTTTTAATAGAGGTAGAACATACACAAGAAGGTAATGTCTCTCTTTAAGCTCAGGGGTTCAATAACGCTTGTGAGTTAAGGATCGAATCGTAGGTCGAAGAGTCTTTGAATTAAGTCAAAGTTTCAAGTCGGTACCTGGTGGTTCCCGCCGGAGATGATAGCAGTACTCCATATGAGGACGGACTTGTGACTTGAATAATAAAAGTTTTTACCATGGGGTGAACGCTTCACTCTACTAAACACACCGACCTTTTTGGCTTTGCCTTCTAGGTGACTTCGAAACTGAACTTCGCTGGAAATGTAGTATCAGACACACAACCTCTTGTTGGGGAATAGTTAAAATGTAGCACAATTAATAAAAGATAAAGAAAACAATGATGACCACAAACTTGTGTAAAATTGCATGAATGTTTTTTAAATTTGTAATACTTTCCAGAGTAGTAAGCTTTTTGCTTTTCTCATTTAGGAAGCTGACTAAATAACTTCAATATTGAAACCTTAGGATGGATAAAAATGATTCGGCAAGACAGTGAGACAGTGGCAGTTGATGGTGTATGTGGAGTATATTTTTGTTATATGTGGAAGTAATTTCTAATAAATATGAAAACCTTAACCACCTTATTTGTCGACGTAAGTCGAATACGTATTTGTATTTCAAATACAAGGGAATTATATTTTCTTCTTGGGCTGTACCCGGTCCATCGGCTGTAAGAAATCACTCTTATGGTTTTCTCTCTTTTAACCGGACATGATTACATTGAAGTGAAGATAATTCCTTTATTCATGATCACGGGGGTTACGAAATGCTAAAAAATGAATTACCTATTGACGTAACCAGTAAAGGGCCAACTAGGTCCTTTACTGGATAAGTAGTACTGTACTAATTTTGATTGTACTTTGATATTTTATATTTCAGAAACCAACTCTCGCGATGCGATCAAGAATGCCGTGAAGTTTTTCCAATATTATCCTTTCAAGTACACAATATGGCGACTCCTAAACGTAGACCTCACTCTTATTCTTAGTACGGCGGGCCTAGTTACGACCTACACTCTTGCTATGATACAGTTTGCACATTTTTATAATTAATACCAACGACTAAAGTTAGGTTTCTATATATGTAAGTCTACTAACTAAAATAAATAATTATAAAACTAAATAATAAAAACTAAAATATTGTAAATATGTATTTCATACTGTCCCAAACAATGTCTTGGACTACCTTATGTTTTTATTCCTTTACATATTAAGTAGATTTTCATGAAAAAACTGTCGCTTAATGTAATTCTAATGGTATCAGTCCTGTTTTATAAACCGTCTCAGTAGGGCTAACATACGATACGATCAGGGTTAAGTCAAAGTTTACCTACTAATGCAGGTTGGCACCTTATATACATACTTGCAAATGTACATTTTGTATTTCTAATATGCGTATAGATAGCTTTTTACAGTTTACGACTTATGTGGTGACGGATCACATTAGTGGAACATAGATGTCTTTTGAATTTGTGTCTGTAGTGTTGTTGTAGTTGTACAGCACAAACTCTTATTGGTTACAAGTTCAATTCGGGGTATTGTCCAAAGTCCAGAATATCTTCCCCTCCTTCAGTCTGGTGGCGAAGAGACTGAAATGGGGTGGAAATGGAATTTAACGTGCCAGAGGGTGTTGAACTATTTAGAATATCTATGAGTTGTATTTTTTCTAGAGTAAGAGTTAATTTCGTTTTTCAAATAAAATGTATATTATAACACAATAAATTATAATCACCGTGCATTTTTATTCAAGTTTCTCAAAAAATGAAGCTATGAAGAAGGTTGTAGAAAAGACAACTAGCTGAAGCCCATGACTTAGTTCGTGTGGAAAAAGAAATAAAACTTTAACAAAGAATACAGAATTAACTAAAATGGCCTTTCGGGGACATGTAATATTTATTATAGGTCTTCTTTATAAACAATATTAGGTGTATGTTGCCTATTTGCTAGGGTAATGGTGTTGGGGCATCACTTACCCGTGAACACACTGCATATAGCTATCCATGAGTTCAGCAGCTCTTACTTAGATAATATATACCAGGTATCTTTTAAATTGAATAATTTAATCAATGACACGTTCCAGTTTAAAAGATAGATAGTTAGGTTATGTCGAATATTACTAATTACCATAATTTTCTTGTTAGCATTTCACATCTGTAGACTAAAAAGATTCCAAACCAAAAAACATGAATGAAATGTGTAGGTACTTAACCCTACTTATTAAAATAAGGAACAAACAGAAAAAATTACAAAAAAAATACTCCACAAAAAGGAAAGAATTACGATGTAATTTTGTCAAATTAAACTTTAACTTATTAATATACTATCCGAACAGTCACCAAAGACCGCATTACCGGAATTGCATTTTTCAAAATATTTTAACCATAGCGCGGGAACATGCCCTACAAATACAACGCCATCGCTATCTATCAAAGTGAAGTGTAAACTTACAAGAATTTAGTCTTAAAAGATGATATCAATTGGTTCTGATATTTTTACACGCTTTATATTAGCTTCACTTGTATGTATGTTTGTAACCGACTCCTTTGTGCACGATTTTGACCCACTTTAGACGGCCAGATTTCATTCAAATTTGGCACACCTGTCAAACACCGATGACAATGCAATAATTCGATTATTTTTTTTATTTTTTAGTTCAATTTTCTATAAAAGCGTGTTTTTTAGTTTTTTAAACTATATTTTTATTTTAAAGAAGAATGTAATTTTTTAAAACGCCTTTATTTCATTTATTTTTTTACAAATTTCGTTGTATGTCCATGTAGCACTAGTTCTCCTAGGTACTAACTGTACTAAGTTTAAACGGGAATTAATGGTGTCGCAATGGGTAGTTCTGTAGCCCCTGTACTTGTCAACATCTAGATCGAACATTGTGAAGAGAAGGCGCTGAGTTTCGGCCCGAAGACCATTAGGTTTTGGAAGCGATACGTGGATGACATTTTCAGTATCGTCAAAGGAAATTGAATGATGATGAATGGATTTTCTTTCGCTCTGTAGGAACTGGCAAAAGTAGAGACTTTTGTCAGTTTGTACAGAGCGAAAATACAGCCTGTACAGCGTACTTTGCGTATGTCGAGTCTGTGTCAAGGTATGGATTGTTAAACTTAACGGTACAGACATAAGGCTAGGATAAGGCTTTTATAGCACAAAAAGGGTGCATTAAGTCCATATGCGACATCGCTCAGGATGTATCTTGCTGTCCATATTTAAAAAAATTAAAGATCCTTACATTGCCGTGCCTGTCCATTCTGGAGGTAAGCAAATTTTTAAAACAGCACCCTCAAACATTTGAGGAAGCGAAAGATGTCACCGAAAGGAACAACATTAGGAATCCAAATCGACTTGTATTAAACATACCATACCTAGGACGACCAGATTTCAGAAATAATAGTTACATGATGTGCGTTATAGTCTTCAATAGAATCCCAGAATGTTTCAAAAACGACCCTTAATTAAGTTTGTCCCAGTTCTGAAAGATTGTTTTATTCGGTCAAAGAATTTTTAAATGGTAGTAGGTATGATGAATTATAAGAAAATTATGATCAATACACAAAAACTGATGAACTGACTAATTCATAATGACAATAATAATAATAATAATCTACTAAAGTTATTTTAATAATACTTATGTTAAATTCGTATACTATTTTTATGGCTAAATGGACCTGTTCACCTTATATAATACTTGAATTACCACATATATTAAACATTTGTAGGCACTGCACAATATTTCGATAAAGAACCATCAACCTGTAAATAATATAGTTTTAAGATCAAGTAACTTATATATATATATATATATATATATATATATATATATATATATATATATATATATATATATATATATATATAAATATATGTGCCACTTTCATAACCTGTATAGATCATTACTACTCTCAGTATATATTTATTAGTTTTGTAATACATTTTTATGCCTGCCAGTACATTTGATTAAAAATTGCTTTGAATCAAATTAAACTGACCGGGGGCCTCGACCACAGGTGCGTCAACCGCTGGGGGCCTAAGCCACGAACCCGAATTGAGAACCTCCTTTTTTTTCATTGGTTAATTAATACTTTTTTTTTAGCGTATACCCTAAATAAGAAATAAATCTTTTTAAATTTTCCGTTATTATTTACCTCAAATTTTATCTTTTGGTGGCAAATAGATAGTTTATTATTTCTATAATATTAATAATTATTATTATACTGATAGTGTTTTTGTAACTTTATTACAATCCAACAGCATTTGTTTGCTACAAGTTTGTTTTGTTAAACTGTACCTTTATACATAGAACATCACTTGATCTTGTTCCAAAGGCGTTTCATGGTGATAGTTCATTATAGGTAGATGCTCTCATAAAATTAATAAACGTATCTATTAAAGCATCGACAGGGGAAATTTATTTCAAGTTCTATTAAAATACAAAATTTTGATTAGGATAATGGAAATGGAAAACTACGTATAACGAATGAATGATAAATGGATTTTACTAATTAAAATATCCAGACTGATTTTTGGAAGGTATTTCTTCATTATTATTCTTACTCAGACTGTAGGAGTAGACCATTGGTTCGTAGGTATACGTGTGGTTATGGGTCTTAAATATTTGAGATATGTAACGAGGGGTTTACGGGCAGTGTTTACTATACAAACCATAATGCGTACTCGGCTACTTCTTGGATTGTACTACAATGTTAGTTCTAACGTTGTAATTAGACACGCTACAAGACTGTATTGTGTCTTAATATCTTCAATAGTACTACTACAGTTTTACCAATTAGTTAGTTCTATGGGACTCGTTCTGTATAACAGCCATGCGCTAATTGCGTACAGTGTAACAATATTGACAAATTTAATATTTGAAGGAGAACGTTTTTTTAATTTCTTAAGTAAAATCAGAAAATTAGACGATTTGTTTGGATTCATAGTTTACGATGAAATACCCATTTCTAGGATTATACTTCTTTTTGTAGTGTCACATAAAAGTTTTACATTTGTAATAAAGTATTTTATGTACTCAGCTCCTTTAATGGATAATTTAGCAGACTCATCAATATACTTAGCAACTACTTTGAGTAATCTTACAAGAATCATGATGTTTGAATCGTTGTACCATCGAATGAGGGTGCTCCGCAAACGCGTCAAGCGAGACCTGTCAGTGTCTCGCAGATTAGAAGAAGGAGAAACAGTATTGATACAGAATTTAAAGACATGTGTGATTATTTACAAGAAGTTATTGGATACTGTGCATGAAACTGACATACCAATGAAAATGCTGGTAAGTAAATACAATACAAATTATTACCAGGATAAAATGGTATACCAACACATCCGGTTTTTTGTTGAGCCAGGTATTTAAGTTTTTAATTTGTTTGACGGAAAACTTAGGTTATTTCTAATAAAAATGTGTATTTTATTTGGGTACATTATGTACATTTATACAATAACGATACATTACTTTTGTAATCAAAATAGAAGTAAAAAGAATAACAAATATTCAACCTAGATGGCCTGTTAAAATAATGTCATTGTAATAATAATATTATTTATTTATCAAATGATGATATGAGAGAAGGTATAATATAGACGGTGTACGTATGGATGTTAACCTTTAACATAAGTTGCAAAATCTATACATAAACTAGCCAACCCGACAGACGTTGTCCTGCCGGAACGTAAAAAATATTAAAAAAAATCATTAAAATCGGTCCAGCCGTTTAGGAGGAGTTCGAGGACATACACGCGCACAGAAGAAATATATATATAAAGATAGCGGACCCGACAGACATTGTCCTGCCGTAAAGTAAAAAATATAATTCCTGGAACCCTATCGCAGCGCCATCTACCGGGTCCAATTGTAAATCTAAACCATTCTCGAATCCACCTGAAGACACACAAAAAATTTCATTAAAATCGGTCAAGCCGTTTAGGAGGACTTTAGCGATATACACACGCACAGAAGAAATATATATATATAAAGATAGCGGACCCGACAGACGTTGTCCTGCCGTAAAGTAAAAAATATAATTCCTGGAACCCTATCGCAGCGCCATCTACCGGGTCCAATTGTAAATCTAAACCATTCTCGAATCCACCTGAAGACACACAAAAAATATAAAAGTATACAACCCTCCTGAACAAGGTTATGCTATATCTTAAGAGACAATATTTTTGTGAACAAATAAACCTGGGTTAGGGTACTCATAACTCGATAGTCTAGATGTAAACGAATGACGCGTAAGTGAGCATCGAACTAACGTGCGGCTCGGCTGGCGTACGGTAGCCCACTGAATTTTGGCACTATTATTTGAGCCCGCCGTGTATTTGTAGCTTTATACCTACATTGCGGAGTGGCCCTGGCCTGCTCTTGTTTAGTTTTGTGTGTGTATGTTTGTTTGTGTGCGTTGTGAGTGCGTGTATTACGTGATATAGTTAACGAAGGTTTCGTTCTGGCATAGTCGTTCTGGAGTAGCCCCTGTGTTGCTTTTAATTTCATTTTATGGATATTAAGATTTCAGATGTGTAGCTCCTTGTGTACTTTTTGGTACATGTGAGTACTTAACACGTAATATTGATGCATTGCAAAAGCAGTTTTATGCCGGATACCTGGCAAACGAAAGCCTCATTTGTAGTGAATTGAGTCGATATGGGTTTTATAAGTTCTTCCGTAGTTTGACATACCATAACTGATTATATCGACTCAACTGCTGGACTCTGCTGCTAACAACGAAAGCTCTATTTTTAAGATAATCACCACACCACTTCTGAAGATTACCACATTCTTCGAGACTGTTTAATAGTTTAGAATGTCAGAATGTATCAAAAGCACTGCTGCAGTCTATAAACACTACCAATACATGACGTTTACTATCAAGGTGGTTATAAATGCTATCCTGCTTACTTGCACCATTATTGACTAAGGCATTTGCTATGACGGCATCAATTGACTGCTTTATTCTACCTGTGATACGGTTGAGAATATGCCATAGGTGACGTGGGTTGGGCCTGTTCTGGGCTATTTCTGTTTCGATATTTTTATTTTTGGTCTTTTGTAATTATTAATTGATAAATTGTATTATTTATACAAGTTTTATTTCATGTTATATTATTTTTAAGTTTAATTTTATAAGTTGATTTTGAGTAGCATTCTTTAAAATTATTTTCAATATAATTATTTATCATTATTGGGCATGACAATTCACACCCCTTATCCCAGTCGATTTCAGTAAGAGTTCAAGAACTTCTTTCTCATCATTTAGTTTTAGTTATATCACAATTATTTGGGTAACATTAGCAATCGGTATCTCTTAGCAAACCCTTATTTTTGCAGTTAATTTTTAAATCTTTCGATATCCATTTTGATTTCCGAAGTTTTGTAGACATAGTTATTCTGATTTTCGGAAAACACAAGTTTGGAAAATAGCGAGAATGTCTCGTGACAAATGCGGACTGTATATAATTTTGGATATATACATCATTAAAGAAGAGGCCGTCCTTAAACATCGCCAGGTAATCTGCACTGCACTTTTATAAATGTAGTAGTTACGTAACGGTGTTTCTTTATTTTTTATCGGCATATGTAGCAGTTGGCCTGTGCTGTGGTCCAAAAAATCTAAATGCAATAGTTCACCCATGGCATCTGGTAAGTTACTTCTAATGTGACCGATACAGGTTTTTGGCGTGTCGGCTCTTTTATGTAAAGTGTTAAGTTACAGTTCTTTGTGATGGCTGTTAAAAGTCTTGCCTCTTTGTTGTCGTAGTGTAAAGTGTTAATATTTAGATCTCCCGCTAAAACATTTTTTTATTGCGTTAAAAAGTAATTTTATATATCATAGCTTCGAGCTTTGTAAACAGATTACAGTCAGAATCTGGTGTTCTATACAAGCGAATGATTAACATATTCTGATTTACTAATTCAGTCGCACAACATTCAAAATGTCTGTTTCTCTGTTTTCATTGAGTACTCTTTACAAAAAGTGACATTCTTGAAATGTAATCCTTGCTTAACCAAGATACATACACCTCTTTTATTGTAGGTATGTTTATGTTTGTTTCTACTATACGATGATCCTAAATTATAACCGGATATATTTATCATTAGTTCATTGCCCCGTTTTATAAATGTTTCAGAAAGACACGGGTCATTATTTTGCTCAATTATCAAGACTGCATTTCATAGACTTTAGAAACGTACATAACAGTTTCGATTTGGAATGGATTGGAATCGATCTCACCTATAAATAGTATTATTTTATTGTCTTCCGTGATTGTGAAAAATTTTGCACTGTTTAATATTTCCTTCTGGCTGTGGCAGTCAGGGAAGTGCTTTCAAAGCGAGGTGACACGACAAACGGTATCTTTTTGGCAGTGAACGCGCAAAACCTGTGTCTTCGTCGGGTTAAATTAGACTAGATTAAGTCGACCCCAATCAGAATCTCCTTTTAAGGAGGCTTCGATTTCAGACACAAGTTTGGATCGACACTCAGTGACGGATTCCCGAGAAATGTTAGCGCGGCCGGTATACAGGGCATCACTCGTGCTAACATCGGCATAGCAATGAATGCTGCTGATTTGCAGCATATCATTGATATGCAGAAGAAACAGCGTGGGTGATAGCACACAGCCTTGTGGGACACCAGCATTCACAGACTTGAAGTCGGAGCATGCAACGTCGACAACGACTTTGATGCTTCTGTCTGCGAGAAAACTGATGATCCAGTTGCATAATTTCTCGGGAAGCCCATAGGAAGGAAGCTTCGAGAGAAGCGCTTTGTGCCAGACCCGATCGAAGGCCTTCGCTACGTCCAAACTTACTGACAACGCCTCCCCCTTGGTCTCGATCGCCTGTGCCCACCGGTGAGTTAGATATACGAGAAGATCACCAGTTGAACGACCCTGACGGAAACCGTATTGTCGATCATTGAGTAGCTGGTGGTCTTCTAAGTACCGAAGGAGCTGGCGGTTGACAATGGATTCCATTATCTTGGAGAACAAGGTGGTTATGGCTATAGGTCTATAGTTGGACGGATCCGAGCGGTCACCTTTTTTAGGGATCGGGTTCACTAAAGCTGTCTTCCATGAGTTCGGGACGACGCCGAGAGAGTAGGAGAGTCGATAAAGGCGCGTTAAAACCGGTGCCAACTCTGGAGCACACGTCTTCAGCACGATGGGAGAGATACCGTCGGGCCCACTCGACTTATGAATATCAAGGGAAAGAAGTGCTCTACGCACTGAGCTTTGGAAGAAGCGGACTTCCAGTATGTCACCCAAATATATAAATTTAGTTTCTTAAGTGATTGCAAACATTCTTTTAGTTTTAAGAATGTAGTTATCGATGCGTTAACCGTTTTTATATGCATTTTGTCGTGGTTTCTGATGCATTTCAGAAGACCAGGTGTTATGCATGGTTTTATAGTTCTCTTTCGCCTTGGGATTTCAACTTGCCAAGTGTGTTTTGATATAATTGATGTTATTATCTTTATAAATTCATTTGTACCTGCGTTCACGTCATCTATTAAGTATATTACAGTTAAATCAACATTTCGTAACTCTAAGAAAATTTCTTTGTGGTTTAGGAGAGTAGTAACATGCATTCCGTACTGAACTGGCTTTTGCAATGGATAAAACAACATGTTTATGGTCTGTATGCTTGATGAGTATGTCGTCAATACACCTTTTTAGCCGAGTGAGGAATAGGGGCGGTTGTATCAGACCTTGGGAAGCATTAAGAGTAAGATATTCCAAGTAGTGTAGGTGAGATAGCGGATTAGCAATCATATTTTAAAAAAAAATCCCTCCCACTTTTTTTACTGGATAATTAGGAGAAAAATAGTAATAATAGCTGAGAATATTTTTGGCAAACAAATTTTCAGGGAATCTATGTAAAAAAATGGGAATCATCATCCTTCACGCCTTTTCCCAACTAAGTTGGGGTCGGTTTTCAGTCTAATTACGATACGACCGATCTTTGATATTTTACGTGAAGCGACTGGCATTAGAACTCCACAACACAACTTCTGTAGTCAGACTAGGTTGTCGGACTTTTTATAGCTAACTAACCCTAACGAATGCCACAGATGTTTGTATGCCACCCGGGAAAGACGGTTTAACGTGCTCTCCGAGGCACGAAGGGGTCTCAATGTGTTAAGAATGGTCACCCATCCTAGACTCACCTGGCTAGCATTACTTAACTTTGAATTGTGGTAACCTAGTTGGTTACCACTTACTACTTAGCTGGGTATCACTAATACCTACAATTTAAGCCACGAACGACGCTTTTTTTTTGTGCAAAAAGTTATGAACCGATTTGGACTCAAAGAAGCTATTTGTTTTTGTCGAGAAGACAAAAGAATTATCTCCCCTACACTAAAGCTCCGGTTATTCATCTGTCCCAGGCTTATGTATATGTTTAGGTCGCAACTAGAGCTTTATTGGTATTAGAGGCGATTTTTGCGTAGATACTATATAAGATAGTTGTGAAATTTTTGTAGCGTTCGTTGGAATTAAATGAAGGGGAGCCATAAAATAATTATGATAACGGGAATTAACGCGTTCACGTATTTAAAAGGTTCTTCATCCACCACCCCATTTTCTATTTATCAAAAATATCAAAAATGTGCAGGTGGAATAAGAACTTACATCACGGATTCGACGATTCAAGGTGTCGGCCAGCGCAACCTGGTCGAAAGGTCAGGTTCAGTTAACATACTTATATTATCAAGAAACGCGAAAGTTTAAAAGTTAAGGGAGCGATAGACAGCAATCATGGTTATCTTATTGTCTATCTTACACATAAGACTTTTATGACCCTTAAAGCCCGGTTCCCACACGATACTTTATGGACCCAGCTTCGCACACATTTTTATTCCATTCTGGTTGGAGTGGACGACTGTCGTCGGAGACTTAAATCCTTTCAATTTAGGTAGATTATTGTCTTAACTGAGCCAATATTCCTTTAAAACTATAATGTCGTAATTAAGTTTCATTGTATTTAGAAGGACCTGGAGATGGTTAAAAATTTTATTCACGCTATGTATATTTTCTAATATGTAGTTATTTAAATTTACCTTGGGTTATTTGACCAAGTTCATCGTTAATAAAACCCTTGTTAGGAAGGCAGTTAGTTAGTCATATTGTTTACTAATTATAGCCAATAATGTTGTTACATGAAAAAAATTGATCTGATAGGAGTAGAAGTCAAAGATACAATGCATTTTAAGATATAAGTTATGTTGTGTACAACATAACTTATATCTTAAAATGCATTGTATCTTTGTGCAATTTCAGTGTAGGTATTTAATAACGGGGTTTCTTGTTTTAAAGCTTCCAAGCACATGTGTGCGATGTTTTTTTTTCAGTGAGAATGGATTGGATCCAATCCTATCTTGACGTCACTGTCTCAGTTGCTATTATAATATAATAATAATTATATCTTCTGATAAACTGTCAGTATTTACACACAAGTCGTTTGCAAACTGTAACCAACATGCCGTATGGATCAACCAAGTTGTTAGTCTGTGGCTTGCGGTTGAATCACGATCAAATTTTCGCAAAATATCACTGTGATGATAGATGGAGAAGGCAATTTAATGGGAATGACATGACTTTAGGGAAGTAGCGAGGTTTTATACATTTATTCACAATGTAAATTTGATTTTAGATTTTTCTGGGTATCGCATGCGCTGTTCCTAAGTTCCTGATTATTATATATCTATTTATGGCATCAATAAAGGTACGTATTAATCACACTAAACAGTAAGACTGTGTGATGAAAGTGCTTGCACGCAATTTATATAATAATATGATATATTTATGTGGTGGAATTTCTTAAATAGGATATTACACTGACAAAAATTACCCAATAAATATATACCGCCTGTTTGAGTAGGTATGAAAATAATTATGCAACGAGTCAATTTCATATTAAACAATTCACAAGACTTACATTGTAAAGTGGTTGAATATTTTTTTAGTGACAAATATATTACCCTTACATTCACATTTATATATGTTTTTGATCTGACACCTGTAAAGATCGTAAAAGGTTACTAAGTTCTATGAAATAGAGAACAGTGCCAACTAGATGGTGAATCTTTAGAGTAATGGATTTTATGTCTCAAGTAGTAGATGTGAATTTCCTTAGTACATATATATATCAATGAAAATTCTTGTAGTATCTACATTATAACTTTCAAATAATTAGTGGTAATGTAATTTTATCATCAATTTACAAAGCACTTAACTTGTGTCGGCGATGCTTACCTTAAACGAACTCACTGATTCCAGTAAATGCTTCGATCGCATTGACCACCACGTGTTTTTAATGAAGTTGCAATCAGTTGGTATTCATGGCGACTTAAATAGGCGGTTCAGTTTATATATAGAAAATCGTACACAACCTGTGGTGCTTCCGGTATTTCTCAGGGATCTATTTTGGGGCCTCCACTGTTTACACAATTACTTTACATTACTCATATATTTTACTTTATGCTGATGATATGAAAATTCATAAAATAGTTCGCAGTATCCTTGACACCCAAAAGTTGTAATGGGATCTCAATAGATTTGAGGCATACTGTAAGCGCAACAGACTTCAACTAAATGTCTCGAAGTGTTTTCATATTACTTTCAGTCGTCAAAAATCATTAGTGAACTCGGTTTATACTTTGCAACATCAAACTATAACAAAGGTGAACAGTATAAGAGATTTGGGTGTCATCCAAGATAGTAAACTTCTGTACGATGCGCAACAATGGTCTTTAGATTATGATCACTGCTGCAGTAGATATCACTTTATGTCTCTCCAATACAGGCGTGTAGTTAGTGATATATGTTTGTTAATGAGTATTGCAAATGGATCAGTCGATACTTCCGTTTCCGAGCTCCTTGCTAAAATTTCCATATATACCAACCAAACTGGATTACGTCAGTGACCGTTGTTGCAAGAACCTTTTGCGTCGATGAAATCCATTTATGTTGAGAAGGGCTAGAAGCTTTAATAATATCTCACGTAAAGTTGATGTAGACCTTTTTTGCACTAGCACAACCAGTGTACGCAGAATACTAACTACTTTCTTTCTATATTGAGCGGCATCCAAGCTATGCGGTGTTTGTTTGCTTGATCTTTATGTATAAATATTTTTTAATTTCTTATTTCATAGTCTAACAGTTCTGTAATTTTCTTTTTGCTAACCATTTTTTTAAATAAGTTTTCTAAGCGGATGTTTGAACTTAGGGCGGGGCTTGTCATTAGCAATTCAGTTACCTATTTTATGTTTGGGTTTTCATTTTAGGTTTGGGCGGTGGGCAGTGAGACCTCCGGAATGTACAGCTTCAGCTATACCCCAGTAATTTTTATATTATATTATCATTCGATGTAATTACTTTCAGTTCCCTCCAATAATATTTGCAAATTTTCTCATGGAAACAATCACGCCCTTTATACCTGGGATTATATCTGAATTGATTAGCTGTGAGGTGGACAAGATTAAACTTACCGTTATAAAGCAATTATTGGTGGTTAGAGGTAAGCTCAGAAATAAAAGTAATGCTAAAAAGTATACCTAACAGCTTTTAACATGATAAGTTAAACTTATGTTTCACTGTATGGTGGAAGACTTTATTACAGATTATAGGAGGTGGTGCCGAAATTTGCTTCCCAGTAGACCATGTTTAAATGCATAAAAGAAGAAACAATCCCTAATGCGAAGTGAAGATTTTTTCCGAGATTTGTCTTGATTCTTGATCTTGTTATGATGCCATATATCGCTTCACTATACTATGTCAATTCCCACCCAGGACAAACAATTGTGTGATGAGGACGATAATTTGTTCTGTGTCTGGGAGTATTTTATGGTTTTCTCTTTTAAGCGGACATGATCACATTGAAGTGAAGATAATTCCTTTATTCATGGGCACTGCTCGCGGGGGTTTGAATATGCTAAAAAATGAATTACCTATTGACGTAACCAACTTGGCCCTTTACTGAATAAGTAGTACTGTACTAATTTTGATTGTACTTTGACATTCAATATTTCAGAAACCAACTCTCGCGATGCGATCAAGAATGCCGTGAAGTTTTTCCAATATTATCCTTTCAAGTACACAATATGGCGACTCCTAAACGTAGACCTCACTCTTATTCTTAGTACGGCGGGCCTAGTTACGACCTACACTCTTGCTATGATACAGTTCGCACATTTTTATAATTAATATCTGCATACTTGCATATGTACATCTTGTATTTCTAATATGCACATGAATGTCATTCTAAAATTAGAACTGCGTGACACGAGATTGATCTCCTTAATTTTTCAAATTTGATTTTAATTTGCTTTTTACAGTTTACGACTTATGTGGTTACGGATCATATTAGTGGAACATAGATGTCTTTCGAATTTGTGTCTGTAGTGTTGTTGTAGTTGTACAGTACAAACTCTTATCGGTTACAAGTTTAATTCGGTGATGGTCCAGAATATCTTCCCCTCCTTCAGTCTGGTGGCGAAGAGACTGAAATGGGTGGAAATGGAATATAACGTGCCAGAGGGTGTTGAACTATTTCCAATATCTATGAGTTGTATTTTTTCTACAGTAAGAGTTGATTCCTTTTATCAAATAGTTAATGTATATTATAACACATTATAATCAACGTGCATTTTTATTCAATTTTCTCAAAAAATTAAGCTATGAAGAAGGTTGTACAAAAGGTAACTATGCCATGATTTAGTTCGTGTGGAAAAGGAAATAAAACTTTAACAAAGAATACAGAATTAGGAGAGAGAATTAGGAATTCAGGAACATGCAATATTTATTGTAGTTCTTCTTTATAAACAATATTGGGTGTATGTTGCCTATTTGCTAGGGCAATGGTGTTGGGGCATCACTTACCCATGAACATACTGCATATAGCTATCCATGAGTTCAGCAGCTTTTACTTAGATAATATATACCAGGTAGATATCTTTTAAACCGGATAATTTAATCAATGACACGTTCCGGTTTAAAAGATAGATAGTTAGGTTATGTCGAATACTACTAATTACCATAATTTTATTATTAGCATTCGGAATAAATACCGTTTCGCCTCTGTAGACAAAAAAAATACAAAAAAAAAATGGGTAGGTACTTAACCCTACTTATTAAAATAAGGAACAAGGAGAAAAATTACAAAAAAGTACTCCACAAAAAGGAAAGAATTACGATGTAATTTTGTTAAATCAAACTTAAACTTATTAATATACTATCTGAACAGTAACCGAAGAACAGCATTACCGGAATTGCATTTTTTTTAAATATTTTAACCATGGCGCGGGAACATGCGGGAACATTAAAAAAAAAAATACAACGCCATCGCCATCTATCGAAGTGAAGTGTAAACTTTCTAGAATTTAGTCTTAAAAGATAATATCAAGAAAAAAGAATGTAATTTTTAAAACCTCTTTATTTCATTTATTTTTTTGCAAATATCGTTGCATGTCCATGTAGCACTAGTTCTCCTAGCTAGATGACTAAGTAACCTGTACTAACTTTAAACGGGAATGAATGGTGTCGCAATGGGTAGTCCTGTAGCCCCTGTACTTGCCAACATCTAGATGGAACATTGTGAAGAGAAGGCTGAGTCTCGGCCCGAAGACCGTTAGGTTTTGGATGCGATACGTGGATGACATCTTCAGTATTGTCAAAGGAAATTGAATGATGATGAATGGATTTTCTTTAGCTCTGTACAAACTGGCAAAATTCTCTTGCCAAAATCTATCTGTTTTGGTCTAATTACTTAGAAACTCGGGTATTTGTGGGAAAATGAACACTTTTATTTGATAATTTATAAAGTGGAGTCTACAATAAATAAAGATTTATTGTGCAACAACTTAAGACGGAATTTCATACATATATGGTCATTGTGCTTTATAAAACAGCACCCTTAAACATTTAAGGAACGTTAGGAAATCAAATCGACTTCTATTAAACATGGTACCCAGGACGACCAGATTTCAAAAATAATAGTAACGTGATGTGCGTTATAGTCTTCAATAAAATCCCAGAACGCTTCAAAAAACGACCCTTAAATAAGTTTATCTCGGTTCTGAAAGATTGTTTTATTCGGTCAAAGAATTTTTGAATGGTAGTAGGCATGATGAATAAAAAGCAAATTATGATCAATATACAAAAACTGATGAACTGAGTAATTCATAATGACAATAATAATAATATAATCTACTGAAGTTATTTTAATAATATTATATATACCATAGTTAAATTTGCATACTATTTTTATGGCTAAATTGGCCTGTTCACCTTATATCAAACTTGAATTACCACGTTGTGTACTACAACTACTACTACTACAACTAACAAACAGGAAGTAGTTCAGTTTGTACAGCATCTCAATGCTATTCACGCCAACATAAGGTTCACATATGAAATGGTGGCGGATAGGTCGTTATAATTCTTAGATGTTAAAGTAACCGCGAGATCAGACTGGTTTTTGTCGCACTGTGCGTACCGCAAGCTTACTCATACGGATAGGTACCTACACGCTTACACGCTATGTCTATCATCCGTTATGACTTCATTCAAGAACAGAGCTTACGATCTTTGTGACCCTGAACATTTGGAGCGAGAGCTGGATCATGTTGAGGAGGTCCTCAAAAGTAACTGATATCAGGTGAATAGAAGACGGAAGCACTGACAATGAGACGCAGGCATCCGGGGATGAACAGATAATGGATAAGATCAGCTCCGTGTTAAAGAACTATTCCATTCCGACACTACAAAACACCAGGTTTAAAAGTTCAAAACATCGTGGGTCCACCGAAGGATGTCTCGCCGTTACAAAATCGAGGTGTCTACAAAATAAACTGCAGCTGCGGTAGTTCCTACATAGGCCAAACAAAGCGGACTATTGCTGAAAGGTTCAAAAAACATGCTAAGAGCAAATCAGCGATTGCAGAACATGCACTCGAAGCGGGCTCCAATCACTGGATTGAATTTCACTGCACGGAAGTACGGTGAAGGACATAAACGTAATCAATTATTACATTGCAGTTTTTGGCCATATGGGGTATTTATTTACTTTTTTTTTGGAAAATGTTCTGTTTACTCATTGTGATATGACTTTTAACTAACTAAAAAGAAATATGAATTTTCCGGCAAAAAATTACAATGATTTTCGACTTAGACCTACGGTGTTGCTTATACCCTGTATAGCGCAGTAAAGCGCAACAAACAAACAAAAAAATTTCATATTCGTATTTATAATATTATATTTAGAATTACATTTTCCATTGTCTATTACAAAATCGACGAAGAAATCGATTGACACGGTTCATACTTAAAACTCCTACTAAGTGCTCGATGATAGCGTTATGTGACCTAATATATATGTACAGTACAATTTTGGTGCAGTACTGTTTTAAATAATTAAATAGTACCTAGGTAGAAAAAAAAACACGGCACCCTCAGTAACGTTCCCTAATGCTTGCTTCATCGCGCTTCATTCTAATTTATTTAATGATATTCGAAAAAGATTAATTATTAGTACCTAAAAATACTTAAAACTCGAAACAAAATGTTTTCTTGTAGAATTTAATTATTACATTAACACAGTCTGTGTATTACGTTAAATTAAAAATTACGAAATCTTTTACGAGTCCGTCCGATCGTTCTATATATTTTAAATGAAAGGTACAGATGGACAGATTTGTCATCATCATCAAGCATTAGAACTCACCTAATTTTCACTTTTCGCAAATTATACTTAAACGCGAAAGTACAGGTGGACTGTAAGTTTCTTAGGTTTTCATTTTCTTTTCCTATATCTCTGGTTCTAATTGAGATACGCGTGGTTTTGGATAATTGTCAATCCTATCGTGTTCATAATTTTTCATCCCCTGTATTCAACTTAGGTACCTGTACTATTATGTACACTGTGGTTAGGGTACAATTTAGAGAGCGTTATTTTAGAATTAAATTCTGTATAACCACGCGCGTAGCAACACGGGTCCCCTTGTAATATATAATATGAAATCTTTGGTACTTTGGAGTTTAATCACTAAAACATGCTGCAATTGATATTATTGTATTAAAAGCCAATAGCATTAGCAAGCTTAAGTAATTATTTTGGCAATAAATCACTATTGGTTTTTATAGTTTATTCCAAAACAAGTGCTAGCCCTTGGGTAAAACAGTGAACAACTAAAATAAGAATATAGAGAGACGACGACTTTCATTGTAAGCTTAAGGGCGCGTTTATTGCAACGAATTGGTTCATGCCAACCCAACGAGTTCGCCGCATAGGAGTCCGAAAAGGCCTCGGTTAGACGAGGTTAGGCGATCTTATAATTAATATGGTTAGACCGCACTTTATATAAGCTCGTAATAGTCAGGTCTTTCAGAAGCAGTAAGTTTCTCTGTTGTCATAGCTTTGGTAGGTAAGAGGTAGCAAAAGTGTAGGTATAAAATGGTCTCTTAATCGTTAAAGGGTACAGCAATTTTTTTTATATATTTTCATCGAGATAATACTAGAAGTCACGTGATGTCATCAATTATTTATTTATTAGACACTTAGTATCCTGGCAACCTTTTCGATGTAAACATTTACACTTTGATAAATAATAACACTACTACCGTTATAGTGTCAAAGCAAAATTTCATATGTATTAATTGGGTAGGTAAAAGCAGCCGGATACTTTCAACAGATCTAACATCATGCCGGACAACTTTGAAGGTTTTTAATAAATGCTTAGAAAAAGAAGTCCAGCAGTTACTTCTTTATGATGATGTACTAATTTGATGATTTTGTCTATTAAATCCTACCAAACATGCTCCAAACGATCAAGTATTTCAAAAACATGTTGCAAATGGTTAGTCAATTGCCATCGTTGATATAATTCATGTGGTATTTAAAATCGTCTGTCACAGGTAAAGAATATTCGCAAGGGTTTGAATCTGGATAACCATACTGGAGTCCACCATAACTGGATCTGATCGAGGAGCGATTTCAAGAAAAAAGTGTTTTTGGGCCACTGATTATATGGTGCTATTTATTGCTTACCTTGTTAAAGAGTTAGAACTGGAAGAAGCAGATACCATTATTATATTGATACTGATATTGCTGCTATAACTTAGGTTTTAGCGCGTTTTTTTTATTGTTGATACTTATATTATAATTATTTGCAGTTCGTTCGAATGCTTACCTACAAATTCTACCAGGGTATTGAAAGAGGAAATATGAGAAAGCTACTGTATCACATTTCGTTTAATTAGATGCTTATAGATATTGGAAAAACTTGCGAGTTGTTAACTCGATTTAATGAATTTACAGGATGTGATATTATTATCACATCCGTGGAGGAGGACGTATTAACGTATTAAGTACACGTGACGTATTAAGGAAGAGATTATCACACGTATTAAGGAGGAAAGGAAGTACGTATTAAGTAAGTGCGATAGCAACGAGTTGCATTGATAGAGGAGAAAATTTAGGAGGTACTGACGCAGGGGAGGTTGTTAGTTGCAAAGAATTATTTCTTTATTAAGCTTAATGGTAGCAAATTATTGAAAAATAATAATGACTAACAAACAATATTTATCACTTTATAAAGAAGATGTAATGTTTTATAAGCCGATTTTTATGTTACGTCTCCAAATGTTTATACACAAAACACATATTTATGATTTTAGATGTTAACGAAGATTTTAATCAGGAGATTTTCATGTTAGTAGCTACAGTACTACCTTGCAAAAGCAAGCTCTTGATGCAATTTCGTCGACCGAGAAAGTCAATCAGAATTCAAACCGAAAACTATGGTTAAAAAAAGTTGAATGATTTCATTCAAAATATTAATCTTACAAAATTGCAACCCCTTTCAAAAATCTTTTCTTCACAAATATCTACTCCTTATGAGAAATCTACCTGCCAAACAAGTTTTTCGCATTTACACTTTCTTTGATTTCGTGATTACTCAGTGAGTGGTATTTAGCTTTTATATATTTTTATATACAGAGTGCATATGACAATAGAACACTTACTTAAATAACTAAAAGGTCATGACTCTAGAGTCTAGCCAGCAGTTACAAAAATAATTTTGCTTAAAAACTATGCGTTTACAAGTTACGAACGTTTGAATTTCCTGGTAAAAGCTGGTTTCTCATAAAAGCAAGTGAAATGTGTAAAGTTAAAGATTTTAAATCGTACATATTTTTTATTTTGGAACCGATGTTTAAACCTGAAAATTTTGCCCATTAAATAGGGAAAACTGGAAGTGCCTTTTTAAATGAAATTAAAAAAGAAATTAATTTTTGGCTATGTGTTAATCCAGATGTTTGTTTGATGTTCTTATCCCGATATATTCACGGCATCGGTACTTACGCGGGTAAAACCACGGGGCGCACCTAGTGTCAAATAAAACATGGGCCTTGGGCAAATTCTTTCAAGTGATATAAAAAGACTAACTATTGATTAAAATAATGAACATGGAAAACTACGCACATTTCATTAATAGTAAATGGACTTAACTAATTAAAATATAAAAATATGGTCACTGTATTTTTAAAGGTATATTTATATTTTTATTCCTATTCCAACTGTAGTAAATCATTCGTTAATTGTTAGTAGTGTGATAATGGGTCTTAAACTTTTAAGATATGTAACGAGAGTGAGAGAGTGGTTACTATACAAACCGTAATGCGTACTCGGCCATTTGTTGGTCTTTACTATAGTAAAGACCAACAAATAGGCGAGTCCTAGATCCGATGTTAGTCCTAGCATCGTGATTAGATTAGCTACTAGGCTTCCCGTCCTTCCCCTCTCCTCCTTTTCTCCCCTCTAATCCCCCTCTCCCCTCTTCCCGCTCTTACCTCCTCTCCCCTCTTCCCATATTCCCACCTTAAAGGGCGGCAACGCACTTGTGACTCTTGAGTTACAGGTGCCCATTATTAGTAACACACACAGTAACATTATTTTTAGATTTTCCTAGATGTTGCATGCGTTATTCCAAAGTTTCTGAGTGTGATACATGGACTTTTCAAAATATCTCAAGTACGTATTAAGTAAGTGCGACAGCAACGAGTTGCATTGATAGAGGAAAAAATTTAGGAGGTACTGACGCAGGGGAGGTTGTTACTTGCAAAAGAGTTACCTCCCTCTTCCTCCTCCAAAGGAGAAAGCTTAAATAATTACATCCTCGTATTAACACCTGAGAGAAGGATTAGCCTATTTCATAACGGAGGATGAGCGTACTCTCTGAGACGAGTTTGCATCCGCGCAGTAATTCAATATAATTATTTTCAGAACTTCACATTTTTACTAGTAATAGTGATGCAAATAATCATGTCATTTTCACTGGCCTGTTGGTCTAGTGGTTAGTGACCCTGACTGCTAAGCCAGAGGTCGTGGGTTCGATTCCCACCCAGGACAAATAATTGTTTGATGAGCACCATAATTTGTTCTGTGTCTGGGTATAATTTATCTATAATATGTATGTATTTAGAAATATATAAGTATGTTTATCAGCAGTCTGGTTACCATAGCACAGGCTCTGCCTAGTTTGGGATCAGACGGCCGTGTATGAGATGTGTGAAGTTATTATTATTATTATTATTTATGCTTGAAATTATAGGCGAATTCATTAATTGTGAGGTGGATAAGATTAAACTTTCCGTTACGAAGCAGTTGTTGGTGTTAAGACGTAAATTCATATAGAAAAGCCATGTAATAGTAGAAATAATAACAGTTTTTAGTAGAATTAGTGAAGCGTGCATTGCAATGTAGCCAGAAGTTAAAATATGTCGTGACACGACGTACTATAAGTCGTGAAATAAAACTTTAGTTAAATTTTATCTTATTCTTTTCCTTTCAAAATAAATTTTATAAATCAATATAAAAGTGGAGACCATCCCATACAAGGCTATACCAGAGAGGAGGTTTTTGAGTTTGAGAACGCCCATAATAACTGGAGATTGTTCAGTCTTTTTGTTTTCATGTTCCCTTATGTTAATATGTTTATACACGACCAGATTGCAGTGCTCTTAGTGAAGATTTTTCATTATGCTTTGATATTGTTTGAGATTGGGATTGCGATAGGAGTTTGATAGTCCCCTCCACCCGCTATAGTGGCCCCCCGCGAGGAGGCGGCGTCCGCGTGTGCCTGGACGTCGCCTAATTTAGAGAATTTTACCGGAAGGTGGTGCCCGCGCTTTTGCGGGCAGGCGCTAGGAGGGTTCCGGATGTCTTATTAAAACTGTTCCCGGATCCCTCCTACTTAAGGCGCAGTACGGCACACCGTGTGGTTTTAGTCGGTTCGATTCCGACACACCGCCCCGCCGAAACCCCGGCGGGTTGACGGCCCGAGGGGGTTTCCACACGCACAAAAAAAAAAAAAAAAGGAGTTTGATAGTTCAAACTGTCAACATTATTTGTCACAATTCTGTAACTGTTTGAATTGTACTTTGATACTGTTTAAGTTGAAGAAGATGCTTTGAAGTTCTTTCAATGTTATTCATTCAAGTACCTACACAATATGGCGACTCTTAAACATAGAACTCACTCTAATACTTACTACGACGGGCCTAGTGACGACTTACACTCTTGCTATGATACAGTTTGCACATTTTAATAACTAGTAGCGATGATTTAAATTAGTTATCTGTCTGTCATATTGTTGCAAAATAAATAAAATAAGGTTAAAATTTTCGTTGTGTCGTTATTTTTGCACGTACTAATTTTGGAGACTGCCTCAAAGTAGTGTTTGTATACTCTTTGGCTGCCTCCTACATACACCCTCACACACTTCACACATTACAACCATAAACTTAGTGTACTAGCGTAAAGTATACTAAGTTTATGATTACAACACTATTTTCACGGTCTGAGAACTGCCCAATACGTCGGTGTCCGCGTGTGCCTCCCGCTTAGTTACCTATAATGGTTACAAACCGAACTTTGTGCTTTCTATTCTTATAAACTATTCTGTGCGTTATAGTATGTAAATGTAAACTGCTTTGCCCTTACTGTTTGATATTTTTGAAGATATAAAAGACTGTATTATGTCGCTTAATATCCTATCAGGATGTATCGCACAGCCTTTAATTTCATTTGAATGAAGCAATTGTCACCTATAAGCAATTGTAATAATATCAGTCCTCTTTTACAGACCGTCACATTGTAGAAGATACACACAGTCATACTTTAGGGGCCATGTTTGCACACCAAGAAAAAAATATGATTTTTGATACAGAAGCCATATATTTGAAACTCACTTTGAACTTGATAATGTCTCTGTTAATCCAGCATTTCGCACACCAAGAAAAAGATGTGATTTTTTATACAGAAGCCATATATTTGAAACTCGCTTTGAACTTGATAATGTCTCTGTTAATCAAGCATTTCGTATTAGAGTAGACGGTTGAATGAAAGTATAGGTAATGAATACTAAATATGTGAATAAACAGATTTGTCCGAGAATGGCCGTGTGAAATAATAAAAAAAAAAATCATTTAAATTCACATGGAAATTGATAACACGTTGAGAAATGTACACCTGCGTGACGAATTTTTTTATATTTTGGTCAATCAAGTTTTTTCAACTACACCCATCAAAAGTGTCTAGGGATCAAGTACATTTTTAACTATAAGAAATTATCCAATAAATATTTATCAAATCTAGTCTTCCAGACTGGCTTCTTACTTTAATTCCTAATGTTTAAGTTAACAACTTATTAATAATTACAAAATAATAAAAATAATATTTACAAAATATAAATTTTGTAAAAATTAAGAAAAATTGTAGTTTTTGCAAAGTGTGGGAAATTAAGCAAATATCGTCAATTAAAAGGCAAAAAACTAGATTTTCTTTAAATTTTTATTCCCGACTCTAAATAAGCTTATATAAAATTTGATAGTTTATGTAAATAAGCTCAATACAAGACTTAAAAGGTTCATTTATTTATTGCATTTTAGTTCTTTTCGTCGGTTTTGTTAAAAAAAAAATATTTTTATGATTTTTTTCATTATCAGCTCAGCTGCATGATGTGATGATTTCTAAACGCAAATACCTAATAAATTTATGAAAAGTAAACAGAAACACTATTATTTCCTACAATTTTCGAGGGGTTCTCACAATTTTATTAGGATCCCATGATCAGATCCTGACTTCCTTGACATGGGACTACCCTTGAGGGTATATCAATCATCTTGAAGAAATAATCAAAATCGGTTCATAAATAACGGAGAGAAGGCTGAACATACCTTAAGTAACCGCAAGGCCCCAGGTACAGATGGCGTCAGAGCACAGGACTTGAAAATCATTGCTGGCGAAATAGCAGAAGTTATTGCCCATTTTATAAATACATCTGTTAAACAGGGTGTATACCCTGGAGAACTCAAAACTGGTATAGTTAGATCTATATACAAGAAAGGTAATTATAGTGAGTACAATAATTAGTCCTATTACAATTCTTTCGACAATAGATAAGATAGTGGAAAGGGTAATATCAAAACAACTACACAAGTTTTACAAAAATAATTGTATAATTACTGATAAACAGTTTGGTTTTCAGCCAGGAAAGAGTGCCACGCAACTACTTTCTCAATTTACCGATAATATATATAAACATATTAATAATAAAGAACACGTTTTAATAATATTTATTGACTACAGTAAGGCCTTTGACACCTTAAAACGTGAAACGTTGATTGAAAAATTAGATGACACTGGCATACGAGGTCCCCTCAGTAAATGGAGTGAGGACTATCTTACTAATAGATCATATGTTGTAAAAATTAATGACAGTGTGAGCAAGAAAATTGCGGTTAAGGATGGCACAGCACAAGGCTCGGTACTTGGCCCCCTCCACTATATAACGTATGTCAATGATGCCGTTAACGTAATCACCACATGTGAGATATACCAGTTTGCAGACGATACTTGTCTCGTATCTGCAGATAAGGATATTGATAAAGCACTAAAAAACTTGCAAGAAGACTTTATTGCTCTCTCAAAATGGTCTCATGATGCAGGGCTTGTACTAAATGCAGGGAAAACAAAATTTATGTATGTAAGTACTAGTCAAAACCGCAAACCCAGCAATCTTAAAGTTATAGCACATAATCATAATTGTCTACATAATAATTTTATGAATTGCACATGTGAACCGTTAAAAGTTGTGAACAAGCAAAGGTATCTTGGCCTCATAATAGATGACCGCTTTAAACGGGTAGATCATATAAACCTTGTATGTAACAAGTTAAGACTTATATTGGCGAAATTCAAAATTGTCAAACGTCATATTCCCTATTCTACTCTTTTATATCTGTACAAAGCTCTTGGAGAAACCACCATATTCTATGGCTTGAGTAGCTATGGGCGCACTTTTAAATCGCATCTTGACCAAATATACTGCCTACAGTCAAGAATAATTAAAACTATTGTACCAGACAAAATCAAAGCAAAGTTTAAAGACATTGATGAACTTTTTAATCATTGCAAAATCATACCTATTCACGATCAGGTTAAATTTATACTCCTCACTGAAAACTTGTTCAATGAATCTTACCCAAAAGTCGGTAAAGTTACAGTAGAACAAACACGACAAGCTCCCAAGTTCATATTGCCTAGATACTGTAATCAGTACGGTAAACAAATGCTGCAATACCAGGTTCCTAGGTTAGTGAATGAACTTCCGCTTAGCATTAAAAAGGAATTAAATGAAATGAATATTAAATTTAAGTTAAAAACATATTATTTATCTAAGTTAATAGAAAACATTCATCATAAAAATTAATTAATACTTCAGTTAGAATTATATTAATCAAATAGAATATATATTTAGATCTACAGGTCACTTATAATAATTTACCAATATTTACTACAATTTATTGCACGACAGAGTTCACTCCCGTATGTATCCGCTCAGTCAAAACTGGTTCTTGAGGAGGGAATTCTGTCGAGCGAAATGAGTGACGCGCTGTAACCTATTAAAAGTCTTCAATGTAATGATAAATGCAAATACCTAAGATTGTATATTGTAATTATAAGATGTCGATACGGATCAGCAGAGCACAGAAAAACCAATTCTGGTTTATAGTGCTATGTTAAAATTAAGTTGAATGTAAGAAATACTGTAAGTCTTTAAATAAAATAAAAATAAAAATACATAAAAAAATATATATGTATATATGGTCGAATTGAGAACCTCCTTTTTTTTCGTCAGTTAATAAATACTTTTTCTTTCTTTTTTTAGCGTAGGCCCTAAATGAGAAATAAATCCTTTTAAATTTTCCGTTATTATTTACTTCAAATTTTATAATTTGGTGGCAAGTACATAGTTTATTATTTATATAATATTAATAATTATTATTATACTGATAGTGTTTTGTAACTTTATTACAACCCAACAACATTTGCTTGCTACAAGTTTGTTTTGTTAAACTGTACCTTTATACATAGAACATTACTTGATCTTGTTCCAAAGGCGTTTCATGGTGATAGTTCATTTTAGGTAGATGCTCTCATAAAATCAATAAACGTATCTATTAAAGCATCGACAGGGAAAATTTATTTCAAGTTCTATTAAAGGACTAAATTTTGATTAAAATAATGGAAATGGAAAACAACGTATAATTAATGAATAATAAATGGGTTTTACTAATTAAAATATACTGACTGATTTGAAGACTTGAAGGTATTTCTTCATTATTATTCTTACTCAGACTGTAGGAGTAGGCCATTGGTTCGTAGGCATACGTGTGGTTATGGGTCTTAAATATTTGAAATATGTAACGAGGGGTTTACGGGCAGTGTTTACTATACAAACTATAATGCGTACTCTGCTACTTCTTGGATTGTACTACAATGTTAGTTCTAACATTGTAATTAGACACGCTACAAGGCTGTATTGTGTCTTAATATCTTCAATAGTACTACTACAGTTTTACCAACTACTTAATTCTACTGGAATCGTTTTGTATGCCACCCATACACTAATCGTGTATACTGTAACAGTAATGACAAATTTAATATTTGAGGGAGAACGTTTTTTTAATTTCTTAAGTAAAATAAGAAAATTAGACGATTTGCTTGGAGTCATAGTTTACGATGAAATAACTATTTCTAGGATCATATTTTTTACTGTAGTGTTACAGAAATTATTAATCTTTGGAATAAAGTATTTTATGTACTCAATTCCTTTAGTGGATAATTTAGCGGAGGCGTCAATAATCTTAGCCATTACTTTGAGTAATCTTACAAGAATCATGATGTTTGAATCGTTGTACCATCGAATGAGGGTGCTTCGCAAACGCTTCAGGCGAGACCTGTCAGCGTCTCGCAGATTTGAAGAAGGAGAAAAAGTATTGATACAGAATTTAAAGACATGTGTCATCATTTACAAGAAGTTATTGGATACTGTGCATGAAACTGACACGCCAATGAAAATGCTGGTAAGTATTAAAGTACAACTTATTACCAGGATAAACTGGTATACCAACATATGGATGCGGATTTAACATTGAGGCTGTTACACATCGGTGTAATCTGAGCTTGTTACATGTTGGTGTAATAGGTGCTAGGCCTAGTAACCGCTGACGCTGTTCGACCCCAATTGCAATAGTTGAAGATATGTGGCACCGATTCTATAATACGTGACCTAATACCGACCTCATTTCCGTAGGTTTCATTATTAATATTAAAAATTGGAAAGATATTTTTGGTACATACATCGACCAATTATCACCTAAGTTAAATTTAAATTTTATTTATTTTAATTAAATTGGATCCGGCTCGTGTTAACGTAATTAGGCAGGTATTAAAGTTTGTAATTTGTTTGACGGAAAACTTGGGTTATTTTTTAATAAGAATGTGTATTTGTATTTTATTTGGTTACAATTCTGTACATATATACAATAACGATACTTTTATAATCAAAATAGAAGTAAAAAGAATAAAAAATATCAATATCAATATATGTATCAAATTTGATGGCCTGTTAAAATAATGGCACTGTAATAATAACAGTATTTATTTACAAAAAATTATACAGTTTGAAACAAGGTATATAAAAAAGGTTAAAGAGTATATAAACGGCATAGGTGTAGCCAAGGTTAACATAAGTTGCAAAATGTATAAGTAAATATACAACCCTGTCTCTTAAACTAGGTTATCCTGTATCTTAAGAGACGGTGTTCAGCCATGAAACATAATTATGATGTCATACAACAAACAACAGAATCAAAAGGCGCCGATTCATCGCCCAACACTTAACAGTCGTTACTCTTGTTTAGTTTTGAGTGTGTGTATGTTTGTTTGTGTTGGTGCTTGAGTGTAATATAGTTAATGAAGGTTTCGTTCTGGCATAGCCGTTCTCGAGTAGCCACTCTGTTGCTTTTAATTTTACTTTATAGATATTAAGATTTGAGATGGGTAGCTTCTTGTGTAGTTTTAGGTAGGTGTACACTTACATCTACCAAAAAATACTTAGCAAGTAATATTGATGCACTGCAAGAGCAGTTTTAAGCCGGATGCTTCGCAAAAGAAATGCTCTCTTATTTGAACCAAATAGTGGCAGGCATTTATCTTTCCCTAGTAAGGATCGTAGAACTTAGAGCTGACGGACTGTCAGTATAATGTAGTCAGAGAATAAATTCGATGTTGTTACATAATGAGTTTCTTCGTTATAACTTTGAGTTTGGCTCTTTCTGCTCTCTCCACTCTAAAAATTACTTTTTGTTGCTCCCCCCATACAGCGATGCAGTACCCTATGCCGATTGGCACATAGTATCTTAAACGTATCGATGTAAACCGAGTTCCTGAGGGACATCAAGACATGTATAAGTCGCGTTGTTCTAGTGGTGAGGGCGTCAATCTGCTTGTCAAGTTTTAGCTCCTCATCTGTTACTACATCCAAATATTTTATGCTGGCAGTCCTAGAGAGTCTGGAACAGAAATAGGCTGCTAATGGGTTTACGCAAGAGTTAGCAGTTATAGAAAATTCAAGAAATAACACAACCTTTGGTTAATTATCACTTGGTTAAGGATCATTTGACAAATCATCTCACACTCAACTTATTACAAACTATGTGCATCCCCTTGTATGTACATAGTTTATTTCATATGTTTGTTTATACATGTATGTATTATTGCACTGTATTAATTCAATAGACTTTTTATTATTTGTTTTTATAGTTTATTTCATTAAGGCATTATAAATTAGATTTTTATATTGTTAAATATATACATTATATTATAAATTAGTACCTATATTTAGTATTATTACATTCGTTTTTTTATAGATTAATATATTTGGTAGTGTAGTAATTATGTATTTATAATTTTTCATCCATTCATTCATCTTTTATGGTGAATTAAGCTTTTGTGTTTTAGGAGTAATTTTAATTTATTAATAAAAACATTATTCTTTTCCTGATTTCTTATTGATTCTGGTAGTTTATTGTATATTTTTATGGACATTACTAAGGGGCTTGTAGAGTGTATGGTTAGCCGGGAAGTTTGGAAGATTCAATCTATTCTTAGGGTAAATTTAATTTGGATGTATTCTCTTTTGTATAGTATTCGGGGTATTTTCGAACAAATTTACAGATTTCTATGATAAATGTATGGTAAAGTTAAAATATTGAGGGCCTGAAAATGTGGTCTGCAGGATTCTGTTTCTTCTATATTGACTACGATTCTTATTAATTTCGTTTGTAGTGTTAAAATAGTATGAGGTTCTGTAAAGTTCTGTACTATTTCCCCATAGGATGACGTCATAGCTTAGCCAAGAATATGCATAGGCATAGTAACGAGAGCAGTCTTTTTGACTTCTCTGAGGGCATATGAGACCTTTAATATCTTTGCCCTTACTTTTTTTGTGTTTATTGTTAGGCCGAACACATTAAATTCTTTAACAACTTCTATTTGGAGTTCTCCAAAAAGCAAATTAATATCTAAAAGTGTTTTTTGATGTGGGTGGAAAGGTATTATTTTAGCTTTGGAGAAGTTGATTTGTAAATTATGTTGAGTCTTCCAGTCTATTTTTTTCTTTAGTATTTTATTTCTATTTTCATTCAGATTTAAAGCGGTTTGTAATTCTACTAACTGTTGTCTGCTAGTTATATATGATGGTAGCCATTCGTGAGCTTTCCCACGTATACCTATTGTGTATAATTTATTGAGCAAGATTTTAATTGTACTTTGTCGTAGGCTTTGGTCATGTCCAGTAAAATACTTAGTTTGTTGTTTATTATATTGAGGGTTTCTTGTTAACATAATATGCCGTATGAATTAACCACGTTGCTGGCATGTTAGCCTGCGGCTTGCGGTTGAACTAAAATCAAAGTTTCACAAAATATCAATGTGATGATAAATGGAGTAGACCTAAGGCGAATTAAAGGGAAGGTAACGTAACGGTAAAGAAATACGTACCTTTAGTGAAAGAAGATTTTATACATGTCTGATATAAATTGGTTTTCAGATTTTACTGGCTATCGTATGCGCTGTTCCTAAGTTCCTGATTATCATATATGTATTAATGAAATCATTACAGGTAAGTATTCATCACACCAAATAATAAGACTGTGTAATGAAAGTGCTTGCACGCAATTTTTATAAGATATGTTTAAGTGGTGGAATTTCTTCAATAGGATATTACAATGTCATAAATCTCCCAAAATGTAACGTACATTTACTGAAACATATACCACCTGTTTGAGTAGATATGAAAATAGTTATGCAATAAGTCAAGTTCATATTAAACAATTCACAAGACTTACACTGTAATGTGGTTGAACATGATGCTCAAATCTGATTTGTTTTCTTTTTTAGTGACAAATATATTACCTGTACATTCCCATTTACATATAATTTTGATCTGACACCTGTAAGGATCGTTAAAGGTTACTAAAGTCTATGAAATAGAGAACAGTGCCGACTAGATGATGTGGTAATGAGTTTTATGTCTATGAAAATAGTAGACGTGAATTTCCTTAGAACATATATTAATGAAAATTCTTGTAGTACATTATATCTTCCAAATAATTTGTTGTTGTGTAATTTTATCATCAATTTACAAATCATTTAACTTGTGCCAGTGATGCTTAACTCAAATAAAACATAACTTATGGTAACAGTTAATAAGGAATACAGAGTCATGTACAGCGGACGCCTCCTAAAACCACTCGCTTTGAAGCTGAATAACGAAAGTTATAAAAAATCTTAAAAATTCGGGAGTGGGGTAGGTTAGGGAGTGGGCAGTGAGACCTCCAGAATGTACAGCTACAGCTATGTCTCAGTTACTTTTATATATTATCGATGTATTTACTTTCAGTTCTCGACAATATTCATGGTAAATATTGTCATAGAAACAATCGTGCCATTTATACCTGGGATTATAACTGAATTGATTAGCTGTGAGGTGGACAAGATTAAACTTACCATTATAAAGCAATTATTGGTGGTTAGAGGTAAGCTCAAAAATAAAAGTAATTCTAAAAAGTATACCTAACAGCTTTTAACAAGATAAGTTAAACTAATGTTGCACTGTATGGAGGAAGACCTTAATACAGACTATAGGAAGTGGTGCTACTCAGTAGACCGTTTTTAAATGCATAAAAGAAGAAACAATCCCTAATGCGAAGCGAATTTTGTATATACACGATTTTGCCGTAATTTGTCTTGATTCTTGATCTTGTTATGATGCCACAGATAGGTACACGGATACACAGTTAAACTTATAACACCTCTCCTTTTTGCCTTGGGATTTTAAAACTGTACAGACTGCAGTATGGGGAATTTTTCTCGAAACCCCAATACTGCAGTCCCCCGAAAAAACCCGGCAGGGCTCATTCCACAGCCAAAGCGTTCGCGGGAAGAAATTCCTCTGAAACCGTACCGTGCGTGACCATTTAGGTTTGATGAATGTCCTGCCAGCAGGGAGCGATGCGGCGATAGAATGCTTGAGCTTAATAGAGTGTAGAACGCTTCGCTCTATTAAACATGCCAAGCTTTTTTAATGCTAGCTTGGCTTTGCTTTCTAGGTGACTTCGAAACTAGACGTCGCTGGAAATGTAGCATCAGACACACATAAATGCTAAATAAATAATTTGAAATACCAATTACAAATTACATAATTAAAGACGTAATTAAAATACACATACAGAATACGTTGTATTTCACATACATATTTGAATTACATTTCCTTCTTGGGCTGTACCCCTCTTATGGTTTTTGTCTCTTTTAAGCGGACATGATCACATTGAAGTGAAGGTAATTCCCATATTCATGGGTACTGCTCACGGAGTTTTCGATGTGCTAAAAAAATAAATAACCTATTGACGTAACCAGTAAAGGGGCAACTTGGACCTTTACTGGTTAAGTAGTACTGTACTTATTTCCATTATACTTTGATATTTTATATTTCAGAAACCAACTCTCGCGATGCGATCAAGAATGCCGTGAAGTTTTTCCAATATTATCCCTTCAAGTACACAATATGGCGACTCCTAAACGTAGACCTCACTCTTATTCTTAGTACGGTGGGCCTAGTTACGACCTACACTCTTGCTATGATACAGTTCGCACATTTTTATAATTAATACCAATGACTAAAATTAGATTTCAATATATGTAATAATATTGTAAATATGTATTTCATACTGTCCTAAACAATGTCTTGGACTATCTTATGTTTGTATTCCTTTACATATTAAGTAGATTTTCATGAAAAAATTGCCGCTTAATGTAATCCTAATGGTATCAGTCCTGTTTTATAAACCGTCTCAATACTTACTTGCTACTTACATACTTGCATATGTAAATCTTGTATTTCTAATATGCACATGAATGTCATTCTAAAATTAGAACTGCGTGATACGAGATTGATCTCCTTAAATTTTCAAATATAATTTTAATATCATTTAGCTTTTTACAGTTTACGACTTATGTGGTGACGGATCATATTAGTGTAACATAAATGTCTTTTGAATTTGTGTCTGAAGTGTTGTTGTAGTTGTGCAGCACAAACTCTTTTCGGTTACAAGTGCAATTCTGCAATGAATTGTCTAAAGTCCGGAATATCTTCCCTCCTTCAGTCTGGTGGAGAAGAGACTGAAATGGGTGGAAATGGAATATAACGTGCCAGAAGGTGTTGAACTATTTCCAATATCTATGAGTTGCATTTTTTCTAGAGTAAGAGTTCATTCCGTTTATCAAATAATTAATGTATATTATAACACATTATAATCAACGTGCATTTTTATTCAAGTTTCTCAAAAAATGGAAAAGCTATGAAGAAGGTTGTACAAAAGGCAACTAGTTCAAGCCTGCGATTCCATTTCTGTGGGAAAGGAAATAAAACTTTTTACAAAGAATACAAAATTAACTAAAATGGCCTTTCAAGAACATGCAATATTTATTATAGTTCTTATTTATAAACAATATTGGGTGTATGTTGCCTATTTGCTAGGCCAATGGTGTTGGGGGCATTACTTACGCGTGAACATATTAGAGAATACTGTTGAGTAAAAACATAGATAAAAAACATAGATAATGTGGCAGCTGCTACGGACGTAAACGACAAAATCAATATTTTTAACTATACCATTGTCAGACTATATGATATCCACGCTCCTATAAGGACAGTAAAACTGAAGCGTTCGCCAGCACCATGGATGACCGAAGAGGTTCGAATGGCAATGAGAAGGAGGGATCAGACTTTCCTCCGGTTCAGAAAGGATCGGTGTGAAGTCAAATGGAACCTTTATAAGGCTGCAAGGAATCGCTGTAACCAGGTGATACGTAACGCAAAACGCCGACACATTCTTCAAAATATCTATATGTTGGACGAAGACGAAGAAGACTCTAGTCTTTTCGTCTTTCGGTATCTGGAAATTTCTTGGTACGTTGGGTATTGGCAAACAGCAACGCCCTGAGTTTCCGAAGGCAATTGGTTTGAATGATATCAACCATCATTTCTCATCTACAACTACGCTGGATCATCAAACCAAGTGTCAGACCTTGAACTACCTAGCCAACCTCACCAGTCCCACTATTGACTCCTTTGAATTTTCTCCGGTGCTTTCTGAGGACATCAAGAAGATTATTCTGTCCATTCGTTCTAATGCTATGGGCCATGATGGCATTAGTCGTCGCATGATTGTTACTATCCTTGACCATATTCTTTTAGTAATCACTCATATAATTAACTTTTCCCTCGACTCTGGAACCTTCCCCTCTCTCTGGCGTAAGGCTTACATCATCCCTTTGCCTAAAAATAATAACCCTTCTCGTCCTGACCACTTTCGACCTATTTCTATTCTTCCCTTTCTATCTTAGGTGCTTGAGGCCTGTGTGCACAAGCAACTCTCACAGTTCGCATACCGACATAAACTTCTAAGTCCGCTGCAATCTGGCTTTAGGCCCAGTCACAGCACAGCTACCGCTCTTCTTCAAGTGACTGGCGATATTAGGAAGGGCATGGAAGATACCAAAGTTACAGTACTAGCCTTGGTTGACTTTTCGAATGCCTTCAATACTGTCAGTCACGATGTCTTGCTATCCATTCTTTCATATCTTATGATCTCTTCAGAGGCACTGGATTGGTTCTCTACCTATCTTTAGGGGCGACAGCAGTGTGTTCGCATTGATGACTTGTCATCAAGTTGGTGTGATCTCCACGCTGGCGTCCCTCAAGGCGGAATACTATCTCTACTACTATTTTCAATTTTTATCAATCTCATCACTCAACACCTTCAATGTGCGTATCACCTGTATGCCGATGACTTGCAGCTGTATACTCAAGAAAGGGTTGAAGACATATCACAAGCCATCGCCGAAGTCAACAAAGACTTAGAATTTATAAAATGCTGGTCGTCGAGGTTTGGCTTATCTGTGAACCCTACCAAATATCAGGCGATCGTCGTAGGGAGCAGACAGATGATAAGTAGGCTGGATACTACGTCAATTTCACCAGTTGTCTTCAATGGTTGTCAGTCCAGTGGTCAAGAACCTGGGTTTACTCATTGACTCGACTCTTGACTGGCGAGCTCAAGTTACTCACGTGAGTCAAAAAGTCACTGGTACCCTGCGAACACTGTATCGTCTTAAGAATTTCCTGCCCCCTAAAACTAAAACTACACTCATGCAATCCCTAATTATGCCTATTATAGACTATGGTGATGTGTGTTATTTTGACCTGAATGCAGACCTGCTCAATAAATTAGATCGTCTTCTCAATAACTGCATTCGATTAATTTTCAATCTTCGCAAGTATGACCATGTGTCTGCTTTACGTTCCCAATTAAAATGGCTACCTATTCGCCAGCGCCGTAATCTGCGAGCACTGACTTCTCTTTTTATTTTCTCAACTCTCCATCTGCACCTTCCTATCTAGCTCCCTACTTCCGCTTCTTGTCCTCTAATCATGACAGAAATCTCCGTTCAGAAAATAATCTGCTTCTCTTATGTCCCTCTCACAACTCCGACTTCGTAAAAACTCCCACTGGAATGCACTCCCTCTTGAAATCCACAAACCGTTTCATATTTAAGAAGAAAGTTCGTGATCTCCTTCACAATGAGATGACTGAATGAGTTGGACGCTAGTTACTCGACTCTGCATTTCGGTATTCATAGTGTACAAATATTATATATATATATATATATATATATATTATCATTATTTTATTATACTTATTATGTAAGTAATAGTGTGTACTCCTGTTTATGCACTGTGTGTAATTTGTATTGATTTAACAGTTTATTATGGACAATTTCTAATGTGATTTCTGTGCACCTACCTTATAAGATTTCTCCACCACCCCAAGGTTGACTGGTAGAGAATGCCATCGGCATTAAGTATGCCTTTGTACATATTGTGCATGAAGATTTAAATAAATAAATACTAAAGATGTTGATAGAATAACCAGATTTGTCCGAAAACTTTGCAGGCGATACAATAAATCCGGAGGAATAGTTTACATTTTGTGTTTTATTGACCTTGTCTCGGGTACTTTCTTGACAGAGTAGTATATTTTCTGCTTTATTTTTTTTTACTTTATTTTATTAGCATTATTTCTTGTTATAGAGACCATAGTAGTACTCACTCCGTGAAAATTTTAAGTATCTACCTATTATAATTCAAAAGATATAGCCCTTAAGATCGAGCAAAAGCAAAAACAAATGTTTATTGCATGGGAACTCCCTTTACTTTTTTACTTTATCTTATTTTGATTACTTGCTCTTTAATAGAATACTAGCGATCGAAGTCTGGTGGTACTACTGGTAGTCGAAATTCAACCATAATTTATTAAACTTTGAATGTTTTCCGACGTGAATCCACTTCTAACACAAACATTTAGCTTATTTGAAGGGGTTAACGAGAATGTTAGTACTATGTGTGACCCCACGATACAAATGACAAGTTTTGTAATATTCTCACAAAAAAAAACTTTTTTATGTAAGTATATCATAAAAATATAAATTATGTGTACAAGTTACGATAGTGATTAACTTAACGTAAGGGTTATTAAATTACTATTGCCTTTTGTTGAATATACTTTTTAATCGCATTTAAAAAGTGACTCTACCTGTTTAAATACAGGACTGCTAAATTAGCCCTTATATAAACAGCCCTTATACTATTAAGCTAAGCTACTATAAAGTTTCGATACACTCAACAAATTTTCATTTATTTATGGAGTGATACCCTTGATGTACATAAATTTATATTCGCGTAAATCACTGTCAAATAATTTCAGTAAAACACAAAAGTTGGCGAAGTAACCACAAAATTTTTTCATGACAGTTTGTTTGTAGGTAGATATAAAATATGATATAAAATCAATAAATTAATTTATTAAAGCAACGGCATTGGGCAATATATTCCAAGTTCTATATAAAGAGTATTATTGATTAAGATAATGGAATTGGAAAACTATGTACAGTTAATGAATAATAAATGGGTAGGTATTACTAATTAAAATATGCTGACTAAATTACTCTTACAGCTGCTACCCTTACAGCATATCATTCGTACGTAGTTATTTGTGTAATTATGGTTTTCAAATATTTGGGATATGTAACGAGGGGTTTAAGGGCAGTGTTTACTATACAAACTATAATGCGTTTTCGCCTACTTTTTGGTCTTTACTATAATGTTAGTTCTATCACAGTAATTAGGCTCGCGGCAAGGCTCTACTGTGTCTTAATGTCTTTAATAGTACTACTACAGTATTGCCAAGTACATAGTTTTGCAGGAAATATTTGGAGTACTGTCCACGTTCTGATTCCATACACTGTAACAATATTGACTAATTTAATTTTTGAGGGAGAACGTTTTTTTGATTTCCTAACCAAATTAAGAAAAGTAGATGAGGTACTGGGAGTAATGATATACAATGAAATACCAATTTCTAGGATTGTATTTCTTTATGTAATGACACATAAATTATTAATCGGAACGACTTATTTTATTACTCAAGTTCCTGTAGTACTAGGTATAGTAATTTTATCATTTCACTTAACAAATGCATTATGTAATCTTACAAGAATCATGATGTTTGAATCGTTGTACCATCGAATGAGGGTGCTTTGCAAACGCTTCGAGCGAGACCTGTCAGCGTCTCGCAGATTTGAAGAAGGAGAAAAAGTATTGGTACAGAACTTAAAGAGATGGATGATCATTTACAAGAAGTTACTGGAGACTGTGCATGTAACTGACACACCAATGAAAATGCTGGTAAGTATTCAAATACAATAACTATTCTCATGAAACAGTACAGAATTTTTTATGAAAGCGTTTTGTACATGGATGTAGGCATCTTAAAGTAATATTAGTAATATGATGTGCTTACGACGGAAAAATTATGAATTTTTTGCCGATGGAAACGTGCGTCAGTATTTTGTTTGGTTTTGTAGACACACATGATTTTCATTTATTTAAACAGCTCATAGCATAAGTATTACAACACATACGTATAGAGGAATAACAAATAAATAATAACCTACTATAAGTTAACCAGTAGATTAGAAAATTTGATATAAAGTTTAAAATTTAAATCATATCGGACACCTATTAATGAATCATTTTTTTTTTCACTATATCGCATTACGTGAACAAGCCAGCACAGACGGGTCTCTCTCATTTTTTGCTGTATTTCAGCTATTTTAAAGGATCCGTGGAGCCTTAAGCTATCTTTCAAGGTTATTTTGGATTTCCGGCAGCGATTCCTCTATCAAGACCACATCATCTGCATTCAAAGGTGTCCATGGAGCCGGTTTTTGAAGGTCAAAAGATAGAGTGTTGGTCAAAATACAGTTGACGTAGGGTTCTCCAAGTTATATCATGGATGATTTTAACAAAGAGCAAGCAAACACAAGCTTTTAATATCTGTATTAAAAACTATTTGTTTCGACATTTGTCATTTTGCCCACTTTCACTTAAAGCTTGAAATTTGTGAACTCCGCTTCCAGACTTGTGGTTGATGTGTTCGCTGTGCTATAACGGAATTTAATTATAATTTAAAACTATGAAACTTCGATTTTTTGCTGTACAACAAGTACCCACACAATTCCTGTATATAAATAAAAAAAATATGAAATGCTGTTCATTGACTTACCAAGCGCCGATTAAACATCTATAGTATGTATGATCGAAACATAAAAGAAAGTATTTGTCAAATCGGCTCATGTTTCATCGGCGCTCAAAAAATGGCACCAACTAAACTGATCTTAAATGCAGTTGTAAGCACAGTTGAGCTATCCGACGCTTCGCGCTTGTGCTAGCGGTGTGAGCTTTTCAGGTGTAGCCGAAAAATGTTAAAAGTATGCTTTAGGAAGGCATGAAATATCATACTTCCGATAAGAATAATATTTTTATGATAGCTTTAAGTTGTTAAAGTATAATAATAGCACTGTACTTAATAAACGATAGTTTAGAAAGTTAGTTATTGCTTGCGAGCGTGCGTGTTGAATTCTTATTACGAGTCCAATAAGCTCCATTGTGGTAAATAATAAACTACAGACGCTATACATTGCAGTTTTTGTATCAAACTAAACAAAATATATTCACAGGAATTTTCACTATGGTGTATTTAATCTTTTATGTGTTTATAATAGTTGTCCAGAAAATGTTAATAAAATTGAAATTTTGGCAGGATGACGACTTGTTTAAAATAAGACTTTATTTCAAGTTGCCCTTAAAAATCTTTTAGTGTGCAGTAATCTAAAGTGTACAACAAGCTCTTTAGGTGGTTGGTTGGATGGTTGAAAGTATGCCAATGATAATATTTTCGTCGTCAATCAATTTAAAAAATGGCATTAGTATAACATCCACAACCATTCTCAATTATAAAAAGAATATAGAGTCAATCTGAGGCAATTTAAACGGGCTTGGTATGACTTTTCGTAGAAACAAAGGATATTTAACATAAATCTAATAAAAAAATATTTTCAGATTTGCCTGGATCTCACGTGCGTCATACCTAAGTTTCTAATTATGATACATGGATTTTTTAGATCACCAAATGTACGTATAAATTACTTTAAATGTTATGGTTGTGCAATGAAAGTGTTGTCAAACAATTTCTAATGATAAATTTATGCCTATATTACCCCTATACTGTACTCCTGCAAAGGGATGCAAATAAAATTACGAAATCTGTATATAAATAGTAGAGATGCGCCGAATATTCGTTTGGTATTCGGTATTCGGCGTATTCGGCATCTTTTTCACTATTTGTATTCGGCCGAATTATTCGGTTTTCTTGCCGAATATATTCGGTTTAAGCTTTTCTATTTTCTTGGCTCATGTAGCCAAGGTGTAGGACTAAAAGACAAGGCTTCTTATGTAAGATTTATGTTATATTATAGTTCAAAGAAAATATATTTATTTCTTAACCTATAGTTGGTATAGTCAACATTTATTTTAAACCTTAAATCAACATTTAATTTAAACCTCAAAACAATATTTATTTTTAAACTTTAAATCAACATTTATACGCGGCAAAACAATGTAATGGTAAACCGAATAATTCGGCCGAATATCCGGTTCGGCAAAAGTTAAACCGAATAATATTCGGTATTCGGTTATTCGGTGAAACCACTATTCGGCGCATCTGTAATAAATAGAAAATAACTTAGAAGTTGATTACGCAATGAATCTTCCATAATGTACAACTACAACGGTGTGTGCTGTGTGTGTGTACCTACACAGACACAGCACATCATTTCATCACAGTTATCATTCCATGAAATTACTTTCAGTCCTCCATTAACTTTTTCCTAGTATCGTTGGAAACAATTATGCCGTTTATACCTGGGATTATATCTGAATTGATTAGCTGTGAAGTGGACAAGATTAAACTTTCCGTTGTGAAACAGTTGTTGGAGTGTAAAGGTAGGTTCCTAAATAAAAGTAATGCCAAGTATATGTAAATCCAATAAATAACAGCTTTTACTAGGTCTATGTTGAAAATTCTAGACGCCTAAAGTTACAATAACACCTAAATATAAATTCAAACATGTAGCCGTATCAACGACTCGCTATCTAATCGATTCCTATTTTTAGATTTACATTGATTTTTCAAATTTCTATTTACTCTTTTTTTTTTATTAGCGCAATCTTTTTGTGAAATTATAACCACTACTAAGGAACCTCTTAAATTTTTTTAATTTGAACAGTACATTTTTGTGGAGGCCTTCCTTGCTCGTTGAAGCCGAATCTCCGCGATCAAAATCTATGTTAATTTACTTAATTGTATCCCAACAGGGTAGCGATCGATTTGGCTACCTTTTTGGGTATACTGTCCGCATCCTCGCAAGGATTAATTAAATTCATACTTTAAAATTGCGCTGTAGGAAGATGTATGTTTTACTTTCGGTATCAGATTTAATAGGATAGAAATAGAAGGTTGTGAAAACAAAAAACATCTACAGAGTATTGGCCATGATTAGCCACATGTTTTGCAGAAGAAACACCTAAAATAGCAAGCAGAGAAGGGAGTACAGTTATGAAAGTGATGTGTAGTACTGTGAGGAAGAATGGAGAGGTATCCAATAACTCCTCTAATCTTTCTTTTAGTGCTAACACGGCACGGAAGTATTTATTTAGAAGAAATGAATTTCAGTCTCTCATTAGAATAGTGTGACTGTGTGAGGGGGTAATTCTGGGGATTATGTTCCGAAGTTCCGGTAGATGGTATTCCGAGACAGGTGTGTTTATTGGGGGCCAGGGTATACCAAATACATTTTGTCGACACTTTGGCGTACTGCTGTTAAGTCTAAGGGCTGTTATCGTTATTACTTGGACCCTCAAATGTTTGTCATAATATATATGAACCGTACCGTAACGGAGCTATTATTGCTGTGTGGGTAAGAATTATAGGATCACTGTGGGCGGTGGTTTCAATACGGGAAAGAAACGCCAAGCTTTCTCTTTCTTATTTACATCTATTTTTGCTAACATAATTTGCTACAATACTGTAATAATTTTGACTCTATTTTGATTTTGTATATTCCAGAAACCAACACTCGCGACGCAATCAAGGATGCCGTAAAGTTCTTTAAATATCAGCCTTTTAAGTACACGATATGGCGATTTGTAAACGTTGACCTCACTCTTATACTTACTACGGCGGGTCTAGTTACGACATACACTCTTGCTATGATACAGTTTGCCCATTTGTATAATTAGTAGCTACTAAAATAATAATGTTATACATACTACCCTGTCAAGAAAGTTCCGGGAAAAGGTCTTTTAAATTTCTTCTAAATTTATTGTATAAATTTGGAATTATTGTTTAAATTTGGAATTAGAATTAAATTATCAATTCCCGATACTTTTTTGACAGAATGTATATTTCTATGTAATATACTAACTCCTAACTAGATGTGCACCAAGTAGCCGTCACTTAGGGTAAATGTATTCTTAATAGCCTTGATTTACTATATAGGCTAGTCATAGCTTAGCCTACTAATGCAGAAATTAACATCAAATATATACGTCTACAGTCCCTTAAATCTGCAAAGAAATCAAGCTTCTAAGTCACCGCAATCAAAAGATACGGCTATTTAAGCCTTAGATTTGACCAAATTTAAAGATTTCGCAGGTAAATCAAAACCTATAGGGACTTTCCATTGATCTAGTATCATGAAATTTTGTAAGAAGCAAGGTCCGAAGAAGATCTTCGAGAATTGACTCCCAAATGGACGTACTATCTACATACAAGTTTTTTTTACTTCCGGAACCCTCGGTGCCCGAGTCAGATTCGCACTTGTCCGGTTTTTTTTTCTTAACATAGTGATTAGGGACAATTTAGGAAGTGTTGTTATTTTTCTTTTATCACTCACTACAATGTTTTAAGTGTATGGTTACCATAGAAACTGAAATGCTTCCTCGATTCCTTTTTAGATTGTTCTTTGACAATGTTATCACTACATATGATAAAACAAAGTCCCCCGCCGCGTCTGTCTGTCTGTCTGTTCGCGATAAACGGAAAAACTACTGAACGAATTTTCATGCGGTTTTCACCAATGGACAGAGTGATTTAAGAGGAAGGTTTATATGTAGTATACATGCATATTATTGTAGAGAAAAGTCGAGAAATTCAAAGATTTGTAATGTCATGTCGTAACAAACATATTTTTGTGCGCTTACATTGCAAACGCTGGCTAAACCTTACGAGATAGATCAAATTAATGTACTACGGAATTGTGTATCTTAAAAAGATCAATAAAAAAGTTCGTGATAGTGTATGTTTATCTCCTAAGGATAACCCACAGTAACCATTTTTATCTTTTACATATTACAAAAAAATTATGGTATTTATCAAACTATTTTAAACCATACCGTATTATTTCTTATCCAATTAAATACATTAGATACGTTGTGCATGTCATGTAGATCAAAATTGCTCTTGACAGCATATTATTAAAATGAATATCTTAGAAGATATCAGAGATTTAAAAAGCGGGCAGAGCGGCTGGCGGGCCGAACCGATTTTGATTATTCTTTTTGTTAGATAGGGTACCTCAAGGGTGGTCCCATGTCAAGGAAGTCAGGATCTGATGATGGGATCCTGATAAAATTGAGAGAAACCCTCGAAAATTGTAGAAACGAATAGTGTTTCTGTTTACTTTTTATTACTTTATGAGGTTTTTGCGTTTAGAATCATCATCATATCATGTAGCTGAGCTAATGATGAAAAAAAATCATATTATAAAAATCTCCACTACATATTCTGGCTGGTCTGTCTGTTCGCGATAAACTGAAAAACTACTGAACGGATTTTTATGCGGTTTTCACTGATAGACAGAGTGATTCATGAGGAAGGTTTAGGTGTAAAATTTGTACATGTGCGAAGCCCTGGCAGGTTGCTAGTTATTAATATAGGAATATTCCTATCTCCTATCCCATTCCTAAATGATATCATTTGGAAGGATTTGCTGAGTTCTTTGCTCTTCAATAGCATTACGGCATTACTTACTGTAGTAATATTTTTTAACGGCTTTGTATGTCACGTTCACTGAATTTATGAATATGTTTTTGCGTTTGTCGAGGTATTTTATGTTTTCAGGTATGTATAATGTTTCACGATATTTGAGTGTTTTAAATGATCGAAATAAAGTAAAATGAATTGATGCTTTTGACTATTTATTTCATTAGAATCGAATTAATCGATCGCAAACGATCAATACTAGGCGTGTTTGTAAATTGTTCCACTACGTGGTAACTTTTTCTTAGTGTATAGAGTCTAATACGCCGCTCTAATGCTGATTAAAAACAGTTATATTTTCTTCTTGCTATCACGGGATAAAATAATCGATTTACACGATATGTAAATACGAATCGTGTAAATCACACATATATAAATCATCACATACGTGATGTTATGACATCACGTATGTGATTGTGTGATACTATGGTATGTTATGAGGTTTTCATACACATCGCTTGCATTATTCAATTATTATGTATCTAGTTAGACCACTTGGAAGAAGGGGCAAAAGCTGAGACTATCATTTTCTTTTCTTTCTGTCATTTTATCTAGGTATCGAAAAGACAAAGCTTCGACGAAATACTGATAGCTTATAGCTACATTTTTAAAATTAATCATAACTTCTTTGCACTTAACAGATATAGATACTCGTAACTGATTTACACGCTCCACGGCGTCAGTGGGTTTATCTCATTATTTACTATTACTGAGGTCCTCATTAGGCACTAGGACTCTTGTTCATGTTTTGGTGCTAGTATTCTATAATCCAGTCAGTACCTAATGCCCGATTACTGCAAGTAAGCAAAGGTAAGCATTGTCTTGGTGTCTGTCTGGGTGCGTAACGTAAGTAAATGTTGCCATTAAAAACGTAATCATATATATCTATCTTCTATCTTATCTAAACTAGCAAAATAATATGAAAACACTCAACAAATCTCCAGATATTAATGGAAACGTTGATTATAAGATTGGAATTTAAATATTAAGAAAACAATCACACTTGTACACAATATAAAATAATTGCCCAAAACTTTTATTTGGAAGGAATGAAGGATGAAATATTGAAGGCGAATTGTGTACAAGATCTTATTAAAAAGTAATTAAGTTGCAGCAGGAAGTCTCGATTACCACTTTGTAACATTTAGAGACAATGCTCTTGCAGGTTTTTTTTAATATCTGAAGTGATATAGTGTTATTTGATACCTCCCACATGATGAATTCAAATTTTATTTCACTTGCTGAAATCAGTGTCACAAAATGGTAGTAAAATGTGGGAGTTGGAAAAGTGAAAACTTCACAGCTGCACTTTCGTGTAGTAATTTTTTTTGGATTCCGATAGTTAACACGATACCAAAGAAATTTAATAGTGATAGGTTGTTCATAGTTAGATGATGACATAAAATCAATAAAGCATCGACATGCTTTCATCCATATTTATTGATATTTGGGAACTTATTTCAAGTGTTATAATAAAAAGAGTAACTATTAATAAGGATAATGAAATTGGAAAGCTATGTATAGTTAATGAATAATAAATCGGTATTACTAATTAAACCATGCCGACTATTTTTGGAAAGTATATTTAAGTTATTATTTGAGCAACTACACAGGTATACTTGCAGCATATCAGTCGTTCGATGTTATTCGTGTAGTTATGGCTCTCAAATATTTGAGATATGTAACGAGAGGTTTACGGGCAGTGTTTACTATACAAACTATAATGCGTACTCGGCTACTTGTAGGACTTTACTACAATGTTAGCTCTAACGTTGTAATTAGGTTTGTTGCAAGACTATATTGTGCCATAATGTATTCAATAGTACTACTACAGTTTTGTCAAAGACGTAGTTCTTCAAGATTTTTTTGGAATGCCTACTATACGCTAATTGTGTACACAGTACCAATATTTACAAATTTCATTTTTGAGGGAGAATGTCTTTTTAAATTCTTAACAAAAATAAGAAAAGTGGATGATTTATTGGCAGTCACAATCTACGATGAAATACCAATCTCCAGGATTATATATTTTTATGTATTGTTACAAAAATTGTTTTTATGTGGAGTAGCGTATTTTGAAGATTCATTGCCTATTGTGATATATTTAGGAAAAACATCATTATTCTTAGCGACTGCATTGTGTAATCTTATAAGAATCATGATGTTCGAATCGTTGTATCATCGAATGTTAGTGCTTCGCAAACGCTTTGCGCAAGACCTATCACCGTCTCGGAGGTTTGAAGAAGGAGAAGAAGTATTGATACAGAACTTAAAGAGATGGATGATCATTTACAAGAAGTTACTGGAGACTGTGCATGAAACTGACACACCAATGAAAATGTTGGTAAGTATTTAATTATAATTGGAATGAAATTGTCTTTTTGGGAGGAATAATAGATTTTCAAATCTATCACTCCAGAAAGATATGGGACAGTAGCAAACGTAATTTTTAACCTAATTGAAGTAAACCAGTATATTAATCCTGAAACGTTCAAAAGTAGAGTGAATAGATTTTCTTTGGATAGGCGTGTACCGTGTCCGTCTTCATAGACACTTTCCATTAGGTGACGAACACCTATTTCATTACCCAATAAAATAATATATTAGTAAATTTGATAAAGAATTTCAATCGTATAAAACAAAAGCGTAAAATACAAATAGAATGCCTAAAATCTTAGATTACCAATATGTCTAGATACCGTGACCAGTACATAACGCATAGTTTACTTTGAAGCCACAATTTGAAACCTCTGTCTCTGCCAACTTGTCAAAAACCAAAATCGAAAAATTCAAAAACTACAATAGCAAAGCGTCAAACATAAATATAAATTACTGCGGCCATGAAATCTCACAAACAAATTGACAACCATTGCAACTAGAAAGCTCATGTAAAAATGTTTGTAACTGTGTAAATCTTTGTAATTAAACAGTTTCGTATTTGCTTTTAGAAAGACTAGGAAATTTGTAAATGAAAATACTGCCCTACTAGGGTATCATGGATATGTCAGATCATTGATAAGATATGGAGTCTTGTTATGGGGCAACTTAACTCATGAAAGCAAGGTTTTGATTGCTTAGGAAAAGTGTGTTAGGGCAATATGTGGTGTCACTCCACTTGACTTCTGTAGGCCTCTGTTCAAGAAATTGAATTTGCTCCCCTTCATCTATATCCATGAAATTAGAGTGTTTGTTAAAAGGCACCCTAACTTATTTGAAAACGCACGTAACAATAAAAAATATCTCTCTACCGATAATGTCAACTGCCTTACGTAAAAAAATAGCTATTGTATGTGCATCCATGTTTTCAACAAAATCCCGAAAGCTAAAAGAGATCTGACACTAACACGTTTCTCACATATATTAAAAAAATGGCTTATTGACAAATGTTTTTCGTGTAGAGTACTGAATTAAAATTCGTTGTATTATTGTGGATATTTATGAACATTGCAACAATTTGACACTTTTTTTAATTGATGTTGTTTCCATTTTCAATTAGTTTTTTATATTTCTTTATTGACATTAATTAAATATTCTTATGCCTGTTTATTAATTTGTATTCATTCATTCATTAACATTTGTATAATTTTGCTAATAATAAATGGAGTGGACCTGGAAGGGATTTAAAAGACATAGCATATCTTTTTAGTAAAATTTCGTATAAATGTTGGATTGTAAATTTATTTTTAGATTTTCCTGGATGTCGTATGCGTTATTCCTAAAATCCTGACTGTGGTATATATATTTTGGGGTTCAACATATGTACGTATTAATTTCATTAAATCTATACTAATATTATAAAGATGAAGAGTTTGTTTGGTTGAACGCGCTAATCTCAGGAACTACTGGTTGGAATTGATAGATTCTTTAGTGTTGGATAGCCTATTTATCAAGGAAGGCTCTATAACATCACGCTACAACCAATAGTAGCGGAGCATCAATGAAAAATATTGCAAAAACGGGGCAATTTACAAACGCGGACGAAGTTGAGCGGGTCAGCTAGTGTTAAATATATGGTGCACGCTATTTCTTATAGTGTACTTATAAACGAGATGAAATTAACTTAAAATACAAAGGTTTCTACTGGCTGCGGGGATGTATAATCGATAGACAACAAGCTGCTCATTTAAAAAATGATGTTGAAACCGAAAATCCAATGCTTCCAACATAACTATTATACAAAGAGTAACAAACTACATCTTAAATCAAATATCTAGTGCACCATGATTAAGAATAACAAAGGCTCATCAGATGGTGGACATGCCCATGATAAAGGAAGAGATAGATAGTCTTGTAGCCAACCATTAACTAAGACTATTAAAGCACCGGGGCAGCTCTGTACTATCCCTGAAAGCGCATATACGTTGGCTGTAAAAGCGCTGAAATATTTTGACGATTAGTGGATCTGTAATCCAGCCCATAAAAAAGGGCTGGCTCCACTTAAAGAGACGCCCTAAATGACGGAAAGCATTCACCTCGTCTGCTTATAGCCTAGAATGATTGATTGCAAGACAAAATCACAAAAAAAAGATTTTTTAGTTATATAGGGACTACACTTAGTAGTTATTTACTTATTTTATGCAACTCAGACACAAAAGTCATTTACAAGCACCTTTAGTATTTCAATGCAAAACAATCAATATCGTAGATCGCAAATAAATTAGAAGTTGGTTACTGTGTGTCGTATAAATATTACATATTATCTATCTGTGTAATTACTTTCAGTACTCCGCATTTTTATTGATAGTATCGTTGGAATCAATCTTGCCATTTATACCTGGGATTATGGTTGAATTTATTAACTGTGAGGTGGACAAGATTAAACTTTCCGTTTTGAAGCAGTTATTGGTGTGTAGAGGTAAGGTCATAAATAAAAGCAATACCAGGTATTAATCCAAAGAGTATCACTTTCAGGTAGGGTAAGTTAAATTTGCATTGCAATTTATGGTAAAAATACGAGAGGCCTTTTTTACAAAAAGACCTTAATTCAGTACCAATGCCACTTACTACATATTTCAATTCGGGCAACCACTTACTAATTCAATCGGATGTTTTTTAATCTATAGTAGGTTTAAAAAACAGAGGATAATTCCTAAAGCGAAGCGAATTTTCTATATATGTACACGAATTTCTCAGAGATCTATCTGCAATCTTTATTATTTATTAATTTGTTTTTATATAATATATTTTATGCGCTAGGCATAAAGTACCCCGGAACTATCACGAGGGAGCCGCGTACCCAAAAAGGAAATGACTAAAAACACGGTGATAGGTAGATTGATGTCAGGAGTACCGGTTTAAAGGTGTTACCTATGATTGAAGACCCCAAGAACCCGGTAGACCTTGGCCACCTAGTGAACAACAGACGGTCACATGGAGCCTTGGCCCCTACCGGACAGTGTTCATGAAAGCAGGAGATCATTCTGCTCTCTCCAGCGATTCCCTTTTTCTATTTGTCGTAGGTAAGGTCGGAGGACAAAAGTCTCTCATCTAAGACTAAACACCAAATACAACTGCGAGACTCTGGCCGCCTGCATACGAGTTTATCGGGTTTTCGGGTTTTTTTTTAGAATCCATCCTGGCCCTCGGCTGTTTGTCTCCATTACAGAACCTTTACAATTATCGATCCTCTCAAGCAAACGTAACCACATTACAGTCTTTCAGTGAGGATTATTTGTTTATATGGTTAATACACCTTCGGGAGCTTCGAGTCGTCTTTCCCTGGTTACGTTTATTTTGGCCAACATTATTTGGTAAAATAACTTGAATAATTTTGTTTGTAATTTGAAGTTGATGTTTGATTCCAGGAACCAACTCTCGCGACGCGATCAAGGATGCCGTAAAGTTTTTTGAATATTACCCATTCAAGTACACGATATGGCGACTCCTAAACATAGACCTCACTCTTATACTTACTACGGCGAGTCTAGTTACGACCTACACTGTTGCTATGATACAGTTCGCACATTTTTATAATTAGTGCCGTCGACTTAAATTAGTGTTTAATAGTAATATTGTACTTATGTTTGTCATATTATCACACAATAAATTATTTATCTGCCTAATGTTGTTATTTCTAACATACTCAATATATTTGGATGAAGAAACAGGCACTTAGAGGAAATTCATTCCATTCATTAACTTTAATGTTTAAGAAACTGTCTCACCTGGGTGGACACCTTTTTTGAGTCAACTTTCACCTATTGCAAGATTTCGCCGGTTCTCCGGAGTTCAAACATTGTGGTGAGCTTTTTCGAATATCGTACAGGATCCATTTTTCCTCACAAGTAACAACACGATTCAAAATCCCATCGTTATTGTGACGGTTGAGTAATGTAACGTAACATTCAACGCGTATTTGTTGGTGTGCTTCACTCAATTCATGCGGTACCGATTTTTCTAGTTTTTACACTTTTCCAATTTGATGTAGGTGAATTAAAATTGTGTTAACACTTACACCGAAGCTTGCCGCTAATTCTAATGTGGTTTGCAATGGGTATGCTTCTACGATCCCTTTTAATTCTTCATTGTCAACTAGGGTCTCCGGCCGTCCATGAGGTTTGTTCCGTAGGCGTAGGTTAAAATTTTCAGAACGAAAATGTTGGAACCAAAAACGTACCGAGTTTTCTTTTATAGTAGCTTCCCCATACACATTATTAATCCTTCGGGCTGTTTCGGCAGCGCTAGTGCCACGGCGGAACTTGTATTCATAAATAATGCAATATTTTAAGTTTCACAAATTGTGATGAAAACGATGTCAAAGAAAAATCAAATGGCACGAAAACAAACGAATCACTAAATTCGAAATAAATTTAAATTTGGAATTCTTAACCAAACGGCATATATTTGAGTTCGAAGTGGCCAGGTGTGGATCGAGGCTATGTTAGTGAGTCACATTAACCGTCAATGGCTTGTCTATTCGTATATATTATTATTTTTCACAATTTGCTTACTGTTATCCACTCTGAAACTCTAAACATATTAAGGTATGTCTACACCAGTGCTTTTCATGTTCATCTTGCATCTACACCTATCAACTCGTGTAGACGCAAGATGAACATTAAAACGCACCGGTGTGAACATACCTCTAGGTTTTTACGGGTGTCTTAGTGACTTCCTATTTCTATAACGGGCAGCAGTAAGGTCAACAGCTTACTATAACCAGAACTCTAATTTTGAAACTGTTGTCCTGCTCGCAGTGGGTGAAACCTAACGATCCCCTGATACTCTTTAAATAATAACCTCTGGAAAATGGCTGCATCTATCCGATCTCTATCTATCTATCAAGACCCTGTTTCTCAGGAAGCCGTGGAGGCATCAACTTGAAATTAACATCAAACACTTACACAGTCTGAGGTCCCTTGAAGCTGTAAACAAATCAACTATCGTGCTCATCACACAATTATTTATCCTGGGTGGGAATCGAACCCACGACCTCTGGCTTAGCAATCAGGGTCACTAACCACTAGACCAACAAGCTAGTCGAATCGGAAGTCGTTATGTTGTTGTTATAAAAAAATATTTTTTTGTGATTAAAAAAATATATTTTGCGGTTGGAAAGTCGTATAGCGTAAGTTATGTATGTTTGTCGTATACATATTGGAGAGTATTTTTAGAAGAGCAAAGTCTCTCGCCCCACTCTCCCACTCACCTACTCTCCTCACTCTCCCACTCTCCCACTCACCTACTCTCCTCACTCTCCCACTCACCCAATCTCCCCACTCTCCCCACTCGCCTCATTCGCTCCACTCTCTCCACTCGCCCCACCTTCCCCCCTTTCCCCACTCTTCCACTCTCCCTCCCTTGATTTTCTACTCCCACTCGCTGTATTCGCCCCACTCGCCCCACTCTTCCCACTCTCCCCACTCGCCCCACTCTTCCACTCTCCCTCCCTTGATTCTCTACTCCCACTCGCCACACTCTTCCCTCTCGCCCCACTCTCCCACTCACCCAATCTCCCCACTCGCCCCACTCTCCCCACTCGCCCCACTCTTCCACTCTCCCTCCCTTGATTCTCTACTCCCACACGCCCCACTCACCCCACTCTCCCTCCACCCCTTCCGACCTCCCTCTCCATGTCTCTCTAACGCTGTACTTGTAAATATAAGAAACTCACATCCGTTTTAGGAATTTTCGATCTCGTCATAAATATATTTATATTTTTTTAAATATATTACACTCGGACACATTTTCCATACATTTTCGATCAGGGTCCACGTGACCCTGAAATCTGACGCGAGTTTAACATTTTTTACCTCTCTTAAAAAGTGCCCAGCGATGATGATGACTACCGATAAAAACATTGAGACTGTACGAAAATTATTGAAGAAAGACTGACGTGTGCCATATGGAGATCGAGGAACCGTCAAGTTAAGTGCACCAACTGTTAATCGGATTAGAGACGACCATTTGAGATTACGGCAACTTTTTTTGTTCTGGGTACGACAAGTATTAGAAGCTTTAAAAATGAACCAAACTCAAGACTCAATACTTGGCTTTTGCATCAAGATAACGATCTTAAGCCTGCATATTGAGCCGACAAAACTACGAATTATTTGCACGAAGCTGGAATCAAATTGCTGGAACGATTTACATGATGACCTGTATTAATGCCAGTGGAGACTACTTTGAAAAAAAAATTACAAAACTTATGTAGCGCCCTAGTAATTACTTCAAGTGTACAGTACTAGAATATTTAAAAGGTTTCAGGACATTGTGCTGCGAATCTGTAAATCTGACTTAAATGTACTTTATATTAAAACCACTAATAGATTTCTCCACAAATATTTTATTTATATAAAATCATAATAAAATCAATTATTAATTTTTGTTTGTAAATTAGCAAAATATGTGTACATGTACACCTTAATTGTACTTTTGAGAGCTTCCCAACAAAGGTTAGCAATAGATATGTTATCAATCTATAGCTACATATTTATAATTCATTTTGATGTTGATGACCCAGCGAAATACACAGATGAGTAAATATTAACCACGAAACACAACCGGTTTTGCGTTTTCGATTAGAACTAACCACATTGATCATAGTATTTTATTTTCTGATGACTCATTTACGGCCTGTTTGGTAAGAGAACATTATATAACGGGCAGGCCGTACCTTAGCACGGCCTGCCGAATCTTGAAATAGTAGATTCAGACCATCATTCCGAGTGGAAAGTCATTGGAATTTTCTGCCGCAAAATTCGTATTGTTTTTTAATTTTACATTTTATTGAAAAAAATCAATAAATACCCCATACGGCCAAAAACTGCAATGTAATCAATTAAACAACATTTATACAATCAGCTGCTTCGACGGCGCCGAACGTTTAAGGTCATTCACCGTACAGCACAAAAAAGATATCTACGTAAATTGTGTGTACATTGTGTAGCGCAAAGTCAAACTAATGATCGGCCTTAATCTCGCATTTTTATGATGAACTGACTTTTGCATTGTGATAAGTATTCAAAGAAAGCCGTTTTTATAAGTTTTTCGCGACGGTGATACTTACACGCTGTATCCAAGACTGTCCCGTAGTTGTCTAAATTAATTGTATATCAGTGCTTGAAGGCCCCACGTTTCTCGATTATGTAATTTAGTTGACGCTAAAATAACCAAAGTGTCATTTATATAGGTCGTCAAAATATGCGTTGCTCTTTCAATGCTAAATGCCAGAGTTTAGTCAAATCGATTGTATTCACTTTTAAATAGCTAATTTATCTAAACTACAAGTCCAAATGTCATCAAGTTAGGTTGAAGAAGCTATTTTTGGTGCTTCTTTAAGATTTATTTTATTATTCATTTATATGCATTACCAGCACTTAAATGTTTGCAATTTTATTTATAATCGACATTCTATGAGTGCCTTGCAAACCCGCTGTACTACTGCCTAAAAAGTAGGCGCTAGACACAAATAAATAAAAAATGTCACAAAGGATCCGCTATTCTTAGCAATAATAATAATAAGAATTTGGATCAAGGGACTGATGCAAAAGGCAGTTCTTCTCGACACGGCCCGTATAGTGAGGAGGTTCCTGCCTTTGGAGTCCTAACCACCGGTATCTTGGTCCCTGTACCCGATGTCGGTGGTATACTATTTTTTATATTTTTAAATATATATTTTGTTTTATAGGTATTTAAAAATGTAATTAATAAGTAAGGTATCTTAAATCTAACAAACATACACTTGCGCGCACGTGTGTATGTGTATGTGTGTGTATGTACGTGTGTGTGTGTGTGTGTATGTACGTGTGTGTGTGTGTGGTGTGTGTATGTACGTGTGTGTGTGTGTGTGTGTATGTACGTGTGTGTGTGTGTGGTGTGTGTGTGTGTGTGTGTGTGTGTGTGTGTGTGTGTGTGTGTGTGTGTGTGTGTGTGTGCGGCGTGTGTGCATGCGTAGTACCTGAATGAGAGTATGTGTGTGTTTGTTTGCTTGTTTTAATTTTATTTCATAACTTCGAGGTGCTTTTCAGTTGAATTGTAGGTAATAAAAGGTATGTGGTGAGGACTTGTTTACATTTTGCCTTTTTCAGAGGGTATATATGAAGTATAGTATTCATTTTATTATATAGATAAGAAAACCATAATAATGGTGGGAAATACTACTTTTGCAAAATTTTGCAGTGCAGACTTTACTTTTATTACGCTTATGCGTAATAAAAGTAAAATCTGCACTGCAAATATGGTTTTGCGCAAACATTCATAACCTTTGGGTTATGAATGTTTGCGCAAAACTGTATGCAATAGCTGACGAACTGCAAGGGCTTGACATTTTTTATAGTTCATGGGTTGGGTGGTAAAATGAAAATGAATAGAGTACTTTGAGGACTGCCCTCTGGGCTCGTTCCACTTTCATCATATGCATTTAGATGCACCACCCCATGTTGTGATGCAGTACGTTATCAAGGATTGGCATATTACATAATAAGCTGTTTTTATGGTCTTCTCAACAGACGTCACGAGACGAAGACTTTCAAATATAAAGATGAGCTTCTTTATTCGCTTAGACAACTGATCTATACGCAAGCTAAAGTTCAAATTTTTGCCAATTTCGACTCCCAGATATCGAATTTACTTCGATTTGATTGAACAATGTTTACTTGATGAAGTCATTTGTCATGAGGACAACCATACTAGAATGGTAGTACTTGAAGTACATGCAAGGACAAAACTATAAGGATGTTATAATCTACTGTGCCTCAGACTTTTTAAGCGTACAGTTATAATATATTTTAACGAAATTTTTCGAGCCATTTTCTTTTCTGTCGTTCCTAATTATCCCTCTGGCACGCATCACTGGTAGGAGAAGGTCAGCACATTGTACTTTCTACTTATTTATATGTAGCATCATTTATAAAATTATAACAATGGTGTACCATAAATGATACATTTAAGGTACACCATTGTTATGTTATAAGTACGTATAAGTTATAAGGTACACCTTTAAAAACTGTTTTGCCACCTAATAATGTAAAAATTGATTATTAAATGAATACACAAGGTAGTCAAACTCAAAAAATTGCAAGAACATCATTACGACATATGAGCAAAAAGTTCCTTAGCACAATAGCTTTCGAAATGTATTTAAAAACAACACTAATGTTTGACGCATTAAAGTCGACTTTGTTTTGTGTTAAATAATTATATAAATACAATCTTTATTTTTCGTCTCAGATATACTAGCTCAGAACTGTGACTTAATCGTTATACTTGTACAATTTTAATGTTTGCGTATAAAAACGTTAATGCATCGTTTGTTTATGGTCCATTAGTATGCAGGGGCTTGACTTCACAATGGTACATTGTTTTAGTAGGTAGTAAGTACATATTTATGTATACCTACATTGGTCGCACCTTTTTATCAAGCAACGATGAATCACTGACTACGACTTATCTTCTAACACAGTAAACACCCACAATAATATTACGTTATAGAAAATTATATTCAATTAAAATTTAAAAGGTAGCATTGACAATCTTGCTCAAAACCTTAGCTACCTTAAGGTCATAACCTCATTAGGGCCATCCGGCACCCGACCAGCACCGCCACGTCTATCAGCGTTTACGTCGACAGGTGGTCCACGGGTGGACACCGCATTGACACCAGTGAAGGTCATCGCGTGATCAACGAGTGGACACCGCGTGTCCATGAATTTGCGAGTAGTATGTCAGCAATTGGCACTAAGTCTACACGTGTTACGTTATGTCAAATTTTACAAACCGGGAATTGGCTTTCATAGCTGTCACGCTTATTGAAAATGGAACTGAAAGACGCAACAAAAAAGGAGAGCTTATTGGGTGTACGAAATGTTTAAAAAAGAAAGAAGGAGGGTGAAAATATAATATATATGTATACATCAATCAATCCTATGCCTATCGCCGTCCACTTTTGGACATATTAATATTATATTATTGGTCCAATCGAGCTCCGTGCGTTTGCAATATGCAGTCAACGCAAGGTAAGCATGCGAGCAGCGAGTTGTCACCGAGTGGTCCACTCGCCTTCCGCTCGGACAGCTTGCGAGCGAGGCGATCCGGTGATGCTAGGGAGTTGATGTAGTGAGCGCATATACACAGAAGTCCATATAAAGAATACTAACAGCACGAGGCAGGGGTCGGGTGCCGAGTGGCTCTAATGAGCTACGACCTTTAAGGTTTTACTCGAGTCCCTTGAAATAGAGCCCCTTGTGACAGAACGTTGTGTGGTTTTACATAATATATGTGATGGTGAGGAGACGATGACCCATGAGGGTTACCACACTATAGAAGAGGGAACACCATTGGTAAGGTCGTTTTGAATTGTTTAATATTCTACTCACTCTGTTCAGTTTTCTGTTTTAGTTCTGGAGTTTATGATAAACTGGCTTTCAAAGTTATTTTTTATTATTATCAAAAAATAGTTTTTCATCGTAATTTTGCGTTGTGATTTTTATTTTATTTGATCCAAATAGAAAACGCACTAAATTGAAATTATTAGATAAGGTTAATTTCTAACAACCTAGGCTGCTGGGAAATTAAAAAAATACAATTGGTTAGTAGATGGCTGGTGTATAAAAATAAATGTTACTCAAAACTTATTCTTTTCATAACTGATTGAAGTTCGTCGTTGAAGTTCAGTCAAGCAGTTAAGAGAACTTCTTTAAAAAAAAATTATATATCAAAACTAAACCCCATCGGTCAGTCGATGCTTTTTGTAATCCTTAATATCCTTGTAGTGTATTTATTTCTACTGTAGATACTATTTTTTAAAATTTAATGTATTTTAATGTTCAATCGTTTTTTTTTTGGCCATACAGGTTTATCCGGTAAATTTTAAAACGGATTTTATTTCTAATTTGCAACGTAAACAAAACTGAGAATATCAGTTTCAACAATTAACATACGTTTTTTTGAAGACCATACATGTTTCCAAACATGTTACCTTTATATCTTTAACGTGGGTACTTTGGACGTAAATACATTGACGATGTGACTCATTGTTACATTTGCAAATGTAATATATATATCCGTAATACAATTATTACAGCACTAATACCTCATTATGTATATCGAAGTTAATGTAATGATTACTAGAAACGCGAATACTAATGATTACTACAAATATCAACGAAGAAGAAATAACAAAAAAGGTCCAAGCAAAATGAATAAAACAAATGCATTTGATTTTGTGAACCGTCAAAGAACAAACTCACTTCCCGGTACGAACAAACAATAACATCAAATCAGAGGCCTCCGAAAGACAACAGCAACGAAAACTAATAAAACGAGTTCCCCAAGCCGGACAGCGGTCACCGTGGGGAAACACCGCCACCCTCCAACAAACACAATACCATGACCACAACTGCAGTACGAATCCAATCAAGGTTGGATACATCAACAACAAGGCCGTAAACCCACTAAAACACAAACAGTACTTAAAATCTGCACCTACAACATCAGGTCATTAGCATCAATCGAACGTTACATAGAATTAACGAACGCCTTCGAAAGCATAGACCATGATATACTAGGATTAAGTGAAGTTAGAAAAATGGGCGTCAATGTAGAGGAACACAAAGACTACATACTATGCTACATTGGTCAAACTAAAGGACTACATGGAGTCGGGTTTCTGATAAAAAAGAAATGGAAGAATACAATAACAAATTTTACAGGGATATCAGAAAGAGTAGCACTACTGAAACTTTAAATAGAAAATCTAGATCTTTCAATCATTCAAGTATACGCTCCCACTGAAAAGTCTAGCGAAGAAGAAATTCTACAGTGATATTAAAGAAGCGCACTCTTTATCTGATGATAAAGTAATACTAATGGGCGACTTTAACGCAAAGATATGCTACCCTAAAAAAGAAGAAAATGTAATCATGGGCAAATATGGGTATGGAGAACGTAACAAAAGAGGCGAGAGACTGATCGAACATGCCTTAGAATACAAACTTTCTTTAGTTAACACCTTATTCAAAAAAAAGAACATACAGAAAATGGACTTGGATGTCACCAGACCAAAACACTAGGAACGAAATAGATTTCATATTGATAGATAATCCAAGAACGATAACAAACTGTGAAGTCCTGAACAATGTGAAATTTTCGTCTGATCACAGTCCACTGAGTGCGTTCCTGGTATTAAACCAATTGCACAAGAATAGAAAAAACTTCAGCTCATTACCTAAAACACCAAAAACAGACAAGGAAATACAAAACTACCTTAGTCAACTAAAACAAAACCTGAACGACAGCAATGAAGCCATGTGTACAAACTTACTACAATAAAGTAGAAAAGTCTGCACTGGATTGTCTAAAACACAGTAAAGGGACTAATCTAAATAAAACCAATAAAATCTTCAGAACTAATGTTCGTGAAAAACAAAGATAAGTTATTAAAAAGCAAGCTAAGCAAATTATTTAAAGAAACAAAGAAAAGCATAAGAAAAGATTATAGCGTACACAGACAAGAAGTAATAACAAGAAACTTACTCAAATTTAGAAGTACAAAAAGAGCCTCGAAAGAAACTTAAAAGTGACAAAAAAGAAACAAAATCAAGAAAAGATATAATAGAACTAACAACGAAATTCTATAAAGAGAACTTCCAGAACTTACACTGGGAATCAAAAGGAATCAGAATAGATGGCTGCTATCTCAACCTTCTCAGGTTCGCAGACGACATCGTCATAATAGCAGAAACAGCAAAAGACCTAGCAGAGATGATGAGATAGCTGGACGAAGTCAGTAACGAAATAGGATTGCAGATGAATGCTTCTAAGACCAAGGTGATGACAAACAGCCATGAAGCCCCCATCAATATCAACGGGAAGGATGTGGAATATGTGAATCAGTACATTTATTTCGGGAAACAAGTATCCTTTGCCAATACTAACAACGAAGAAGAAGTAGAAAGAAGAGCCAATATATCTTGGAAGAAATTTTGGTCTTTCAAAGAAATATTAAAAGGAAACTACAACATTAACTTCAAGAAAACGGTTTTAGATACTTGCAAGCATGCTATATGGCTGCCAGACATGGACCGTTACTGACAACGATAACAACTACCCAAAGAGCAATGGAGAGAAGCATACTGAAAGTATGGAAAACACAAAAAATAAGAAGTAAGAACATAAGAGACAAAACTAAATTACAGGACGCACTCACCTTAAGTCTTCAGCTGAAATGGCGTTGGGCAGGACATCTAGCACGCTACAATGACAAAAGATGGACTCTACTCTCAACCAAATGGAAAGGTCCTATGGGAAAAAGAATGGTGGGCAGACCTTACAAAAGATGGGTGGACGATATAGCAGAGACGGCCGGAAGAGACTGGACGATGAAGGCAAGGTGTAGAGATAAATGGAAAAGGTTGGAAGAGGCCTACACTCAAAGAGGGGTCCAAATCCAAGAAAATAAACACACTTGTTAGTGTGTTTATTTAATAGTGGTGTTCCACTAACATCTAGGATAAGTTTATACTAACAAAAAATATTAACTTTTAACATATTAACAATAAGTTTGGAAATAAAGACTTTTTTATTTATTTAATAACAACATTCACCACTTTAAAGTCAATGTTGCTTAATTTTAAGAAACATCAACAAACACTACATGTGCCCTTAATTTCTGAGGATTTTCCTCATTGTCTCTCAGATGTGATCATCAGATCCGGACTTAGTCACAATGGGACCACCTTGGGTGTATACCCTTCAAAACAAAAAAAATAGTTCTTAAAATCGGTCCATAGATGACAGAAATTTCGGTGAACATACATTTAAAAAATTTCTTACAGCCGAATATAGAACCTCCTCCTTTTTTTAAGGCGGTTAAAAATAAGAAAATACATTATAGTATAAAAAACAAAACGAAAAAAGCGCTTCAAAAGTAAACCAAACCAGAAAATAATTTTTGATTGTAAAAAAGCTTAGGGTGCTTGACATAAAATGTTACAATTAGTTCATTGGTAGCTATTTATTCAAGTAGTTATTATTATAATTACAATTTAGTAAAACAAAAAAAAGTTTAAAAACTGTAACCCGAGTACTATTAACTACAACTAAATTTAGTTGGAATTTATATAGCCTATGTCACCTCTGGGTGATGGTCTGCCATTATTACAAATTTAGCGATACCTCATTCATCAAAATCGGTTAAGTAGTTTACGCGCTACAATATATTTCCAAACATAGACTGCTAAAATCATTACCCTTTCTTTTGGCTTTGCCGTAGTCGGGTAAAAAAACACAATTTAATCGTGAACTAAATTAAAAAGTAAAAAACGGTTCTACTATCCACTTTTGGTTCCATCATCAGACCATTGTTACTAAGTCCAATCTGTTGGACTCGTCAAAAGGAATCATATGAGCCCAAACTCGAGGGGTTTACTGGTAGCTACTGAAGACTTCCACTATTCACCTCCTGGCTCCACCCTCAGATCAGCTCCAAGATACCAAATTAGAGTATTGTCATCCAAACTACATATACATACTAAGTTTCAATTCGATACGACAATTAGAAGTAGGTTAAAATTTAGAAAACTTTTTACTTGTGATGAGACATGGGTTTACGAGTTTTACATGCAAACTAGTCAACAAGCTTCGGAATGGCGACTTCCTACTGAAAATAAACCGAAAAACTAGGACAAAGTCGATCAAAAGTCAAGGTCATGTTGACTGTTTTCTTTGACTATCGAGGTGTTGTGCACTCGGAATTCTTGCCAGAAGATCAGTAAAATGCATTTAAAAATGTTTTGATAACTGGATTATTCATTGGTGTACCTAAGTGTATTATTTCTGAAGGAGCCTACTTTGAATGATACAATAAATTTGGAAGAATAGTTAATATTTTGTGTTTTATTGACCTTTTCGCGGTACTTTCTTGACAGAGTATATAGCTCGCTTCCAGAGCTAATCTAGCTTCTAGAGTTCGATGTCAGCTACCTAAGCTAAAGTGAAACTCTTGCCATAATATGAATAACTTATAATTTTGTTGAACAATTAATACACCTTGAATAAAACGATAACTCGGTGTATTTAAGATAGGAAATAAACCCAATATATATGAGATTTTAACAAATATTATTATTTAAAATAGGTCTTAAGGCCAGTTATAATCGCTTAGTTTTTGATAAGTTTCGTCACTTGATAGCGCATCAATGGCGGTTAACCTCTTAAGAGTTTTCAAGATAATAATATCAACTCTTGCACTTTAGAATTATTTTGAATTATCATGTATCAATTTTTTGTTTAAATATTCGTTTTAATTTATTATTATCTATGTATTAAAAAAAATGATATCTATTCCGAGTTCTTTCGGCCGTTCTGTTCCTCAAAAGGAAAAAAAAAACAAACCCTTATAGGACTTTGTTGTCCTTGTGTCTGTCAGTCTGTCAAGACCCTTTTTCTCAGGAACCCGTGGACGCATCAAGTTGAACTTAATACCAAATACTACTACTACTACTACCTACCTACTACCAAATATTATGTATGTACGGTCCCTTGAAATCAAGCTTCTAAGTCAACGCCTTACATTTTAACAAATTTGAACATTTCGTAGGTAAATCAAAACCTATAGGGTACTTCCCATTAACATAGAATCATGAAATTTTGTAAGAAGCAAGGTCTTACGGCACAAGTAAAGGGAAAAATCTGAAATTCGTTAATTTATTATTATATCAAATGTTAAAATTAAAATAAATAGTTTTTGTTAGTACAAACTTATATTTTACTGTTGGAAAGTTGAGATATATCGATGTATGGGAGAGTATTTTTAGAACTACATAGTTAAGTTTGTCTTCCGGAAAATCATCGAGAATTGATTGCCGAGATGGGCGTATTATCTACTTACAAGGATTTTGGTTAGGGAACTCCTGAAACGCGCGTTAACGAAACACTTGTTCAGTTTTTTTTTTAAATGAAAGGTATATTGATGCACAGATATCATCATAGTAAATCACATAACATTCACCCTTCTATAGTTGTACTAGAACGCGTCTGCCTCCTGTACATTTCCTATGTTTTGATAATTTTCTTTCTCTATATCTCCGGTTCTAATTGAGGTACACTGTTCATTTTGGTCTAAGATCACTTGCTGGAACAAACTCTTTCATTTGAACTTTTGCCATCTTAAATTGGTTAAGCTGAAGGGAAGCTAGGTGTGACTATTTAATTTGAAACTTAATGTTGCGGAGCAGCACAGGTCTCCCTCGTTACTATTGATAATATAATACTTGATTGTCATATTATAGCCACTAAACCCTAAGGAAACCTCGTGAAGAAAACTAATATGTATTAAAGTTTAACTTTTTGCCAACTGACTATTGCGTATTTGTACTGATTTGCAGGAACCTACGCAGGTTTACCACGAAGATGTATTACTGGTTTATTACCTTCACAAACCTGGTGAAGAAATCCTTTGCTGAGAGAGTTGGATTTGCTTACCGTAACAATCACAATTCTTTGATCTTCTGAGAAAAGGCCAGCATTTAGGTAGGTTTTTCTTATGTTTTATAATTTTGTGTTGGCATTGGATTTGTGACCGCTTTAAAAGTTCCGAGTTGATCATAATTATTTATAGAATGCTGTTTCATTTCATGGAAATCATTTATTTAGCAAGAAGGCATTCTGTCATATAAAGGACACCAACTTTTACTTTTCAACGTATTCGTTTCAAAAATTAATTATAATTTTTTCTTTGGGTAGACTAACCAAAAAAAAATCTTTTATGCGTCATTATGACGTTTTTATATATATTTTTTGTAAATGTGGAAAAGCAGTTTTGATAAATGAATAAACAGGTACCTAGTTGTTTATATATTCATATTTTTAATCTATATCAAAATGTGTCCTTGCCATTTTTTAACTTGGAAAACCTTGCTTAATGAATTGATTTGTTTTACAAGAAGCTCAATGGTAATAAAATAATTATTAAAAATTACTATAAAGTTCTGAAATATTAAACGAGGATTGTGATCAATTTTTTTTTGTTATTTTCATATAAAAATATTGTAGTACGTTACTATGGTTATAAATGTCGCAACTTACAACTGTTATAATAATCTAGCATGCTCCTGATTCTATAAATAGGTTCCCGACAATAAAACTTTTGAATAAAAAAGTCACTCTACACATTTAAATTTATCGTAAGAAATTTTGATGATGATATTATGTCAGCAGTCAATTAGCCTTACGTTACCAAGATTCTGAAAACACTAACCCTAATAGAGACCTGATTGCAGTTGCCTGTGTAAAAAAGACAGAAGCAAACTGGTTTCTTGCGATTCTTGTTCGTTAAACACAGACCAGAGCTCACCTACGGTATTTAAAAGTGGACTTCGACACAGTGCCGTCCACACCCTTCAGAAGAAAACCTGCTTCGATGAATGTCCAAAGTGATTACGATTCAAAAAATACATAATGAGCACTCTCAGTAGCCTTGGCTTGCATCCTCGACAAGATCCAAGACAGTAGGATAAGGTAGATGGACACATGAACAACTAAACTCCCGACCACATGGGAAACTGGTACTGACATATTTTGTATAGTTCTTGAAAAAGGCAGGGGTATATATTTTCTTTTTCAGATCAATTTTAATGTAAGAGAAAATTATTGTTTACACATTATAAGGGATATTTATGTGTAGCAAAATACTATGACGTTACTAAATTAAATTTATTTGAAAAGAGGTACATAAACACTTCAAGTTCAAAAGTTCAAAAGTAATAAGTCTTAATTATAAATACAGTTAGTATGTGTAAATTTTTGCAACGAAATAATAAGAACTAGGAAAATTATTTTGTGAGACAAATTTTTTACAGGTTTTACTATTTATATGCACTAATACAATAGGATGGTGGCGACTTCCATTGTACAAAAAACAAAATTTTGGGTAGAATTTGTGACCAAGAATGAATTGTGCTAAAGACATAAGTATGTATGCATATAATGATGTATGAATATTATGATGTATATATTATATATAAGTATTAAAAAGTTTAATAGTTTCTTTTGTATATTTTCTTTTTTGCCCTATCCTGGTTGAATTGAAGAAATTGCGTTTGGCGATGATTATACACCGCATATCAATTTTGTACACTTACTGTAACCTTTATTGTAGAGGTGTACAATAAATATTATGCTATTTTGTTTATTATTAATTATAATTGTCTTTTCGGCCCCTTTACTATCGTCACCGATCGCCTACCACATCGCACTATTCACTAGTAGGAATTTGCAAATACGTTTTTTTAAATATATGTGTAACAATTGTTTATTGTTTAAATTTAACTTAAAAAGTTTGAAAATATAACTTAAAACAGTTGTTAGAATTAATAAAAATACAGATGAAAAAAAAGTGAGCTGTCAAATAAAAAACATTTTTTGTTAATCTCTACTAAATGCTAAATTATTTTATAGTTTTCGTTTGGTTTTCTATTAAAGCGGGTTTTTAGTTATTTTAAAATATTATTTATTATATATTTGTTCTCAATTTTGGTTGTCTACTTGTGCACTTGTTGTGTTTTTTATGTTTTCAAGAGGGCCAGGAGTAAATAGTATAATCCGTCCGTAAGTAGTAAGTCCGTGGTAAGACCGACAATTTTTTTTGGATGTAAACTTGCAATTACTCTTGTACTTGTATTGTTTTGTGGGAATTAAATAAACCATTTTAATTATTTGTTAATTTATAATGATATAGAAAAAAACGATTTCTACGATGTAATGAACCGAGAAAGAAAATGTGTTTTAGAAATGTTAATCCCAAATTTAATTAAACCGACTAGTTTTGTTATGAACAATGCAATATATAATTTAGGCCAGATTAATAAACAACCGAGTACAGTTTATAAAAACAAGAAATTGCAGATAGAAACCTTGGATAGATAATTGTGAGTTGGGAAGATCTGATATAGTTACCGCTTTCAGGCTACGTTCCGGGCACACTCCATGCAGAAGTTTCGCCTTTTTGATGCGAAAGGTCGAGACCCCTCTCTGTCCAGACTGCAAAGTTGTGGAGGACACATACCACTTCCTCGTGGAGTGTGCGCGGAACGAGGCTTACAGAGCTTCTCTGGGTTTCGACATTAAGAATGTTGGAGTATGCAATAGTGTGCTGGCCTTCCCGATATTGGACAGAGCCAGATTATTGTATAAATTATATGTATTAGCTATAAATAATTAATAGGTTTTGTATGGTAAGTAGTATAGCATAAGTATATATCTAGTCATATAATTATGTTATGTAGTTATGTTACTGAGCGACATTGTCAAATATGATAAAGCTCAATAAATAAAGAGAAAAAAAAACAAGAAATTGCAGACTGGTTGACAAGCAGAATCAATATTATTTATTGTTTATTACAAACAATATAAATACAAGTCACCAAAGACATGCTGGTCGTTTTAGTAAAAAATAATTAATCTGACCTGGTTTACGAGATTGACAGTTATTTACAACAGCATCGTCAGAGAGGACCTTTGATACCTTTGATACTACAATGGAAGATGTTATGGCGAAAGTGTCGAATAATAAATCTGTTATTATCTGTGGTGACTTTAACATAAATATTTTGGAGGATAATACAAGTTCAACTCAATTGTTAAGCCTTTTTAAATCGTGTGATCTTACAAATATTTTCTTGTCACCAACTCGAGTAACTCAGACATCTGCAACTTGTATTGATAATGTTTTCTGTAATTGCGAATATTTAGAAAAAGCCATTGTAAACTATCTACCTTCAGATCATAGTGGACTGATCGTCACCTACAGGTCCAACACACCCTTGCAGAAGGTGCAAATAAAATCTAGGCATATAACATCTGGAAACTGAAAGAAATTTGATGATGTATTAAATAGCAGATAGGCTTTACTAAATAGTAATGGAATTGATGTAAATAAATTATACACAGATTTCTTTTCGGTAGTGCACAACGAATTCAATAATCTCTTTCCAAAGAAAACTAAAGATGTATACCCCAAATATGTTTTTAGTGATTGGGAAACCAAAGGTATTAGGAAAAGTAGAGATAAACTATATGAACGTTATGGTCTAAGGCCTTACGTAAAGAGTGAATCTTTCAATCAGTACGTCGCCAAATAGTCTGTAAAATAGCTAAATCAAATTTCATTAGTAATAAAATTAAACTGTCTGAAAATAAGATAAAAACTACCTGGAAAATAATTAATAACGAAACTGGTAGGAATAAAATACCTAATAATAATTATGTACTGCAGACAGGGCGTGGTACCTTAAGCTCGGACAAGGACGTAGCTCAGGAATTTGTTAATTTCTTTACTAATATTCCGATTACAACAACGGCATCTTTGATTTCCTCTTCTGCTCAGTCTATCACTCTTCTTAGAAAAAATGTTCGTACATGTCCCGTAGTTTTTAGTTTCACAAAATTAGCATTACAAACATTTAAGGATATCAAGATAAAATTCACTGAAGATCTGTGGGGAATGTCGGTCAAAACTTGCCAATGTATTATTGAAACGTCCGCTCCTTACCTATCGTCAATATTTAATCTGTGTGTAGATCAAGGAGTATTTCCTGATCTCATTAAACATAGTAAAATCATTCCACTTTTTAAATCCGGAGACAATAAAGACACAAATAATTATAGGCCTGTTTCAGTCCTGCCGCTAGTTAGCAAGGTTTTCAAAAAGATCATGCTCAATCAAATGCTACTGCATTTCAATTCAAACAACATCCTACACGATCAACAATATGGTTTCACAAAAGGGCGTTGTACAACTGACGCCGGTGTTACCTTGGTACAGCATATTTTCGCCGCCTGGGAGGAAGGTAAGGATGCTCTCGGTATCTTTGGCGACCTCTCAAAAGCATTTGACTGCGTAATTCATGAAACGTTGCGGCTAAAACTTGAGCATTAAGGACTTTGTAAACAAGCCCTCGGTTTGCTAAAATCCTACCTGAGTGATAGAAAACAGCAGGTTCAGATAAATGGTGTCAATTCATTAGAGTCAAAATTGAAAATGGGCGTCCCGCAGGGATCGATACTGGGCCCGTTTCTCTTTCTCGTATATATTAATGATCTTCCCCATTTACTAGATAGTAAACCCAAAATAGTATTATTTGCTGATGACACATCATTAATTTTTAAAGTAGATAGACGAGGCAATAGCTTTGACGATGTAAATAATATTATTCATCGAGTACATGATTGGTTTAGATGGTGTCGCAGATGTAGAATCGATATTCATTCTGCAAAAAATTTTAAATATTAATAATTATACATTTATAATCTACGTAGTCGCGAATCCCTTAAGGATCTATTTAAGGAAATTAATATCCTGACGATGCCTTGTCAATATATTTATGAAAACATCATGTATGTTAGAAGAAATCTTCATCTCTTTACAAAACGGCGTGAAAGACATAATTATGTTACTAGAGATGGACATAAACTAGTTGAACCAAAATTTAGGTTAGCAAAAGTGCAAACATCTTTTATGGGGTACTGCGTTAAATTCTATAATAAAATACCTGATAATATTCTTCAACTAAGTGAGAAAAAAATTAAAACTTGTATAAAACGCACGCTACGTAAACGAGCATATTATAAACTAGATCATTATATAAATGATAAAAATGCTTGGCAAAATGCCCTTCCTGTTCCACAGTCACACTGTCAATGAGATAGATTATAGATTATTTATTCATATTTTGATCATTATTATTGACATTGTAAGTTTTATAGAACATTGGTGTTATTTTATACACTGTTGACATTGTAGTTATGATACGCTTTTTATTGCTTGTTAATAAAAAAAAAAAAAAAAAATTGAATTGTACATGTGAGAACTGTGTAGTCACAAGTATTATGTTAATTTTCTATGTTGCCTAGCAGCTCTGTGATGTTCTTTTCCATTTTAGAACAATATTAATTTATGTTACATTGTTCTCACATTAAAGTCGGCTTATAAGCAATTTAACAAATAATTTTGTAAAAAAAACATGTTGGAAAAGAGTGTTCTTGGAGTTTCTTGCCTGTTCTTCTCCATAGGATCTACGTTTTGGAACAGGCAACTAGCTTTACGACCGACTTATACTGACTGACTCCTCCTGACAATTCAAAAATACCTACAATGGGTTTACTTGAAATAAATAATTTTGATTTTGATTTTGGACTAAGACTGCCTTCATACCATAGTGAATCAACTCAAATATGGGGTATACACCATATCATTTCATTGGGATACTACAGGAAAAGTTGCTGTAAAGAATGTTGGTCTCGATAATATTACCTTCCTAAATCAAAACAAGATTGTTTTGCGGTAAACGCCAAAACATTCTATTATTTTTACATATTATGTTTACATATTTTTATAACTATTGAATGTTATTCTTATTTCTTAGGAAATATATTCAGAAACATGGAATTAATGTTGCGAATATACTAAAAAAATTGAAAAAGTTGCAGAAGAAGAGAAAGTTATTGATAACGAAGTAATGAAAGTGTCAATGACTCTGATATGTTTGGAAGCCAACCACGGTTGGTGCATTGTGGTCATATAGAAAATGAAATATCATGTGAAGATGAATATTTAAATTCGGATTTTGATGATTTATAGTTAAAATTGTATTAGGTTTGATGGTTTTATTTCCTTGGTTTAACAAATGCGTTGGCTTTTATCATTCTTAAACATTATATTAGTGTATAAAATAAAGCGTAGTTGAATAAGTACCTAATCAAAAATGTTCCCGTTTCAATATCCATTCATTAATAATAATGTTATGTCTTGACTAACATCATTAGTGAATGCTATTCACCCATGCTAATATTAATTTAATGCGAAAGTATGTTAATTTTTAACAACTAATTCGCAGACAAAACAGATTTCATTGCAACTTAGTATAGAGATAGTGGGCTCCCTAAGGCTTCTTTTTATCGCTAGCATGAAATATGACTATATTTAGGGTTGCAATAAAAAAGCAAACTAAGGCACCTCTAGGGCAGGTTTTTTATTTTTGCGGACAGACTTCTAATTCAGTATGTTTTTAGTAATATAATTTAAGTAAATACAATTCATAACTACTCTATATTAGTAGGTAGGTACACCACAGACTATTGATGAATCTTCTAAATTACCTACGGAATATCCGTACAAAGATTGTTGTACCTAAATGTTTCTTATTTGTTTTTGTGTATTGTATTTTACTTAAAAGATGTAAAACTGTAAATAAAGTGATAAAAATATTTAAATATCCAAAAATAATAAAATTAACGTACTAAGACACTATTTTTTTAACCTTTCAATGCTTAGTAGGTCGATTGTTAACATTTGATATTATCTGTAGTGGCAATGAGGAGATATGAACTCCATCCGACTGTTGTCGTTTATCTACAATACCTACTGCGCCATCACATTACTGTAAATTAGTTATGTATACAAAAACATATTAAGTTTAGCAGCAGGGCCTATAGCAAATTCTATCGAGGGGCCCTTGTTTTGCTACAGATTCTAAAGTTTACAGTGATAGGTTAAAAATAGTCAGTAGGTACTCAATATGTTTACTATTAGATATTATAAATCAGTAATTTTAAATTGTTTATTTACCAGCCAGTAAATGACTATAGACCCTGTTGACCTGTTGAGTGCTGGCAAGTACAAAAAGTCAGTGTTGAGATTACCCTAGAAATTTAGAAGAATTTGATAAAATACTACACAAATAATTATAATAAAAACAATACGCGGTGGTTGCGTAATGGCTATGGCGAATCAAGTGGTTGCTGGTTCAAACCCCTTCCGTTTTTAGTCTCAAATTTTGCTTGCTTTGCACGATTAAATGCTTCCACAAAGTGTAAATCAGATATTAGATATCAATTGAATATGGTTATTTATGTAGTGACAAAGATAAAACCACTAATTATAAAATAGATGTTCCGAAGTTAATTACGGAATGCGATAATGACACGCTACTACGATGCTCTCAACAATCCTTCAATATACCAAATTACTGACTAATTTTGGTGTCATGCCGCTATTTGGTATATATTATCTAAAATATGTATATATTTAGAAATATATAAGTATGTTTATCAACAGTTTGATTACCATAGTACAGGCTCTAATTAGTTTGTCAAATTATTATTATTATTTGTTTGGGATGGTTATAAGGAGAATTAAGGATAGTATATTATGTTCACATTCTATGTACAAATTAATAACTTTATAATATGTTTGAATTTTAGCGACCACTTGGGGTTTTTATTTAAAACCTATACCGAATTTAAGCTTCGCAGTCGAAACTCTTAATCATTTGCACGCGTAGTGGCATAGAAAAAACTCAAGAAATGTACAATGAAAAGAACCAAATTTAACAAATGATAAATAATAATTAACTTCGTTGTTTGTTATATTGTTTTGGTTAGCTTAAGCATGGAACAAACAGATTTTTTTTTGTCATTGTGTGTGACCTACATTAACTGGTAGATACATCTTGTTTTTGTTCCGAATTATACTCATAAAAAGAAAACTACGAACTCGGAAAACTACGAACGGAGTACCTACTGTTCGTCAATTTTTTTTGTAAAACTTAAATTTTCAGTTAAGGTCGTTCCAGTTAATATTTTGTTCAAACAAACTGTGGGGTAAACATTTTATTGTTTAGATCGTACATCCAATGTGTAATAATTTTGTCTTATTGGTTTCGAAACCAGAATATCAAAAAAAAGTTATCAGCCCACAAAGATTCGTATTTCAACACTTATTTAAATATACTTTGTGTAAATAAACTAAATAACGAATAAAAGACGTATATCATTTTTAAACCATAATTTGTACATAGCAAATTAAATTATTTGGCAGTTTAATTACGATTTTATTCATTATTTTAATTTTATTTTGAGTTCATATGCTCAGAGATGATTTCCTGATGAATTTTTCAAACAAAGAGAGGTCAAAAATATCATTGGAGTGGAACTAAGATAAAATAAGCAGTGGTGATTTTAAATTACTCGTCAATTTACACACAATTAAGTTCCTTCTTAATTTATATAAGAGACAAAATACTAGATCTATGTTACTATCTAACGATGAGTAACCGCTTGCTTTATTCTTTAGTTCTATTTACATTTGATAGAAACAGAGAGCTCTTAGCGATAACGACGATAAAAAGACGAAGAGAATAATATCGAAGACGTTTATCCAAGCCACGACGCTTGTATTTTGATTGGTGATATCAAGAATAATTAATTACTTACTTAATAGTACTCCCTAACTCTCTTAGGGAGTGTGAAGAGTTACGAAACAGGTTAATCGTAAAAGCAATTAATAATAAAAATGATATAGGCATGAGGTTTTGTACAAAATTACTGTTTCGAGACTCATCAGATCGTCACTCATCTTGGCCGCAGGAGATCCTACACTACTCAGAATCAGATATTGTGTATTTCTAGCCGCTAAGTTTATTTTATTGTTCTTAATCGTATTAATTTACAGTTTTATAAATTAATAGCGGGAGATCCATTCAGTATGTTGTCTAGATAAACGATATCTACTGTACTGTTCTGTTTATATAATGTCTACAATACTGTAATCAATAAAGATATAATATATAAGATACCTCGAAAGTATACAATAATCAACAACCGGGCCAAGGCATGCCTTTGACGTTAGACTTAACTTTCACTCAGAATTATTCTACTTATACGCACCATTCGGAACCCTATAAGACAGATCCATAAATGTAGACACGCCACTGTTCACTTTATAACCATCGTCATTATTTCCAGTTTCTATATCCATCTTAAAAATATATAACTTAATTCAGAAAAAAATATTAATCGAACGCGATAGGAGAGAGCTGTTACTCGAGCGCAACGCGTTTATAACATGCGCCGGCGACTGTCTGACTGACTAGTATTCCCGTCCTACCGTTGTTGTACTTGCGGTCATATTGTGCTAAAGCCGCGTTGACACGGTCACTGTGTACTTTTTAAAAGGCACTATGGTGGCGATTTGATGCTACACATATCAACAGGCAATCATATGCCTAGGACCACGTTCCGCACTAAATATCTCTATACAGAGTGTATTTGAAAAAAGAACACTTACTTAAATCACTGAAAGGGCATGACTAGCATGCAGTTACAATAAGAATTTTTGAAAAAAAAACTGTCCGTTTACAAGATATGAAAATATGTACTATTTTAAATCTTTAACTTTACATATTCCACCTACTTTTATGAAAAACAGAAGCAACTGGAACCTGGAAATTCAAATGGCCATATCTTGTAAACGGACAGTTATTTTTTATTGTAATTTATTATTTGTTCTTTAAAGTACGAGATAAATTTATATCTTTATAGTATAAACAATGGCACAACTGACCTTATGACACATTCTGCATCCTGAATATAAATAATAATACGATCAGTATAGACACGGCTTTATAAGGGAAGTCTTACTCACTCTTCAACGAACATTTTATAAATTATCTCGTTTATTCCATTGGCAGATGCCATTATCCGTTTAATCCGGTTGTCCGGGGATTTATGTTGTTATCTACTTTAATTACTAAAAATCCATCTTTAATAAGCAACTAAAATTGCATTTCTACATCTAAGGGATTGATATTATTTACTTAATTAAATGTAATAATGTAAAAAGGAGATTGAATACTAACAAAAACTTACAGAAATAATAATTATTTTTACTCTTAGGTAGGTCCTGTCAAAATTTTAATAAATTTCTTTTAATTTCACTGAAAATAGCACTTACATTTTCTTCGAATTCCCCATTTACTAGGCAACCATTACCACATATAAAAGAAAGAGTTAATCTAATCAGCCCAGCCATTCCTAAGCGATGTGCTTGTGTTCCTTGGAACAGATTTTTATTTTTCTTACTTATATTATAAAGGTGAATGTTTGTGAGGATGGATGGATCGATGAATGTTTGTTACTCTTCACATAAAAACGGCTGGACGGAGCTGGATGAAATTTGGCACAGAGATAAATTATAGAAAAACACAAACGCTACTTTTTATCCCACAAAAATTTACGGTTCCTGTGAGATGGATTTCCCCAAAATTTCGACGCGAACGAAGTCGCGGGCATCAGCTATTATTTATATAGATGTATAGATATTTTAAGTAAGTAGGTATCTTAAACTAATTGTTATATTGTGTTACCCGTGAATAATTATCATTTATTGCAATGCAATTTAAAGCTGATTCTATATTTCATTTTAATTTCATTTCATTCATTATATCAAATATTTGTAATGCTCTTTTTAAATTAGGTAGGTTATGTTTGATAAAATAATGATCAGCTTAGAGTAATAAATGGGAGTCCTATCGAAAACATTGATTCTTCTTTAAACCTCATAAACTTATTTAAAATTGCTTGATTCATTCGAAGAAGCTCAAGTTGCATATTTATGATCGGTCACTGAATATTATTAATTTTAATTTATTTAAAACCACTTTAACCTAGTGGTCGTTAGAGGTGTTTGTGACAAAAATAACGACTGTTTTGTATTACATAGGAAACGCGTTAGTAGGCTTTACCCAAAACGCTTACTTATCTAATTAAAAGTAAAGATTGGTTAGTTAGTATAAGTAGAAAACTTTAAGGATACGACTGAATTCTTCCTCCTCATTTGATCACCCTACTCCCGAAAAATAAGATACACTGTAAAGCTTTAGGCTGTCAATAAGTCATCATCAAGTTAATTCATCATTTCTAAGTAGAAATGCACGCTGTACTAGTCCAGATCATGTCACATTTGTGTCGGATTCCTTTAAAAATATTGTTTAAAAAAACGCATTTCTAACATTTTTAATTTATTATTTCCGATGAAACCTTATGTTTGGTAATAGTCCGAGTACGAACAATAAAACAAAGCGAAATCAGTCGACCTGTTTTATCAATCGATGTTTTTTTTTTTGGATTTATATAGAGTATTTTATCTATTGCAATAATAATAGTGTAATATAAATTATCTATCAGAGACGCATAATGCATTGCTATAAAACTATCTATACCTACCTTTGTTCTGCATTCGTCATTGTTTACCAGGATATCAGCATTAATGTTGGCCTAGTGGTTAGTGACCCTGACTGCTACGCCATAGGTCGTGGGTTCGATTCCCACCCGAGTCTGGGTGTACTTTGTGTTCGTTGTTTGTATGTTTGTAAAGTCCCCCGCGATACAGGAGTAATTCCTAATGCGGGAGTAGTCTTTAAAAAAAAAAAATGCATTTGTAAACTGCAGAGCTCTGGTTTACTTATTGTTTATACCTATTTTGGATATACAATCTCCATATATATACATATAAAAGTAAATTTACATTTTAGAAATCTTTTGACGAATGGGCTGACGGACTGAATGAATGCATAGAAGCCACCATCGAAGAGTGGCATTTCTTGTCTCTTGTTTACCAGGATATCAGCATTAATGTTGGCCTAGTGGTTAGTGACCCTGACTGCTACGCCATAGGTCGTGGGTTTGATTCCCACCCGAGTCTGGGTGTACTTTGTGTCCGTTGTTTGTATGTTTGTAAAGTCCCCCGGGATACAGGAATAATTCCTAATGCGGGAGTTGTCTTTAAAAAAAAAGAAAAAAATATGCATTTGTAAACTGCAGAGCTCTGGTTTACTTATTGTTTATACCTATTTTGGATATACAATCTACATATATATATATATATATATAACTAAATTTACATTTTAGAAATCTTTTGACGAATGGACTGACGGGCTGAATGAATGCATGAAAGCCACTATCGAAGAGTGGCTGTTCTTGTCTCTTGTTCGTCAGAGTTATTCTTGGCTGGGCAGTGGTCTCCAAATGCACCAAATGCAACAAATTAAAAAAGTACATTCGTGTTAAAAAATTTATTACAAAAACAAAGAAGTTTATTTTTAAACATAAGTTCTTTATAGATAGTGTAGCATTAAATAGGCAGAGGATGCAATTAATTGATCAGGTTAATATGTACTCCATAGAGGTAGATAACATGTCTTCACAATATTTTGAGGACACAGGAGCTCTTCAAACAGAAATTAAGAAACTTGAGGAGCAACTGAGAACTATTAGTAGTAAATATGAGATTTCACAAAAACAAAGTAGGGAACAAGTTTTGGCAATAGGTAAACTAGTTAATTCATGCAATTGTAGGAATGATTCATTGTTGTTTTCTGATAACCACAATGAAACCACTAGTTCTTTAGACAGCTTGCCAGTAACATGTGTCAGTAATGTAGTTAATTTCCAGAATAGCAATACAACTATTCAACATCAATTGTACAGTACCAATAGTAATATAATAATGTTTAGCGATGAAATTGGTAAAGGTTTAGGTATGTCAATATGAAACTCAAATCAGGAATATTCATTCAGCAACTTTTGTATGCCAAACCTACCATATAATATGATCCTAGAAAAGGCTATTAGTGCAACTTTTGATACAAATACTAGTCTCATAATTTTCAGTGGCAATAGGGGTACTGTAAATAAAAAAACATTCATAAAATACTTTGAACAATTATCGGAACTCAATGTAAATAAAATAGTACTATTTACACTGCCAACTAGCAAAGGGTTGTCTCAACATGAAAAAAAAAATTAGTATGAATTAAAAACATGACTATGTTTAATTTGACAAGCCAAATTAATGGTAGATTTTATAATAAATTTCATTTAATTGACATCAATAGGATTGTCAATGATAATGTTTTTTCGACCACTGATAGTTATTATCTGCCGTATTATTTTAAAAGGCAGATAACTGTTTCGTTATCATATTATTTTAGAATAATAGCCAAGAACTTGGCTAACCTGACAGCTCCTATAGAGCACCCCTTAGAATGTAAGAACACTGTAGTCAAACATTTGGCTTCACATAGTGCTCCTTCTGAGCTAATTAATAATGTCTTTACTAATATTCATTCAGGCAATAGCTTGGCCGCACATTGTGACATAAATTCTTTAAATTAATTGTTAAGACAATAGAGCCTATCTCTTGTATATCAAATCATTTACTCAATAATGGTATTGTTACTAAAAATATAAAAATAAATAAAAATTGTAGCAATAAAGTAAAAAAGTCAATGACCATAAACATAGTTCATCAAAATATTCAAGGATTATCTAGGAAAGACTTAGAAGTAGAATTATTTTTTGATAAATATAATGTTGATGTGCTCTGTATCACAGAGCATTGGCTACAGGCACACCAGTTAATACTTGATAATGAATTTTATTCTGCTCGAAGTGTGTATGTAAGAAAGAAGTCAATTCATGGAGGGTCTTTAATTTTTGTTCGTAATAGTATTAGGTGCAAAAACCGGAAAGATATTGTAAATTTGTCTGTTGAGAGCACTGTAGAGCTTTCTTGTGTAGAACTGGAACACCATATTATAGTTAGTGTGTATCGGCCACCACAGAGTGACTTTAGCATATTTGAGTTAGTTATGGAAGAAGTTTTGAAGCGTTTATGTGTCAGTAGTAAGGTTTTGGTAGTTTGTGGAGATTTCAATATTAATATATTAGAAAAGTGTCCTATCAGTATAAGATTAGTGAGCCTATTTGAATCATTTGACTTAAATTATTTATTTTCTGAGCCAACAAGAATTACTTCTCACTCGGCAACTTGCTTAGATAACATCTTTTGCAATGGGGAATATTTAAATAGGTCAATTTTAAGTGATTTAACATCTGATCACTGTGGGCAATCTGTTACATTTCCTTGTATAAAAGAAAATAGAATAAACAAAACTATATGCAGGCCCATGACTAGTAACCGATTATTGAATTTTAATAATAACATTAGTGATAAAGTTTCCAATTTAGATTGGACTCAAAGTGATCCAGATAAGCTTTACGGCGACTTATTCAATATGATAGAAATCGAATTTAACAGTATATTTAAGTCAAAAACAATAATGCAAAGGCCAAAAACGACATTCTGTGTTTGGGCAACAACAGGAATATACAAAAGTAGAGAAAAGCTGTATTATTTATATGCCATGAAACAAAGTAATTTTGACCCAAAATTTCATGAATATGTTAAAAATTACTCAAAGATTTTTAGGAAAACATGTTCTATGGCAAAGTCTTTATACATAAGTAATAAGATTAAGTCTTCAAATAATAAAATAATAGCTACATGGAACATTATTAATAATGAAACTGGACGTAGTAAACCTCGAGATAACAATTTTTTAAAATTAAATATTAATAATAGGTTTATAACAAACAACTTAGACATAGCTGAATCTTTTAATACCTTTTTCACAAATATATCAGTTAGTACAACTAGTACCTTGAATTCTTGTGCGTCCAGGTCTGAATTGTTGTTAAGGGCCAATGTAAACAAATGTAAGAATTTATTTAAATTTGAATTCATAAACCCCACAGACATTATAAAAACGTTTAAGTCTCTTAACTCTAAGAATTCAGGGGACTTATGGGGGATTTCTGTTTAATTAATAGAAACTATTATAATTGATATAGCGCCATTTCTAGCTATAACATTTAATCGATTTGTTAATTCTGGTGTTTTTCCTAACCTGATGAAGTATAGCAAAGTAATACCTTTATTCAAGAAGGGTTGTACAACTGAACCAAGTAACTTTAGGCCAATCTCAATCTTGCCGGCTAAAATTAAAATTTTTGAAAAAGTTATCCTGCAACAACTAGAAAGCCATTTTAATCGAAATAATTTATTGCACAAAGAACAATTTGGCTTTACAAAGGGTCGTTCAACAATTGATGCTGGTGCAACTCTTTTGAGACATATATTTAATGCATGGGAGAATTCGCAAGATGCGATAGGTGTATTTTGCGATCTCTCAAAAGCTTTTGAATGTGTAGAACACAACACGCTTTTTCTTAAACTTAGGCATTATGGAGTTAATGGTATTGCTTTGGAACTAATTGTTTCCTACTTGAAAGATAGAATTCAACATGTAGATGTCAATGGTGCGAGGTCTTCTGGATTACCTGTTACTATGGGCGTTCCTCAGGGCTCTATACTGGGTCCTCTACTTTTTCTCATATATATAAACGATTTACCTTATTATTTAAAAGATCGCTGTGATATAGTTCTATTTGCTGATGATACGTCACTTATTTTCAAAGTCGATCGTAAAAAACAGTTTTTGACGATGTGAATAGGGCACTAAATGATGTATTGTATTGGTTTTTAACTAATAATCTCCTACTGAACTCAAATAAAACAAAGTGTGTGAGATTTACTATGCCAAACGTAAAACAGCTAGGCACTAATCTAACTCTAAATAATGAAATGATAAGTATTGTAGACTCAACAGTATTCTTGGGACTTACATTAGACAGTAAACTGCAATGGGGACCCCAGATAGACAGCCTTGCAGGTAGGCTTAGTTCGGCAGCTTAGGTTGTATGGAAGGTACTTCAGCTCACTGATACGGACACAGCTAGGCTAGTTTATTTTAGCTACTTTCACAGCGTCATGTCCTATGGTATACTACTTTGGGGCAAGGCGGCTGATGTTGAAACGATTTTTATTCTTCAAAAACGAGCCATCCGCTCAATATACAATTTAGGTGCTAGAGTCTCTCTTCGAGAGTTGTTTAAGGATATAGGTATTTTAACTGTTGCATCACAGTATATATTTGCAAATATTATGTTTGTTAGGCACAATATCAATGACTATAAGAAAAACAGTGATATACACAATATTAATACAAGAAACAAGTCTAAACTCGTTGCTACCTATCATCGCTTACATAAGGTACACAACTCGTTCGAAGATCTTGGTATACGTTTTTATAATAAAATTCCTATAGATGTAATCGACCTTCCTGTAGATAAATTTAAGCGTACTGTAAAAAATCACCTTATTAGGAAAGCCTACTATACGATCAACGATTATCTAAACGACAAACAGTCTTGGGCTTAAGGTGTCTTTAGGCATATACACACAAACTTCTTTGTCTTATAATTAAGCTAAATTATTAACAAACCATTGTTAGTTGAAAGTAATGCGTGACGATTATTATGGTAATTTTGACTAGTAGTGATTTTTATCAGTATCTTGACTATGGTGCGTCATGCTCACTAAAATGTCATTGCTTGCGGCGTCGTTATGGGGCGGGTCGTTTCTTTCCCTCTGATATGGCGAAGGAGACGATGGCTGGTCCATGCGTCATACTCGTGAACGGGTGCTGCTTGGGGTGACTGGTCGGCCTAGTCAGCGATGCTTTAGCCTATACTATTATTTTGGTTCGTTCAACTGCAACTCTAGCCTCTTAATCCAGTCACGAATTAGTTTTAACAGTAGACTTCGTAACTGATGTGCACCTTGAATGATTTCTATGTTTAATAGGTTCGAACCTTCAACGGTACCACTGAGTGATATTTTTTGTTTGTACATTAGCTTTTGGAGCATTTCAATAAAATGAAATTCAGGTGGCAACAGCTTGCATCATGCTTACCTTTTATGTAACACTAATACCATTGTACCTGAAGATCTGACTTTTAAAAAGAGTGGCCATGAGTTTCTTTGCCAGTATTCTTCTCATAAGGCTCTACGCATTTTGGAAACTGGAAGTTATAGATCGACACAAGCAGGCAGTAGATTTTGGTGATTTCACCTAATTTACCTCGACAATCCAGTACATCCTGTGGCGTCTATTTGCGTCTATCTATGATTTTTAACAGTAGCTTCTATTTAACGTTCGTAAATGTCACTTAGTGTCTTAATTGAATAAATGATTTTGAATTTGAATTTGAATTTGAATCATATTCTTACAGAGGTTTTACTCTCTCAGGCCCAAAAGAAGTTGTTTCTGTCAATTGCCAGGGATACGGTTTGGTTGGAACACATAGACGAGACGAAAATATGGGCACTTGGAGGAATATAATTACTTTTTTTTTACTTTGCATTGCTGAAGCAGCGACGTCTCTCCCAAAGGAAAAAGAAGAGGCATTGACACTTTCATTGCAAAGAGTGTAACTGCGAGAAGGTTATCCAGCGAATAATTTGATTGTTTATCTCTAAAAGTAAGTAAGTACTTATATTGCTAATGCACATTAAGTTATTTACTACCTGAACACGGATGTATATTATTATTCTATAGGGAAGATAAATTGTAATTGACATTGCAGATGCAAAAGCATACTTAGCTCGTAATATTTTTTACACGTGTTGAATAAATATAAAATATACATAGTATGTCTGTTTCTCCAGGCCTGTTTTATCAAAACTACCCACTAATATAGTACTTTAATAAAAAAAACACTTGTGATGGTGGGAAATCAAAACCAATGAGGTTTATATTAAGTGGAATAAATAGCCGGTAAAAATTCGTTGAATTTTCAACGAAAATTTTAGAAAACGAATCGTTTCTTGATTATAGGAACGCGGCATTTATTAGCTTTTGTAAGGTTGAGATACTCAAACACATAGCAAAGAAATACGCTGATTACTTGGTTGTGTTTTTTAGATACTTCTTTAAATGAGGCCTTTTGGAGGCCCCGTCAGCATGGGGGCCTTAGACACGTATGCCGGGTACCCTTATAGTAAAGGCAGTACTGGTTAAGGGAAGCGCTTCCGCTGATGTGCTTATTTTACACTTTAGTGGTATAAACAGACGACAACGTACTTATATGTATTAAATTTAATTTTACTCGATAAGTTAGAATCTTTTCTACCTCAAAATATTACGTATCTTTCAACACTTTTTCTCTTAACACTGGTTCGATTTAGAAGATTATTTGGTACCTATAGAAATATGTTATCACACTAGCTTCTTGTGTACATTTTATGACAAAAAATGGTGCCCGCATACAAAACGATACAGGCAATGGCGAGATGAGGAGGGATAATTTAAGACAAGCATGTACTTAAACTTTAGGTATATTTATTTGGTGTTACGGAAAACCCAAGATTACTGAGACATAAAGAAACAATAAAAAAGAAATATGGTTTCGGTAATTGCGATGTTTTGAGAATCAATCGGTCGTCCGTCATAAAAAAATATCATACTCATACCTATGAGTATGATATTTTTTGTGACGGAAATAACCAACTTCACCTCAAAACGTTTAGTGGTAAGGAAAAATTGGTAGCCGATGTGTACAAGCACTTGTCGAATGCTCTGCTAATGGAATCGCTACTAAATATAAGGTCGGGGAAAAAGATTTTTCGTATTTTATATTATAAAAACTAAAAAAAATAAAATGTTTAATTACATTTAATTATAATATATATGTGCCATTTTGTTCTAAAACTTGTCGTACTTGTCGAATTTTAAAATGTATGTATTTATTTATATAAGGCCATACATAAATCAACCTATATTTAATACCAACGATTTTAATGGAAATTTCGCATTAAAAAAAATAATAATTTTGAAATTGACATGAAACTTTATTCAAAAATAATATGTCACCTTCATCTGGAAAAGCATTTTCCTAATTTTTTTCAACTACCTCAATAATTTTTATGCTAAACATGACGATCCAAAAATGTAACCTAACTATAAATTTTTTCGACTCAAACAAAAAATATTACTATTATTTAATGATACATTTTTAAGAATCTTCAAAAGAAGATAAAAGTGTGTGTGTGTGCAATTCACACGGCAGAAGTGAAACTGCAGAAAAGTAGAATAAATTTAATTTTAGACAATTTTTATGCAAGTTATTGGTCAAATTAACACAGATTTGTTAAATAATAAACATAATTGAATTAACCAACGAATTTTATTATGCAAATGCACAAAAATTGGCCCCACGTTGGCTATCACGCATTATCTGAAGGGTTCGTAGTACGCAAGCGCAAAGACACGTGCTAGTATACGAAGATTATAGGAAACACTATATACTTGTATTCCATCTCATTCTCTCGCAGGCTAAATCCTATTTATGAATATGTTTGTATCTTTTTACTGTGACTTTTTCGTTATATCGAATTTTCAAATTACAACGATTTTAAAGAAGTTTCACTTCAAAAATATTATAGAGAAGTATTTATTTACTTATCAACCTCAACTTGACATATATATATGAAATATGATAAACAGTGAACCTACTTAATAATTAATTATTTATGTATGTAGTATATTCACCTAAATCTTAACAAAACTTTGTAAATGTTTGTTAATCTAATCTTTCTTTATCTAAATTATAAATCCGCGATTTTACTTTTCACACACGTTTTGCTGACATAAAACGGCGAAAAGAATTAAATTTTATAACGAAATATGGAGATTTGTATTAAATAAATAACCGAACTTGTATATATAAACACTAACGTAATATTTCGATAGATTATCTAATGGTCTATCTATACTATAGCATATTTTGGCGTTCACTTAGTTAGATTTCTCGTTCGGAAATTTACTTACCAAAAGCACAGTATAAAAAATATAGACAGTACGGAAACTACCTACAAACATGCGCATCGACAAGACCCCTAAGCGGTTGTCGCGGTGCTGTCAGTAGTGAGTGCCGTGTAAAGGCGAGTGGTCACGTATTAGTTTATCTCCACGATCTTTTAAAAATTAAAAGAATGCCACCAGCGTATTGCGTATTAATTTAATAATAAAGAATTCCGAACGTGTCGTAGCAGACGAAAGTATTTTTCTGTAAATAATTTGTAATAATGAAGAATAAAGGTATTTTTTTATGGAATGGTTTTTTAATTACTAGGCAACGAAGGTACTTTTGGATTGAAACGCGATACGGTTCCCAGCCGCTCATGAGTTCTGTCCGCGTCATGTATAGTTATCTGTGGTCCGCGTGCTACGTGCGCTGCGGGGCTGCGGCGTCTACCGCGCGCTAGCTCCGATGAGCGCACGAAACGTTTTCGTTCAACCGCGGCTTGCGTACGCTCCCGCCAAAAGCTGTAAAAGGTGCCGTAATGACAAAGTTAAAGATCTGTAGTTCTATAAGTTGTTGTGTGTTAATATTAAACTGTTTTCTGTATTTTAAGCTATCGTCTTTTACTGAGATTAACCAACACTATGAGATTACCTATTTAAATGGTATTCGTAAGCTAGTTAATTCAATTCGATTGATTGATCACTACAGAACAAAAATGTTTTCATAAAAAAAACAATATCAAAAACATTAAAAGTTACAACCCTATTGCTTCAATGGAGTGTAGGTAATTATTTCATTAACTAGGCTTAGTTTCCGTACTGTCCATATTTATACTGTGCCAAAAGTGTCATTTGGCTAAGGTTTTGAACAGTGGCGTATACCACAATATAAATATATACATATACTGTGACTATACCATCTGAAGCCCGTGGCTAATTCATAGGATGTGTGTGAGTCTAACTCGCACTTGGCCGTTATTTTCTAACTCGTGTATTTTATTAGGTTTATTAAATTACATAACTTTTATTATTTAATACAAAATTAATATCTTTTTAATAAATTTTGTAATTAGTGCCTCCTGCGTTCAGGGCCCTTGGTTCCTGGAGGCCCCCTCGAGCCCGGGGCCCATGGCATTTTGCCCGCTCTGCCATCCTATTGTTACGCCACAGGTTTTGAATGAAGACCATTGCCGTTTTATTTCATCAAATAGGGACACCAATTTATAGTGCGCTATATTAAATTATGACATAATCTCATAAATTTATTAAATTTTATACGCACTTAGTACAGCTCGTCTATGTAAAAACTAGGTGAATAATTCAGTATTTAGAAAGGCACAAACAAATCAATTACATTTATAAGCATCAACGGAAGCGTAATTCGTTCTCTGGAACTTTGACCCCTTATTAGACGGAATACTATAGCATACCTATACAAGTGACATCCATAGTCACTTGTATAGGAAAACACACTCTAAAAGGAAACCTTTGTTGTAATACGAAAGAAGTTCATAAGCGAAGTTAATCATTAATCTCTTATTGAAAAAGTTTTTAATTTATATAGATCACTTTCAACAAGATTTTGGCAAAAAAAATGGTTTTCATTAGAATGTTCCGGACATATTATGATAGTACTAGCAGCGCCCCGCGGTTTCACCCGCGTAAGTCCCAATCCCGTGGGAATATCGGGATAAAAAGTAGCCTATATGTTAATCCAGCTCTCCAGCTATCTACATACCAAGTTTCATCGCAATCGGTTCAGTAGTTTTGGCGTGAAAGAGTAAGAAACATCCATCCATACTTACAAACTTTCGCGTTTATAATATTAGTGGAATGGTTGTATTGTTCCGATAGTTCTATCGCCTGAAGAGGCATATTTCAATACCAAACACCTGGATGCGGTTAGTAATTTTGTAGAAATAGTTATGTAACTTTGGGTTTATAGAACTCTTTTTATATTGATTAGAATCACCGTTGTAGCACCAAAACGTGTTGAACTGCCGACGAACCAGACGGTTTGACTTATTCTGCTCTTATAAAGTGTGGATAGTCAGGCTGTGAAAGATTATATAAGCACTGTTTTTGTCTGGACGACGTTCTGATGCATATTGAAGAAAGCAGCCCTTCGCGTCTAGTTAGCATAGCGCGTGGAGGTGTTGCCACCCTTGTTAAATAGAATGCGTATGAAAATATGAAGATAGTTTATTCTATAGTAATAATGCTATATTATATTATGCATTGGTTTTGTCGTTTTATGTACCCTTCTGGAGGTAGGTTGGATTTGAAAATAGTCAATATTTACTTAGTAACGAGCTCGAAATTTGTACATACTTTTATGAAGGTATATTAGTCTGTTTTTGTATTAACATGTGATTATTATTTTTATCTACATACAAGCTTATTCATTAACTCAACATTTTGGGGTTAAAGGGTCGCTTGTTGTACTGATCGTATGGCAGATAACTGCCAATTATATGTATTTCGACACACATTACAATTGTAAAGTAAGAAGTCCTAATGTTATCTGTACAATGCACTTCATAATAAGCATTCTATGTAATAACGGGTCAAAGGTCCAGAGAACAAATTACGCTTCCGTTGATATAAATTTATAAACGTAGGTAATTTATTTGCTTGTGCCGTTCTAAATACTAAAGTAAATTTAATTTTTTGAAGTGTAAACTTCTAAGCACGTTGTGCACTTTTGCTATAGGGAAAAAGCTCTGAACTCGTGACGGCAACTCATAATTACTTATTAACAATTTTTTAACACAATTATTATAATATTTATAATTATTATAAACAAGGCATTTTTGAAGTGAAAACTTCTTTAAGCACGTTGGGCACTTTTGGTATGGGGAAAAACATTGAACTCGCGTGACCGTCACGCTCAGATACAAAAATACCGATGTGTTTGTATAATAATTATATGTATACTATATGTGTAAATTATGTTTTCACTTCTGACGTGCAGTCCTGCGACTGACAGTTTATTTTTTAACCGACTTCAAAAAAGGAGGAGGTTCTCAATTCGACTGTACGTTTTTTTTTTTTTTTTTTATGTTTGTTACCTCAGAACTTTCGACTGGGTGAACCGATTTTGATGATTATTTTTTATTTGAAAGCTGGTGCTTCCCGTGTGATCCCATTTCAATTTGGTCCAGTTCTGACAATGGAATCCATGAGAAAACCATATAAGTATAAGTATTTTATGGAATAGTTTTTTTTGTTGGAGTCGGTTTTTTTAAAGAATTATTACCTATTTTTTACATAGACGAGTTCTACTAAGCGGTCTTGGTGGAGTCGAACTGACTAAAAATGAGGTCGGCACCATTTCGATAGCAAGCCCGCGTGCCTTTACTTGATATTTTTTAGTACTTTCTTAAACACATAGCATTACCCACTGCTCTGTCAGAATCTACAGACAGCACTCACTATACCATCTATTACGGACCGATACTATGACTATGATGCCCAGTATATTTTATATGCTATTCGCATAGTTTAAGACAGTGTAGTAGGTAGTTTTTACATTTAGTCGCCCAAAATTAGGCGTAGGAAAACTTAATTTTAAAAAAGTAATGTTTTAGCAAGCCGGTTAATATCATCGTATATATCGTATCGTATGCAATAACATACGATAGGATATATACGATGACATAAACAAGCTAGAAACAGTGAGAGCCGGATTGCCTTCACACACTTCACACATAGGTATGTATGAAGGTATTATAACGTAGCATTGTGAACAAATTTAAGTATGTAAGTCTTGGAATGTATCAAGACTTTTTGTTTAATATTAAAAAACATAATAGAATTTAATAAAATAAATATTACTTATTGTACTCACTATTACTTTTCAATGTGTAAAACAGGTCCGTGTAAACAATTAAATTTGCGTCTTCATAACTTATATCGTCTTTGCCAGTTTCCACATCCATTTTGTTTAAATATTTTAAAAATAACAACGGACGTCACTGATTATGATGTTATGCGCGGAATTGAAAAATTGAGAGCGCACTCGTCGTAAACGTATAACACAGAGCGCAACACCACGTTTATACATTCACAATCATTAGGCGCTGCCACTAGCACCGTAGTTTCATTACTGTCACTTGTTTGTGTCTTTATCCTTACGTCCACACTATATTATCATTGGGTATTTACTTATCTTCGGTAATTACGATTTAGATAATGGATTTGTTTAAATTATTCTGTGAGTTGGATTAGCTACTTAAGACTGGTATAGGTATTTTATTTATTATTATTTCTACTAGGTACCAAGCATGTTTAGTTATTGTAATATGAGGGAAATAATAGCTGGTAAATCCACAATTAAGCGTCAAAATATTTTGTTACAACCACAGAAATAACTTAGGGCGCATTCGCAGCGTTATTATTGTCGGGTGTTAAATTGAACTAGGAGTAATGTAAAGGAGATATTTTTTATTTGTTTTGGGAGCCCACTATAAATGGTGGTGTGTATTAAAAAAATGCATGTTCATTTGTTCCTTATAATGTCCGGTCTAACCGGAGTACTGAAAAATACGACGAATAAAATACTACTCACAAAACAAATGATTTTCTAGGTTTTTCAGTTCTGAGGTATATGAGATAAGACCCATCATGGAGGACTGGCTGAAGAGGCGACATGGAAGCCTCTCCTACCGGTTGACACAGGTGCTCACCGGACACGGCTGCTTCGGTAAGTACCTGTTTCGCATAGGCCAGGAGCCAACGTCAGCGGTACGATCTCGTGACGGCTATTGGTGTGGGTAGCCTCTCGCTAGAGACCATGGTCCTGTTCAAGGTCAAAATTGAGAGTGCGTGGGATTCCGCTACTTCGTTTTACGAGGAGGTGATGTTGGCCAAAGAGGCGGCGGAACGGAAACGGGAGAGGACAAGCACTCCTATCCTGAAGAAGACGCACCAGGCGGAGAGCGCTGAATGATCTCTGTCCTCCTTGAGCGCTGGCCTGGAGGTAGCGGGTCGGGCTGACCGTTACCCCAGCAGAAGTAGGCCTGAGACGGTGGTGCAACGGGATTCCCACACGATAAAAAAGAGGTTTTTCAGTTCAGATATTGGTATTCGATATTTCTTATTTTTGTAGGTATATAAAATTGTTCACGTCACTACGTAGAATAGAACGTAAGAGTGTTTGTCCACCGCCGCCGTTACGGGGACGTCACCGAGAACAAGATGACGGTACCGAAGTAGTGATACAAACATATAATAAAGCCGCCTATTCACTGCACTCCCGTCACCCGAGCGCCATCATACTGGCTTAACGCATGGCATAATGTACACCTAGGCAGGTTGCGCGATCGCCGTCAGTTCATCTTTGACTCAACTCGAAGTACCACCGTTTTCGTTGAAGTCCTGTTGACGGTGGCGGTGGACAAGCGTCCTTACGTTCTCAAGGAACTGTCAAAAAGAAACATAACGAATGGACAGAGTATAATGAGAGGTGTGTAGATAGATTACACTTTATTTGTACACCAGGGTTTCACAAAGAATATGTAACAAGAGATGTATCTTATCAATAGTGCACAAAGGGCGGCCTTATCGCTCAAAGCAATCTCTTCCAGGCAACCTTAGGTTGGACTGGAGATATTTTATTAAACGGGTGGATTACCACCCGTTTAATAATCATCTATTACATACATACAATACTCAATAATTGTACCTATTTATACCTACTCAAGTACTGTTATATACATAAATAAAAATACACGTTGCTAACGTTCTTAAAGTAAGTGATTCTAGATTATAGTGTCACCATGTGTGCAAGATTATATAATTATGTATTTGATTACATATAATAATATGTAATTTAGCATTATTGATTAACATTGCAGTAAGCTGGATGCCTGCCACTTTGCGCGCGTGGAAAAATAATTAGAACTTGTTACAAAAATATTGAATGAACCTAAATGCTTAGGATTTTATAGGAATATGCTTTATTATAAACAAGTGACATGCTTGATTATTAAAATTTTTATTATAATTAAGTATATATTTTTATTATATTTTAGTATGTAGTAAATATCAATTTCAATTTTATTAACCATTAAGGCAATGATTTCATATTTTAAATAACAATAAAATTCAATACGGTAATAATAGAAAATTAAAATAATTGTGAATGAAAATTGAAATGATATATATTTTTTAGGTAATTGTTGTTGTTATGAAAAATTGAAATAATATATATTGTATAGGTAATTGTAATTATTATTATTTGTATGTCATTATTATTACAATTCTTTGCATGGACCCCTCTCAGGGGAAGGCTTCCTCCAAAGGTTTCCATTTGTTTCTGTCTCTTGCCACATTAATACAGTCTGCTCCAGCGACGTTTCTGATGTCGTCCGCCCAGCGCATATATGGTCTACCAACACGCCGATTGCCTTGAGGAAAGTTCCATGTAACTTCAGATGTCCATCTATTATCTTTAAGTCGTGCTACGTGGCCAGACCACTTAAATTTCAGTCTTTGAGCATATTTGAGCACTTCTACCGTTTTGGTTATGCTTCTTATTTTTGTATTACGGATTCTTTGTGTTTTTCTTATTTAAAACATGCTGCGTTCCATTCCCCTCTGGCACGTTATTATTTTATTCTTGAACTTGTTGGTAGTCCACGTCTAACAAGAATATGTAAGATATAGTAAAATGCAAGTGTTCATCATTTTCTGTTTCACTTCTAGAATAGAATAGGATACGTTTATTTCCTTAAAATGTATGTACATCAATGATAGACAAATGTTTAACAAACAGTGCCAGATACATTTTGTCGTTTAACGACATGCAAACATGTAAATAGTCTATATGTACGTGGATTATTAAGTTACAATTATAGTTAAGGATGTTAAATGTCAAAAATATAAAAACACCTGTGTCAGATCGACCGGGAGTCAACGTCACAATGCCACCATTGTAGTAAATACCCCGACGACACGGCGCTGCACACACTGTCAGAACGCACAGCTATTTTATTTTTTTTGTGCGCGTGGAAACCCCCTCGGGCCGTCACCCCACCGGGGTTTTCGGTGGGGCGGTGTGTTGGAATCGAACCGACTAAAACCACACGGTGTGCCGTACTGCGCCTTAAGTAGGAGGGATCCGGGAACAGCTTTTAATAAGACATCCGGAACCGGAATGCCTGTGTGATCTCGTCGTGGCAGCCTTCGCTCCTAACCGTGGTTCTGGCCATGGTAGGTAGTTACTTACCTCTCTACTTATGCTAATCTAACACTGAAATAGTATCTACCTAATAACATTTTTAAATCACACAAATAAAAAACTGTGTAAAACCAGAAACCAGTTATAATTATGTAGATTAACAAATTATGCACTTTAATAAACATGATTATAACTAACAAACTAAAAACTACGTAACAACAGAAGATAATTATAACAACTCTTTTTTTTCAGTTTTAAGGAACTAACAGAAAAATAGCGAAAAATTACTCAACGAACAGAATAGAATTGCAAAGTTATTTTGTCAAATTAACTTATTATTATACTATAGACCAGTATTACCGCAATTGCAGTTTTATATTTTGACCATGGCACGGGAACATATTACCTATCCTCCAAGTAATATTTAACCACCCGAAGTGCACCAAATTGAAGTGTAAACTTTTCTGGAATTTGCACTTACTAGACTACTAGCACTTTTTTTTCTGGTTACTATATTTAAAGAAGTGATATATTAAACTATTAAGTGCATTCCTCCTAGCTTGGTCACTGTATAATCTGTATTTAGAAAAACAGTATTGATAGCCATCATAGTCGTTGAGTGGGTAATTTTTAGGATTCCGTTCCTCAAAAGCGAAAAGAGGAACTCTTATAAGATCACTTTGTTGTCCATCTGTCTGTCAAGACTATTTTTCTCAGGAACCCGTTGACACATCAAGTTGAAATTAATACGAAATATGTATGCCTGTGGTCCCTTGAAGATGTAAAAAATCAAGTTTAAGTCAACGTAATCAAAAGATACGGCCATTTACGCCTTAGATTTCACGAAATTTCAATTCGTAGGTAAATCAAAACCTAGACGGTACTTCCCATTGCCCTAGAATCATGAAATTTGGTAAGAAGTCTCACGGTACAAGTAAAGGAAAAAATCCGAAAGTCGTTAAATTGTTGTTATATCTGTCTGTCTGTCTGTGTGTCTGTCAGGACCCTTTTCCTCAGGAACATGAGAAGGTATCAAGTTGAAATTAACAACAAATATTTATGTCAGTGGTCTCTTGAAGCTGTAAAAAATCAAGCTCCTAAGTCAATGCAACCAAAAGATACGGCCATTACGCCTTAGATTTTAACAAATTTGAACATTTCGCAGGTAAATCAAAACCTATAGGCTTCCCATTGACCTAGAATCATGAAATTTGGTAAGAAGCAATGTCTAAAAAAATTGTTTTTATGATTGCAAACTAATTTTGCGGTTGGATTGTGTAACTTTGAGGAGAGCGGCAACCGTCCTGTGGCCGGGTCTGAAGCCAGATTGTAGAGGACTTAGTAGTTTTTGGCGATATATAAATTGAGAGAGCTGTTTGTGTACACATTCTCAAGCACTTTAGATACGAAGGGAATAGAGATTGATCGAAAGTGACTAGGAAGAGAAGGGTTAGTTTTTTTAAGCAAAGGAATGATGTAAGCCTAACACTAGTGAGAGGGGTAGAACTATTTATACGTAATTGCGTATTTAATTAGGGGCCTATACGACATTTAATCGAAGTAATTTTAGTAAATGAACCACTTTACACTAGGTTTTGAAATTTATGTAATAATTGTAATTTTCTATCAACAACAAGGAGGAGATATCATCTAGACGTATTCTAACGACACGATGGTTCGCTGGCGCTTGGCATTAGATGTATATCTAATCTGTACGATCAAAGAAGGTTCAAACAATGATTATCAAGTTTGGAGGTGAAGTTTAATTCCGTTTGTGGTTAGAGAGGTAATTTGAAAAATAGCAGAAAACTGGCTATCTACCTTTTATTAGGATTAGCTCCTCGTGACTGTCGATTTATATATTTATAATGAGCAATCTCACAAAAGGAGCTCAGGAAATCAACTGCGCAATTTTTCGACGCTTTAGTAAGCGTAACCAATTGGCATTTAAATGTTACTTTTTAGGGTTCCGTTCATCAAAAAGAAAAAAGGAACCCTAATAGTTTTTCTTTATTGCTCGCCTGTCTGTTTATTTGTCTGTCAAGACACTTTTTCTCCGAAACGTGTGGAGATATCAAGATTCTAAGTCAACGCAATGGGCCGGGTTCATCTAGTATAAACACAATCATTCTAGTCTATCTTAGGTCGCCTGGAAAATATTGCTTCAAGCGATAAGGCCGCTCTTTGTAAATTGTCCACTTTTATTACATATTATAATTTTTTTTTTGTTTTGTTTTATTTTTTACCAATAGGACCAGCAGAAGCGAACATGAGCGCGTTAAAACAACAAATAAACAAAAACACTCTTCAACTTTATAATCTAATATGTCATGTCGGTCTAGTGTTTAATAACCCTGACTAAGCCAGAGGTCGTGGGTTCGATTCCCACCCAGAACAAATAATTGTGTGATGAGCACGATCATTCGTTCTGCGTCTAGGTGTAATTTATCTAGAATTAGCTGCACCCGGCATGCGTTGCAATGCCTTTTTTGTTTATAGATTTTTTGGGCCAGGAACCCTTGCGGGTGTCCCCAGAACACCCTACCAAATTTTCATCACAATTTGATCAACAGTTTCAGAACGCATAGAGGACAAACCAACAAACATTGATTTTTATATATATAGATATGTATGTATTTTGTAATATATAAGTATGTTGATCAGCAGTCTGGTTACCATAGTACAGGCTCTGCCTAGTTTGGAATCAGACATCCGTGTGTGAGTTATCTTAAGTTATAAAAAAACGCAGTAAAAAAATCCGGCTTTCCGATCCTGGTGTAATGTTTTTATTAGCACATAAAGCTGTCAGTGTAACAATAATTTAAAAACTAATTTGATAGCTTTTGATGAAGATTGATGTGACTTGGTATCGCAGAATAAGTGAGAGGAGAGATGTCACAAAAAAAAACATCTTATTGAAGTAAACGAAATTTCCCGAGGCACATGGCCCACGTGGATACCTTCGAGCTGCGAATTTCTAAACAGATAAATCAAACTTAACTTTTCACAAGCGTAAGCGTAAAATTGTCATCGTAGTCCGGTATTTCCAGACCGATACGACTTTCAAACTTTCAAGAGAAGACCGTACTAGAAGAAAAGACCGGCAAAACACTTGTGATTTTTGAGATGCGGTGGTGGAGAGGTATCTATAACCGACGGTAGAGGAGAAATGTTCAACCAGGTCGCTTGGTACCAACCAATCTCATACACGTTACAGATGACGTGGTCTCAAATTTCTTTTTAAGAGCCTTGATTTAGAACTTTGTTCTTAAAGGTCAGCTTGAACACCCGTCGAAGGCGTGATAGACGTTCCCTATTTACCTTTTTTAGGGTTCCGTAAATTATTTGAATCCAAAAGTTGACTTTAAAAGTAATTTTAGAGAAACAAAAGAGTACTTATTTAAAACAAATAAAACGGTAAATACTTTTTTTTACAACTGCAAAGTTAAGTTTGTTTTTCGTAAAAAACGCGCAACAAAAATCTTCGAGAATTGATTCCCGAGATGAACATACTATCCACCTAAGATGTTTAATATGTCATTGCTATCCACATACAAGTTTGTTTGCTTACGGAACCTTCGGTGCGCGAGTCAGACTTGTCCGGTTTTTTTTAAGTACGCGATTGTAACATTAATATATTGTGGTAACATAGTATTAATAAAACTTTACAATAGTTTATATTCCTTTATTACCAGGGTAATTAATTCTTTTTGTATAGTTAATATTTACATTTTGTGTATTTTACATTCCATATCTTAGATATAATATTGCCTATCAGGAATACAAAAAAATATTTAAAACATATCAAATTTATCAGGTTCAGAAATACAGCTGAACGTAAGGCTTCATCCACAGCCTCTAATCGAGATCTAATCATCTTTCTGATAGTAATCCCGGTATTTTAATCTAAATTTAAAGCTATCGTCGTTGGCACTTTTAGCTTCTAATAGAATAAAAAAAATACTAGCAATGTGGGTCACACAACAGTGCTCTTGTTAACCTCTCCAGATTCTCTCTCATTTACTTTAAATGCTTGAGTTAGAAGTGGATTCGTGTCATTAATGTTCTGGGTGGGGTTCGAACCCGCAAGCAACCACTTGATGGTAATCCCAAAGTCTTTGGTAAAGATTTAAATAATTATATGAATATTTTTCTACTTCAAGGTGCCAATATTACAAATATCTAAACTCACAACGTTATATATGTACAAACGCAAACTCACTTATGTATTAGAGAAGCTGTTAAAGAAAGGTCTAGTCATATTATACATTTGTATCAGTAGTTTCCGTGGACGACGTAAACCGCTAACAATTTTAGAGAAATTTGATCAGAAACTTAATTGAAACTAACAATATGAACTTAAAAAATTACTGATAAATCAAATAATTTAGAATGAGGCCTGATATTATTGAAACTACAGGTAAATATGGGCTCGTGGCGAAGAGGTAACCGAGTAGGTTAGCACATTGGAAGGTTAAGTAATACTAACCAGGTGAGTCTTAGGATGGGTGACCGTTCCCAAAACCTCCCAAGACCACTTCGTGCCTCGGAGAGCACGTTAAGCCGTTGGCCCCGGTTGCCATACGAACATCAGTGGCATCAGTTACGGGCAGTTGGAGCCCTAAAAAAGTCCGACAGCCTGATCTAACTACAGAACTTCGATATCCCCTAGTACTTGGGTTGTGGAGGTCTGATGACAGTCGCTTTACGTAAAATGTCGAAGTTTGGCCGTATCGTAGTTAGACTGAAAGCCGACCCCAACTTAGTTGAAAAAGGCACGGAGGATGATGAGGTAAATAATATCAAGTATGTTGACAGAATGTCCGGTTTTGACCACATAACGAAATAAATAAACAATTTGAAATTGACAGGGATATTTTACGGATTAGACTAGATTAATCTACTGGTTCATTGATCCTGACTGCAGAGCCAGAGGTCGTGGGTTCGATTCCCACCCAGGACAAATAATTGTGTGATGAGTATGATCATTTGTTATGTATCTGGGTGTCATTATCTGTAATATGTATGTATTTAGAAATATATAAGTATGTTTATCAGCAGTCTGGTTTCCGTAGTACAGGCGCAGCCTAGTTTGGGATCAGACGACCGTGTGTGAGATGTGTCAAGTTATTATTATTATTTATACACGAGGAACAATCAATCCTAAAATATGATCAGACCTCTCTTATAATTTTTATGTCAAAGTACGGTGTGGGGCTTCCGTCCGTGGCGAAAACATAAATTAGCTTCACATTGGATACAGTACGAGTATATTCAAAACAAAATGTATACCAGCTGTCGATTTTTACATTCTTATTGACTAATACTTAATGTTATTTAATATATTTCGATTATTTTTGTACATGGTAACCAAATAGTTATGTACTGGACTTCTCACAACAATAATAACACAACAACAAATTTACTATAGGTGTTCTACAATATATTTCTCTTATATAAGTACGTATTTACATTATGACAAGGCATCGAATTTGCCTATATGACTGGCCTGTTGGTCTAGTGGTTAGTGACCCTGACCGCTATGCTTATAGGTCGTGGGTTCGATTCCCACCTGAGTCTGGGCGTTCTTTGTGTCCGTTGTTTCTATGTTTGTAAAGTCCTCCGCGACACAGGAGTAATTCCTAATGCGGGAGTTGTCTTTTTATAGATTATAGATATATTACAAACACTCCTGGGTTTTATTAGTTTTTATCACGCTCCAGATTTAAACGGTAGATCTCCATATTCAAAAAGATTGAAAAATAATGTTGTATACCATTCTTAAACCTTAATTTAAGCGTATTGTAAAGGAAAGCATACAATAAACCATGTTCCAATTAACTAAATGTTCACTATTGTACATAATGTTTATACATTTGTATATCTTTATCTTTATCATAGATTGTGCTTATGTTGTAACTTATAAGTACATAGTACTTCCAACGTTTTTGTTAACTAGCTCTCATATTGTCATTTATATATACATATAATTTTAAAGATGTTATCAAAACGCGAATATTTTTTATGGTACATATCGTGTTTTTACTATTTAACCAAACTTTACTATTACAATATTGTTACAATTTGTTTGGTAAAAAATGTATAATAACTCTTAATAAGGCCCGTATAATAAAAACTAAAAGGTAGCAAATAGGAAACCTGGCTTTTGGAAAGGAGCCTGAGAAAAGGAGAAATAAATCGTGAATGAATATTTTGGATTGAACGAGCTGAATGCAGTGATGCATAAATTATGTAATTGGTTGGATTAAACATGGCCGCTCGCTTTTAAAATTCACACAAATATTACAATAAGCAATTTTTATTGTATTCAGAAAAACTCACCGTCATTTCTTTAAAAGTTTCAAATTGATAAAAAAAAGTTTTATTGAAGTAACAACTACTTCAATATAACTTTTTTTATCAATTTGAAACTTTTTATATAATGCAATACCTACTATTATCTATGTAGAATTAAGCAGAATTAAAGAATTCGCTTCATGTGTTGGACCTATCATGGTACGTAGGTAAGTCTATACAATGACGGTTCAAGTTATACTGGCTAATTAAATAAACGATAGTCGAAGCCAAATTAGAGAACCGCCAGACCTGAATTAGAGAAACTTCTAATTTCAATTTCATATTAAAATTTGTTCAAGTCAAGTCATTTCTTCATCCGGTTATTTTATTGAAAGCATTATCTGGTTGTGGATCTAATTTTGATTGTTATCTGAATAATTTAAATAAATATAAAAAGTTAACAAGTCCTTTCGGGGTCAATATCTACGATTTTATAATAAAATCTCAAATAATGTACAAACTTTAAGACTTAACAACTTTAAATTCACAGTAAATGGCAACTATGCCTGAAGGGTCATTACTCTGTGGTGGATTATATGCAGGATAAAAACGCTTGGGACTAAATTATTTTTAGATTTACAGGCTATTTCAAATACTTAATACAAATGTAATGTGAGCTAATATGTTTTTAATTTTCTCTATTTTATGTCTTTCTTTTCTTATTTTTTATCTTGTTTAGTGTTCAGTATAAGACTAAGTGCTTAATTTCAGTTTGCTTACTTTAATCTTAATAATATACCTAACAGCGCACGATAAAACAGTGTTATATTATATTTTTTCACTAAATATGTGTTGGTGGCTATCTGGTGATTTAAAATAGTGGCCGTGAGTTTGTTTGCCCGACTACCTTCTCACTAAACGAGCGGTTATAGATTGACATTGGCAGATAGGGATCTTACCGATATGTAACACTGTATTAATATTTATTTTTATCAAATATTTGTTTTACTTTCTACAAAGCACCCTATTGTTGCGGTTTCCTTGCGTTGATCTATAATTTTTAGTTAAAAAAAAGACGTTTTTAAACAAATTTATAAAAACAAAGATATTTGACTTTATTATATACCTTTATAAAATTTATTACATAAATATAGTACAAACATGCATAACACGCATAAAAACGTACAGACAATATAATATTACGATGCCAACGCCGATGTGAATGATGAATAATATGATCGTTTAATGCATTACTTCGAATACAAATTATAATCACATACAATATTGATACTTTTGTACAGAACTCTTAAAATTGCATACCAAAGTGTATAGAACACATCAAATATTTTTTTCTAATAAAGCGGAACGTACATTATTGTCTTTGACTCCGAATTATCAACCTGGTTGGTCATAATATAAAAAGCTTATAAAAAGTAAATTAGTCTGACAATACTTATATCCTTACCATTATAGTTACCTAAAATATGAGTGTTAATAAAACTTGGAATACCCGTATTTACATATTTCTGTCTTTTGGGTGTTTGGGATAAATCCTTTCGATGATGGTGATGCTGTTCTTATTCTATGAGTCTTATATAATTAGTAAATTGTTAATATTTTAGGAATCTCTGGAAATGTTTTACAGCATTTTAATATAAAATATATTATAGCGTATTAATCCATAGATTTGACTAGGTTTATTGTCTTATTAACTGAAATCTTTCTTCAGTTATCAACATCATTCTCTCCTGTACTTATTTTACCACTTATTTTTTAATCTGATTTTTAATATTATGAAAGCTATAATTGCAACTATCGTCCCAATTCCAAATAGGGTTATTACTAATGATACATAGTCTTCTTTCAAGGCGTCGTATTCCTTTAGTATTGTTTTGGGACTTTTGAAATGACAGTAGATATGATCTTCGCAACTGAGGTTGGGTCGTGCACTTCCGAAAATTGATAAGAGCAGGCCAACGAAACCATGCTTGAGGAATGAAATTTGTAAAAACCAACTGATGAGCCTTGGCACATCTTGAGTTTTTATAAAGTTTCCGGAGAACATAATGAACGGCATTATGAAAAATGGACCCAGTATCACTCCATTCTGAAATGAGAAATAAAATTATAAGCAAGGATTTGCGAAGTTCTTACAATTATATCTATGTATGTCTTGCTGATATCACTAAATATGATTATTATTAATTATTGGTAATTATGATTATAATAGGAGATTCTTAAGGTCATCAGAAAATCTAGATTTAAAAATGCCTTTACATTCCACCTCGTTTGTTGACAAATTCTTTACCGTTGTTGCAACACGGTTGTGGAACGCATTGCCAATCGAAATTAAGAAAGCTCAAACCATATACGAATTTAAATCATTAGTTAGACTTACTAATGATTACACCTAGGCTTATAGTTCCGTCAGTATACTTCTGTACTCGAAACTAGTTAATGTGCTGTTGTTATCAAAGTTGTAATATTTATTTGCTAAATATTGATATGTATATGACTACTTTTATTATTACTTCTGTATTTATGTACACGTATTGTGTATATTTGTGTATGTATATTTGCCTATGTGTGTAAGTATATGTATTGTTAAATATATATTTATTGTACACCGTCAGTTACCACTTACTCCTGTCACTAAATCCATCCAAAAGTTGTCTGTTAGAGATTGCTTTTAGAATAAGACCGCCCATTGTACCTAGCGTTGAAATTAAATTTAAGATCTATTGTAAGTTTACATGGTGTAGAATAAAGAATATTCTATTCTATGAAACCGTATTTTATTGAAGACAGTCACATACTGGCATTGGAAAAGTCTATACCCAAGATTTTGGTAGGGTTAAAAACTGATGTAATAACTGGTGGCAAAGTTAATGAATGATCTAATGTACAATATATTCACAACTCAGAACTCCACCAGGACGGAGTTGACAATACACTGGTGATACAATTGATTTTGCGAGTGATTGTTTATGTTATAAGTATATTTTATACTATAACAATGGTGACAGTCATATTAGCCAAGGGGTCGGAATGAATATTGAGAAATTTCAAGTTCAAACCGAGAGAAGTTAGTACCTTACCGAAAGGATCGTTTTATTTAAAAATATTCATACCAACCTTAACATTGAATATCGCTCCTACCAGCAGCCCCTTACAGAGTGAAACATAGCTCACCATGAGCAAAACAGAGCAGAAATTGCATATTCTAATGAAGTCTAAAGGCTGAAAAGTTAAAAAGTACGTTATAAGTGCAAACATGAGCGTGCAAAATGTCTGCAATGGTAGAATTGATATTATCGTGGACATGTAGTAGGCTCCTGCAGAATACCACCGATTGAAGTGCTCCCGACGAATTATCGGTATTTCCTCGGGAACTGGAACAAAAAATGTACTATTTAGAAAATTAGTTGAGCGACATAGTCATAATTGTGGCTAAACTCCGTAAATAAAGATTAAAAAAAATAGTTAGAAAATGAACTTAAATAAAGTTTGTATAAGCTTTCGCAATTTAAATGTATTGGTAACTACCTTTTTAGAACTACATATACTACTAAAATTATAGATAGAACATTCTTTATTGTACACCACAGTTACTCAGAAATTACACATAGAAACAGTTTACAATGAGCGGCAAGTACAATGGATGGTCTTATCGCTTAAAGCGATGTCTTCCAGACAACCTTTGTATGGAAACAACAGAGGAAAATAAGCGGTAGCTGTTAGCGCACTAAAAATATTTAGAATGGGAACATTGAAATAATAAATATAGTATCTACGTAACGTACAAATATATACATAAATGGACACAGAAAACACATATAATATAGTGAAATAAATGTAATAATTAGTAAGACAATTTAGTGGAGTCACATAGTATGGAGTCTATTGTACAACTTAGTAACTCGAATCGTTCCTTGAGGTTGAACAGTATATTGTATAAAAGGGAAAAAATGTGAGTATCGCCGAAAGCGTGTAGGTATATTCTTATTTTAAGTGGCTAATACTACCTCGACTATTTCTGGACTTTTGCAGCACACTCTTGCTTTAAAGTTCACTGATCATACTTATGGCTTCGAGAAACCCGCGTATAGGTAACCAGTTGTTTCCAAAATTCAGAGATATGATCGTATTTACCCACATCAACCATGAATTTGATGCAGAAATTTTGAAGTCGCTTAAGTTTGTCTAGTTGGTTAAGATGATATCGGGATAGCTAGCATCTGCATAGTCAAGGATTGGAAGTAGAAGGGAGTTACAAAGGCAATTTTCGTGGTAGTTGGAAGAAAGTTCCGTAAACGTTTTAAGGATCCTGCAGAGGCAAACACTCTGCGGCTTATTTCCTGCATTTGTGAGGCCCAAGATAAATCAGTGTCTATATGTATACCCAGATTTTTAGTAGTGACCACTCAATCTGTAATCTGACAATTATTATTTGAGTCTTTGATGGGCTTACCTGAAGACCGTGTGACCTACTATAGTAACTAATCTGGTCCAATCTTTGTTGATGATGTCAACGGCTTTAGGCAAATTTACCAATAGTGCATGAGTATATATCTGTTGATCATTAGCTCAAATCAATTACTTTCTTCCTACCTCTATGTAGGAAGAAAATAATTGATTTGAGATAGAATTGATAAAGATTGCGAAAAGTGAAGGAGATAAAACGCCACCCTGGGGTGTGCCCCAGTTTTGTCTCCAGCAAATGTTTTACACCAAGTGAATAGAGTTTTCGACGCAAATACGTTTTGGCGGCCACACAGGTAATTACGAAGCCAAGCAATCACCGTTGGAGGTATGTTATGTGAGGGAAGTATTCTAAGCAGAACATCGTAAACCACTGTGTTAAACGCGTTGGAAAAATCCAAAAGCGCGAGCAGAGTGAGACTGCCACTTTCCAATGTATCATGTATTTGGACAGTCCGTAAAATAACAACTTGGACAATATATACTATTATTGCATAATTTTTAGTGCACCTAAATCTTCTTTTCTCTGCATCATCCAAAGCTGCTAAGTCCTAAGTCCGCTATTTCAAATGTGCATAAAGTTAAAATAAGTAAATAAAATGACAAAAACTCCACAGTTTGGCTAGAGCTAAGTGGACGACTGAACAATCAGTTAGTCAATCAGTGGGGGCATTTCGGTATACTAGCAATGGGAGATTACCACCGATCTACTCGCAACATTTTCCACTCGTATGTTGCCATAGATAGATCTTGTTTGGAACCTCTGGTAGTTCGAAGAAGGAGGGTGACAATAAACTGTTATAAAATGACAATAACACTATACTTACACCTTATAGTTATGGCACTAAAAGCGGTAAACATGAGGAACAAGAGGCAAAATTGTAAAAATCTGACGATATCTAAGGCATAGAAGCCATCGTTGCCAATCTTGTAGTACAATGTGCCTACAAACAGTGCCATCCCACAGTGAATTAATACAAACATCAACGCGAACGATGGATCTCGCCACATTGTCTGTGAACAAAATAATGAAAATATTAACCCTGTCTACTACTTTTATTATTAAGTATCTAGTCTTGGCTTATGATTTATTGAGCTAAGCCCATGAACAGAGCTTTTACTGCTTGTACTATAATATAGCATGAAAAGGACTAAAAGCTCTAAAACATAATTTATATATTTTCAACTTAGCGTGAGTTTAATTAAAAAAATATATATTTATCTAAGTAAAAAGTGTAGAATTTTAGGTCAATACAGCCTACCTATGTACATATAACTACCGAGGCCACTACGAACTATAAAATAACCAAATGTACACATTTACAGACAAATTTGAAGTTTGGCGGATTTATCAGAAAGTAAATGCGAGAGAGAGAAAGAGAAGGTAGAGTTTTAATAGTGTAGCTGTGTAAGTATGTATAAAGAAAGATAGAAATTTAATTTTTTTTTGTGGGTAGAACTTACGATTATAAAAGTAATGTCCGCATTTCTATATTTAAATAAAATATTCATGTGTCTTGCCTAGCTTCTACTTGTATTGACTAAGAAAATTGTACCATTACCCATAGAGATCTTCGAGTAAGAATTGTAAACTGTTTCCAATAAGATGTCGAGTATGTGCTCTTTAGTGCTAGTAGTGTTTTCCTAGTAAAATCTTCCTTGGGTGTTGGCAGCACCGTAAGAGATACCTCCTCACCGGGTCTATATTCAACTGCAATAATAACATAAATTACCAAATATTTTAAATAAGGTAAAACTTGTCGACTTGTTGTAAGACGTGTCAATTGGAATTTTATCGTAATAATGGGTAGAAATTGCACCGATGGTGGTGGGTATTGAAAAGTTATGGGGTAACCAAGAGTTTATTGTACACTTGTAAATCGGGACTTAATTGCGATAATATTTATAAAAACGTTATCGCAATTAAGTCCCGATTTACACATCTAACATGTACAGAAGTTGCAATAGTTTAAAAATGGATATAGTCTCTTGCGATCGAAATTGTCGCATACCACACTACGTTCTACATATTTTCAATGGATCTGCGCTTTTATCTAAAGGTATACGTGCCTGTTATATTACTATCACTGTCCCGAAGTGCATTGCTCAGCCATCTCGTATTACTTCCATTTTCTGACTTTTTAACCAGCATCTTAGAGTTTTCTTCTGAGTATGATGATATTTCTATCACTGAAAATAATGGACATTACTGATTGAAAGATTCTGATGATTGTTTTTGATACATCCTAAAGTAATCTTCCCATAATCATCGGCATTTTCAGGTTTACTTTATGTAATTAAATTAGAACTCATTTAAAACCTATTTTAGCGGTACACATTAGTTTGTAACTTGGTAAAAATAATTAAAGAAAATAAATTATTTCTATAAAAGAGTGAATTGTACCATATTTTTATAATAACTTTATTTTTATAATACTTATTTGTAGTACCTTACACTTTTTTACAATCAAAAAATTTTTTCTATTTTTTAATTTACTTTTACGGTTTGCTTTTGAAGCATTTTTTTAGATTCTTTATAGTCCGATTTATTTTATTATTTCTTAGTCTTCACTTACATTGGTCCTCGATACGTTTGCGAATTTTCAAGTTAAACGAATGTCTTGATGTTGATGAAAACTACGGTACGTTACCCAAACTAGTTAGCGTCTACACTAAGTAGTAATTACTACTCTACGACTACATCAAGCGCGTCCGTATTTATGTTGACCCATCGTGGTCCGTAAGTCTATACAATGACAGTTCAAATTATACCGGCCATTGAAATTCAGTTATGACTCTTACAAAAATTAAACACTGATTTTGTTTTTTTTTTTTAAATAGAATTACTTGTTTAAATGGCATGACGCCTAAGAAACTATAAAAGTAAGGCAATAACTATAATAACAATTTAAAACTCACAATTCAATATTTACTGCTTGACTGGTAATAAAAACTCGTAGTAATTCTATTTTTTATTGTCATCGTTTACAATGCTTTAGATATTAAATTATATCACTTAGTAAAGTGCTGCTACCATTAAATGTAGCATTAAATACTCTATATTACGAGCATGATCATCATCATCGGTCTTTACGTCTATAGCAGACGATGTATGGAGTAATGCCAGAGAGACATCACTTTTGATAGCTGTAAAGACCGATACCGGAACGACAGACCCTTTTCTTTTTGTGCGTGTGGAAACCCCCTCGGGCCATCGCCGGGGTTTTTGGTGAGGCGGTGTGTCGGAATCGAACCGATTAAAACCATACGCTGCAGCGCTGTGCCGTACTGCTCCTTAAATAGGAGGGCTCCGGGAACAGCTTTTATTAATACATCCATGACATGAAAAGTTTGCGGTTGATGGTATTGAGTTACCTTGATGTCTTTGTCTCTTGTCAGCTAGTACATTAAATCAGGCCTCATCGCAACATTTGCGACCTTCCGCAACAATTCCTCTCCATCACTCGCAAGCAAGAAGCAAGAATCCATCGCCGCTTTATTTTATAGATGCGATAAAAGTTACTTAATCGTTAGCTTAAACGTTGTCTCAATTTAATATCTAAGTGTACCTCTAACAAAGATATTATTCTTATGAATTCTGTCGATTTATATTTGTATGAAGTAATTATTCTTATATATTTATAGGTTCATACTATGGCCATTCATGATAATTCTAACATTCTAAGGTTTAGTATCATTACTAGGACTATTACACATCACTAACAAAAACTAAAATTAATTGACCACCAAAAATGTGCGTGTTTGATTTAAAAATATTTTTTTGATTAATTCTTTAATCTCACTAATCATTTCTTTAATTTTTACCCGTGGAATATGATAGTTGTAATCATGTCACAAAATATTGCGATGGTTTAATTCTTATTTATTAGGCCTATGATTAACAATAACCTCTTAACTTGTTTCATATCAACTTTGGATTGCTGGATTTTTTGTCTAAGCCTCTTAATTTCTTCAATTGAGTTCGAACTCTTAGCTTAACTTGATATTTTATAGTAGAGGCGGTACCGTGAAAGTAATGGCACAACTTTTTCAAGCTAGCATTTCCTTTAACTTACAAATGTTTTATTTCGTAAAAAAAGCACTCGCACTATCTTAAGTTCTTTCGATTTATTACACACTTTGTAAACACCGATCAAAAGGTCGTAAAAATATCAAAACTTTTAAAACCTTTAATAATAGATCATGAGATAATTAATTAAATATATTCAGTCACTTACGATAATCCACAGGATTGTTAAACGCTGGGCACGGCAGTTTCATGTCTTCCAAACATGGCCGTAGCTGAGTTTCTGCTCCGACATATGCACATTCTCCTCCCACTACGGCATACAGCCTATCCACCATTCGTAGCAGGGTGGCGGACGGCTGATGCATTGTCGCCACCACCGTCCGCCCTTGCCGTGCTAAAAAGTGAAGGATATATACTATTTGCTTCGATATTGAGCTATCCAGGCCACTGGAAAGAAAATAATACACCATTTATCTATACGTAATTGCATAGAAAACTTTCAAGGTTCCCGTATTGGAGACCCGCGTAGACTAACATTAAAATTTATTGCAAAAAAGTTTATTAACTTTTTATTACTGTTTCGTATACATTCCATTCTTCTTAAATCAATTGAATAAGCTCAACGTGCCTCTTTGAGACCGGTAATATGGACAACCGTTGACTTTTCTACCGATAGAGAAGAATTATACATGTCCATAGTACTGTTCCCGAGGAATAGTAAATTGATTATTAATGTCTACATTAACGCGACCGAAGTCACATTCAAAAGTAGTCAAACTAGTTTGTTTAAATTTCTACTTGATGAATGAGCGGATGTCACATCATGAAGTCTATCGATATGAAATAAAGAAAAAAGGGCTCGTTGCTAAGTGGTAACAGAGTAGTTGGCACATTATAAGGTTAAGAGGTTAAGTAATACTAGCCAGGTCAGTCTTGGGATGGGTGACCATTCTTAACAAATTGAGACCCCTCCGTGCCTCGGAGAGCACTTTAATCCGTCGGTCTCGGTTGCCATACGAACATCTGTGGCATTCGTTACCGGTAGTTTGAGCCCTAAAAAGTCCGTCAACCTGGTCTACAACTTAGATGTCGCCTAGTAATTGGTTTCTGATGGTCTGATGGCAGTCACTTCACGGAAAATATGGAAGTTCGGCCGTATTGTAGTTAGCCCGAAAGCCGACCCCAACTTAGATGGTAAAAGGCGCGGAGGATGATGATAATGAAAAAAGGCCGGAACGTATCTGCAAGATCTCCAGATCTCTGTCTCAGATCTCCGTTATTGAGAGGAAATAGTTTAATGTTGAGTGTTGGGGTGTGCTTGTTTGTAAACGTATGTAATTCTATAAAAAAGTGCCAAAGCAAAGCAAAGTTGAAAGTTGAACAGGCGCATTTTGGATTGTCAAACCATAACAACGTATAGATAGCACGTAATTTGCGGCTGAAATTCTATATGTATGAAGAACATTATAACGTACTTATGTAGATTTAATTTTAAAAGTATAAAAAACTGCTAATACCATGGAGCTTTGACCAACAGTACTACTGAAACGAAACACAATAAAGCTCAAAATGAACACGTAACAAGTTCTCGTAAAACATTTCGTTAACAGTAAAACAATGTGTTTAAAATTCAAGATATATATCAAATATTACTTCTAACAGTAGTTAGATACAAAAATTTTAATCAATTGCTGACAAGGTTATTATCATTAATCGATGTAGGTAGATATTATAAGGTATTATTGCTTTATTTTTATTGCGGATATATAACAACAAAGTAATCCTCAATCACAATGTCAATGTACCTATGCTAGCGGTACTATACTACGGTAATGATGTACCTATGTGTAAGTGAAATATATAATCTACATTTTAAAATATAGATACTATAGGGATTGTTAAGTGAAGTTGCAATCAGAATTAGTGCACAGTAGAGAGTTGTGACATGGGCGTACACAGCTTTTGGCCGAGGGGAGCAAAAATTAGTTTTGCAGCTAGATAGATGAGGCAAATACAAAATGAAAGGGCCAGAAGAAGCTGTGGTGCAAATCATTTTTATTTTACTTTAATAATCTAAAAGCTATTTAAACATGCCTTTCTCTGCTCCTCCCTCTGGGTACGTCTGTGGTTAAGTGCAATAAGGGTGAGCGTCATAGGTAACCATGTTTGAAGCTTTGTTAACCATGAAAATATGATATGATGAACGTTCAAGAATAACTATATAATAAACGCATATACAGCAAAAGGTGTATAAAACTAAGTTGTATAAAGATAAATGGAAATAACATTTTTATTGAAGTGAAAACTTCTTTAGGCACGTTGGGCACTTTTGGTAGGGGAAATAGCACTGAACTCGTAACATTTATAGATCCACTAGAGGGCGTTAATCTAAACATTGAGTTCTGTCAGCTCCTTATAATGTCACCAACCTGCTAATGTGACGTTTTAAGTTCGTCGTTTCGTTAAAGTTTTCACTTCTGTCGGCAGTCCCATGACTGCCTAATTTAAAAAAAAAATTTTTTTTTAGTAATTTTAAAACAATCGTATTTTTTTTCAGAAATTATACAGTTCTGTTAATTTAATAGTTCTTTTTTACATGAATAAAATAAAAATAAATCTTTATTTCCCACTTAAAATATTATACAGTCAAGTTATATTAGTCTAGCCAGTTCCTCTTATCTTAATTTACCTGGTAGGTTCATCAAGAAACATGATCTGAGGATCACTTATAAGCTCCAAGCCTATTGCCAGCCTTTTTCTTTGTCCGCCAGATAAATTGGAAGATTTGACGTCCACTGCTGCTCTTAAACCTAAAGAATCGATTATTTCATTAACCTGAAATAAAATATGTACAAAAAATAAATACAAATATGTGTGCGTGTAGACACGTGTAGGATTTGCCGTAGAAGTAGAGTTTAAGACCAAAAGTAAAACAAAAAAATAGGATATGGATGTATTATAATAAAATAGCTTGCGAAAATTATAAAATACCATATGATTAACACAACAATCAATACCTGCCTTTTTTCCTAGATATTATATATGGAAACACCCAGACCAATGCGAACATATTTAATGTAGACAATTTTTCATGGATTGGGCATCAAACCCGTCACCCCTAACGTTGCGATATTTAGATAGTTACGATAAGTTCTTTTCGAGGTTTTCGGTATGATGCCACTTATAACCTATTATAATGTAAAGAATGGCCAAAAAGAAAAGAATGGCCAAAAAAAAAGAATGACCAAAAAAGTTAAAGTGTAGGGTGCAGACGGATAAAGATAATATTTTAAAGATACTCACTCTTTTTCTTTTCTGTTCCTGGCTAATATGGTTTCCTAGTTTGAGATCAGCGGCAAAGTTTAGGGATTCTCGTATTGTGAACATACCCTGTACTTTATCATCCTGTAGTATGTAGCAAGATCTACGTCTAAATCGCTTTTCATTCCTTATTTGTCCATTTATGCAAATACTGCCATCTGTCGGTTTTCTAAAAAAGAAAGAAACATTTAATTATAGTACAAATTTAAACTCAGAAACACAGTACTCGGTAGCATTCAACAACACGCAAACACGACCGCGTGCGATCGTACGCGGCACTACATAGGGCATAAGTGCGATTCCGCCAGATGAGGGTCAATCCTTTTCCAGTAATAGGTATAGGTACATGCAGGTGAAGGCGCGAACACAACAAAACCGTGGACAAAAGCTAGTTTTTGATAAATTCACATAAATACGGGTTAAGATTTCAAATATTAAAAAAAAATAATAATTAAAAATCCCCGGAAAAAAAGTGATATCTTTAAGAAAAACCAAGAAGTTTATTCAATTAGTCTTACGGCGTAAATTGATAGCTATATTAGAAAACTTGCTGTTTTAATAACTGTAGTACCTCTTTCTAAACAACGTTTGCGGTGTCCCCTTTCGGGGCTAAAATTACTAAGCTAAGAGCTTACTCTAGAGCACACACAACGCCATCTATCGACCGTAAATAAAGACTTATTTATAATATTTTTTCTAAGCATAAGAAGCTTTAAAATTTAATACTAGTTTATTTCCTAAGCTTTATATAAGAAGCTTTAATATTGAATTTCATGCTTCTTCCTCCGAACGTGACGAACTTCGTATAAACTTATAACCTCTAATTCACCCTCTTAGCGGTAAAATTTTAACCAGAAGCAGATAAGTATACGAAATTTCATGCTACTTTCTCCAAAAATGACTAACTTCCCATATAAACTTACAACCCCTAATTCACCATGTTAGGGGTACAATTTTGAAAAACGCCGATATTCATGTGCGTTTCTAACCAGTAATAGTCATAATTAATTTTTCTTATTTTGAAAATGACGGACTTCCATACAATCGTACATCCCTTATTTTACAGTCTTTAGTGTTAAAATTTCCAAAAAATTCTTTCTTGCTTACATCATCAACTGAAAAAAATTCAAGTTTGTATCCCCAACGGTTTTGGCTCTGCGTTGATGAATCAGTTTGTCAGTCAAGTAATTATTTATATAGATAATTGTATGAAGAAATCATGGGTCCTTTTATTTTACTACGTAAGTAATCTTATCTATGCTTAGGTTTATACAGATAATTTAAATTAGTTGCAGGTGCAAGGATTTTATTTAATCACCTAGAGATAAATAATGTTAAGTAAAATAAAGTTTGCTGACTTATGTTAAAATGAGCGAATAATATACGGTGGATACGAGCATCTGATATTTTTGTTATCAATACTATCTGTAATACATGTGCGTATTGAAGATTTGAGAAACACATAATGTCCTTGTAATTCAGTATTATCTGCCAACAAATATATTTTAAAATGAAGAAATTTAATCAAGTAATTACTTAATTTTAATTAAGTCGTAAATTATATTGTTGAGTCAATTGTGATTACGTTGTCATGGTTTGGGACTATGAGTGTAATATGATCAGAAATAAAACAGGCGGGGGCAAGCTAATAGTCCTAAGCAATGCCTTTTCACCTGCCCTACATTTTCTTACATTTATGTCTAGGATCTTATCCGTTTCTATTTTTGAGTCTTTTGTGATTACGTTTTTATGGTTTGCGATTATGAGTCTGATATGATCAGATATGATATAAATGTAAAGCAGGCGGGGGCAAGCTAATAGTCCCACGTAGTGCCTCTCCACCTGCCATACATTTTCTAATATTTATGTCTATGATTTTATTCATTTATATTTTACTAGCGACCCACCCCGGCGTCGCACGGGTCCAATGTAGATATTAATGTGGCGAACAATTATCGTCATTCATTCATTCATTCACAAACATTCATCCATTCAGCCATCATCACAAACGTTCGCTTTTATAATATTACTAAGATAGTTCCTTAGTATCACAATAAGTATGCTGTTTGAGTGAGTGAGTGATTCAGAGGTACAAAGGTCTGCTTTTACCACAATTATCAATTAATTACTACTACTACCGAACACGGGTGTACTAACAGAATGAATTAGGGGCAAACGGGTACACATTTCAAACACTTTCAAGAGTGCAATCTAAGTTATCACATAAAGTAAAAATACACGAACTACATTCAAACGAGAAGCAATTATCTGTGAATCACGCATTTAATTAGCGATTGAAAGTGCAACACTATCGCAGCGGCGAGATGACCACTTGAACTGATGTTCAATTCGTTCATTCAAGTATCAGTGGTTTGTCAGTATTATTCAGTCAGTGTTATTTATTACTGTAATTCATTATAGTTTTTCCGCGGCTTCACTGGCGTTGATGTAAATTTGTTAATAAATTCACGTATCACGTATTGGGAACAGTATTTTTTTTCTAAATAACGTGCAAACGTAAGCAACAAACAAATAAGCAAACAAAACCATTATAATATTAGTTAGGATTGGGTATATGGACTAGTGTCTGTGGGATAGTTAGGGTAAGGCATCCATTAGACGCTCATGCAAACGACAATCATTACCAAAAGTCATGATTGATGAAATAATATCGACATTAAAAATCTCATCATGCAACCGTCAATTATTGCATTAGACGATAGGTTATTCGTCAATCACCGTTTTGATTGTGGCAAAACGGACAGCAAAACATACCGTGTAATGGGCGCCTAAGACATCTTGTGTCCTGCAAGTAACTCAAATATTATTATGGGAGTATACATATTTGTCGAACTTGATAATATTTAATCTTGTTTGTGCTATGTACTCTCTGTGATAACTAATCATATCACAGAATCAACACAGTACCTGTATGAAATTGTATAGGTAGAAACTTGGTGCGTCTCTTCTACCTGTATGAAATTGTATAGGTAGAAACTTGGTGCGTCTCTTCTACTCAAATGAAGGCTCTTCCAACTGGCCAATCCATTAATTAATTAATCCATTAATTATATATAGTTACAATACATACAATGACATAAAATATCCGAAACATAATTAGTGTGAGAACTGTTACTGCGCGATTTAGGACCACTTAAAATTTGAAGTGATATGAGTAACTTAGATTCGGAATAGTGAAGTTCCTATTCAATGGATAGTCTAACTTAATTTGGAGTATGTGGAAGTGGAAGTGAGCTTGAGCTTGAGAGGAGGGAATAATTCTCTATATTTTAATCATATCGTAAATTTATGACGAAAAAAAGACATCGATTTTTTATTATGTACGTGCCTATAACTTTTTACCAACCAAAATAGTGCCGAAAGAACTTTGGTCAATTACTTTTACAAGCATTGACGCTGATTTGGAAAAGCAACTTTTTTGAAAAGTATGGTCAGTAAATGTTAGAATCATTGGCGACATCGTGTCAAATTTCGAATTATATTTAACTAGCAACCCACCCCGGCTTCGTACGGGTAGCAGAGCCATCTTCAACAATCATCATCATATTTCAACTAATTTACACAAAACCTTAACAAATAATATACCTAAACCTTCCTCATGAATCGTTGGTGTCTGTTAGTGAAAAATATGAAAATGAGTTCAATAGTTTTTGAGTGTATCGCGAACAGACACACAGACAGACGCGGCGGAGGACTTTGTTTTTATAATATGTAGTGATATGTAGTGATTTGAATAGGTACTCACATTTCTAGCCTAAACGTAGGTGTGTCCTATAAAACACTATCAGAATCCTCGCAGAACCTACCCAACCGCTTTCACTGACGGTTTATGACGCGGTACCTAGTTACTTATACCTGTCAAATGGCAATCTTCTTGGAAAATGATGTTCTTGCTTGGTGACAATGATAAGATAAAACTAATAAAAACTATTTCTGACATATTGTGTATGTATGTCAAGTTCGCGATATCAATCTATGGTGTTTATATTGATATCACGACCTTACAAATTTTAGGAGTGTTACGTGTAGCCGAAAAACACTTGTTTTGGCTTGAAAAGAAAAAGGACTTTGAATAATTTTATTCTTTTCCTTCGAAAAATGCTTTTCCTTGCTGGTTTTCTACATTGCTAAACAACTTATTATGAATTATCATGTTAATTTCAACGATATTATTTTCTATTTTTTTTATTCTGAGATTTCTAGAAAAATCTGGACATTCCATAAGCATCCGTGGTATTAAAAACCCATAGTTGGTATCCCTCTCTCTCATGAAAAATTTAATTAGCTTTATCAGTCAATTTTGAAGTTCAATTTTTCAGTTTTAAAAATAAGTTGTTTTAAAAATTGTGAATTATCTTACAATTGTTAGCGCTTTATGTTATTTGCTTTACTTTGCGAAAATATGACCACACCTTCCTGTAATATCCTGTATATATACGCCACGACTCTACTAGTGTTGCAGTAGTTTGTAACTAACTACATCGGTGGTTACAATCTACTGCAACACTAGAAGAGCCTATTTAATAAATATTAAATAGGCTAAGAAGACAAAAATGGTCCCATATAAATTTTAAAATTAAAATCAACCTCTGAACAGAAAGAATTTCAATTTCCTGTAGTTACATCGATATTCCAAAATATACGAAATTTTTTAACTTTATTGTATTAGTAATAAATAAATAAAAAAAACACCAGACTCCTGGGACTTAATTACAAATTGATTACGTTTCGATAGAAGTGAAACCATGACCAGGCTTACTGAAATTTGACCGCATCATCATGTTAAAGGAAAATTAATATCTGGAAAATATTACCGCGATAGACAATGGATTTATATCTAAAACATACATACAAATAAATGCTTTGCTTGTACTTCAAAATGATATGAAGAGATAATGGTGTATATAAGTATTTATGTGCTTACTAATTCAAATTAAATGCTTAACTTACCTACCTATTTAATTTTTAACAAAATCATCAAGAATACATTCTTAAAAGTGTGATTTTTTTTAGATTTCTGTGGGTTTTATGCAATTTATCCGTGCCACTTCCGTGTACTCCCAAATATACATAATGTTAGCAGCGCCCCGCGGTTTCACCCGCGAAGTCCCGATCCTGTGGGCATATCGTGATAAAAAGTAGCCTATATGTTAATACAGGTCTCCAGTATCCACATATCAAGTTACATCGCAATCGTTTCAGTAGTTTTGGCGTGAAAGAGTAACAAACATCCATACATACATACATCCATACATATTCACAAACTTTCACGTTTATAATATTAGTAGGATCTTGATTAAGATATGAATATAGAATATGCTCCATACATTCACGAGATACGACAATCATTATCTAACTATTATCTGTCAAAATGATAATTTTGAGTTGCCAACAAGTAACAACTGAGATATTACGCGGTGTATTTTCATCTCATTCGCTTTGACTCACCGATAGCAATATAAAAATTTAGAGCATGAGGAAGTATTCAATAATTGACCTGCTTCGTTTCCTTTGTCCGTACGGTATGTTTGTTTTAGTCATCCGTAAATAAGAAGTAATAAGGCTACGTCGATATCAATGCATGTTTTCTATGTCTTTTTATAAGTGTGTTTAACCGTGTTTTAGAATCCGTAGTATGAGCTATCAAAGTCATGGCCACGAACTGTCAGTATTAGTATTAAATTAATCTTATAGTGGATTTTATCAATCGATCTCATATTCAATATGGTAAAATAGATGATGTTCAAATATTATTTATTATAAGCTTCTAAATGTTATCTAAAATTCAAATGTCTTATAAATCTTAAGTAATTTTATATTGTTTTATTTTTGAGGAAATGTCAGTATTTCTAGTAGGATGATCTTATAGTGGATATTATCAATCGATCTCAAATTCAAAATGGTAAAATAAATGATAATTATGCAAATGTTATAATAAACTACTACATGCTATCTAAAATTTAAACGTCTTATAAATCTTAATTAATTTTGTATTGTTTATTTTTATTATACAGCTACTAGTAGCGACAGCTAATACTAAAAAGTTATACATAGGTAAACTAAACAAAAATAGAAAAAGTAATCCCACTAATCCCACTAATATTATAAATGTGAAAGTTTGAATGGATAGATGGATGGATGGATGGATGGATAGATGTTTGTAACTCTTTCACGCAAAAACCACTGAACCGATTGCGATGAAAATTGGTATATAGATACCTGGAGACCTGGATTAACGCATAGGCTACTTTTTATCCCGATATTCCCACGGGATCGGGACTTATGCGGGTGAAACCGCGGGGCGCTGCTAGTTTGCAATAAACCGATAACGTCCAGTTTTTCTTGGACCGAATCTATTATTAATCTTAGTTTAAAGGCAATACCATGGAACATTCTAAAATATTCTTTATTATAGACCAAGATCGCAGAGACTAAGACATTACTTATTTTCTGAAACTAAATATGTCATTTGCGTAGTACTTATTATTAAAGACGCTAAAATTATGCATATCTGCTATCTTGGGCCGGCGGCCACTTTTTGGATTCCAGGTGCTAAATAAATAAAATCATTGGTCACTGTCACACACAGATTTTTATATATTACTAGCTACGCTCAGCGGTTTCACCCGCGTAAGTCCCTCGTTAAGTTTTCTTAAATTTTCTAATTTTCTGCGCAACTTTCTTATTTTTTTCTTTCATAAGAACCTTCTCCTGACAATAACAAACACAAAAAAAAAAGAATTAGCTAGATCGGTTCAGCCGTTCACGCGTGATGCTGTGACTAAGGGAAATAGGGATTCTTTTTTATATATACGAGTATATAGACTAGCTGCGCCCCGCAGTTTCACCCGCGCAAGTCCCGATGCCGTGGGAATATCGGGATATAAAGTAGGCTTTATGTTAATCCAGGTGTCCGCCAACTGTCAAACGACTGACAGTTATGTCAAAAGCGTTAAGGTTACATTAGAAAAGTAAGTATGGTCGTTAAGTTTTCTTAAATTTTCTTCAACAACTTCAACTGCGCAGCGAAACTTTCATAATTTTTTCTTTCATAAAAACCTTCTCCTTCAATAACAAACTCAAAAATAAAGAATTAGCGAAATCGGTCAATCCGTTCACTCGTGATACCGTAACCAAGGGAAATAGGGATTGCCTGACGCTTTAAAGTTCGACTGTCTGGTGGCTTCTCTATTATTACTGAATAATCGTAATCATGCCGATGGGCCTTGTATGAAACTATATTAATTTTGGATAATGAACACCCTCATTTTCAGCATATTATTCTCTCGAATTTCTTACCGTGGCTCATTAACTTAAACTTGTGTCAAACTAAAAAGCTTTCTTTTTAAATTGCCATCAGAACTGAGAGATCTCTTTTTTGTCGGAGTCGTTTTCGGCAAAAAGTAGAGCACACCTAATTGATATTATTACTACGGCAATATGTTTATTTAAAGACAATGCTTTTGAATTATGTAATTCGGAAACCGTAAAATGATTTCACGCGATTAAAATTAAATGTGTTTTTTGTTTTGAGGTTATCTCACCTATGTACTGTACCACAGTAACGTGTAACAGTAGTACTGTTTGGTCATGTGCCGTATTAAATTAAAAATAATAATAATAACATATATCTTGTCAAACCGTTACGGTATTTCCTTAATCAGATAAAACTCTGGTGGTAGTTGGTTAACTAATAGATGTGTAATGTCAAGTTCAATGTACTGTAACTGTTCAATATGTATACCTAATATGTTAACGTAGGTAATACTCGTATGTTATGCATCACAAATGTAAACAATATATGATAATGTTCTACAATTATTGATGATACAGTATTCATTGATCGGTAATATTGTTACTCTATAGGGTTTGTGTTGAGTATTGTCTAGCGATTGTTAGAATCGTGCTCCTGTTAGAAACAGTCTCACAACCACTGATATAAAATATGAAAATCACTAACTAACAGTAACTGCCAAGTTGTTCGTACCACTATTCGCACTCAATACAATGTTCTGAACTTATTACTACCCTTTTTATAACCCCACTATTCATTAATATTTATCAATCGACCAATACCATACGTATAACCAGTCAAAATAACTTCTATTAACTTATTTTTATTAAATAGTGAACTGTGTTATCATCTATTATAGTTTGTCCCTAATTGTAATAAAATAAATAAGAGTTTTTGATATGGCGACGACACTCCGTATTTTTTTTTTAAGAATACTAGCAACGTGGGTCACACATTACTAGAATTCTTGTTAACCCCTCCAGGTATTATAGATTTACTGAACTAAACTTTGCTACTTGCAAAACTTATTCTTCTAGAGAGCTTTATTAAAAAAAATCGGGAAAGTGTGCGTAGAATGTAGCTTGTAGTAATATTGATAGTTTACTGTTCTCTGTGATAAGGACTAAGCTAACTTAATTTTGTAGTAAATAAAATATTCTCTTATGTATCGATATAGGTACCCACATATTATTATGTTATGTTTAATATTCCAATTGCAAATGTTTGTTTTTAATTAGCATAAAAATATGAAATACTAAAAATTTAGGACTTTCATCTCTATTGGTGCTGTAAGAGAAGTCCGTATACCAGTTTTCACAAAGCAAGAGTTCAGTGACACTTTATTTTATGCAGTTTATTAAAATAAAAATATAAAATACAAGAAATGCCAAAAGCATACTAGTAATTACTTTTATTTTTATTTCACATCAAAATTTCTAATTTTAAATTTCAATTCAAAACTCACTAATATGTAGATGAAAAAATCTATATATGTGTATGTTATGTATTTATAAAAATTTAGCTTCCGTATGTTTCTCACCGAAAATCTCGGCAACTGTTTAATGAATTATCTTCAAATCTTTATCTTTTTATTCAGAAGATTCAATAGAAACGGAAAATTCTATACATTTTCGACTGATTGATAACGAAAAATACTGTGCATTTTAGATTGACCTCTAATTTGTTATAGTAATTGATGTCTTTTTTATGATATAGGGGGCAAACGAGCAGACGGGTAACCTGACGTAACGGGTAAATGTGACTACCGCCGCCATTGGGCACCTGCAACTCAAGAGTCACAAGTGCGTTGCCTGTCTTTAAGGTGGGAGTAGGGAAGGGTGGAAGAGAGGGAGGGGGAGGGAAGGGTTAGGGCCTCCGGTAACATCACTCACTCGGCGAAAAGTAATGCAAGCATTGCTTCACTGCCGGTTTTCTGTGAGGCCGTGGTATCACTCCGGTTGAGTCGGCACATACGTGCCGAAGCATGGCTCTCCCACGATAAAAATGTGATAATTTTATTGTCGATATAGCATCAATTGTCATAGTAACATTTATGAAATTTTACTGAGCCTTTACTGAGTTTAGTTTCATAGCTAAAGTTTAGGATATAACGTTATAAATTGGCTTTTAGTAAGTCTGGATGTTAAAAATGATGAACCCATTTTTGCCGTTTCTTTTTTTGTTGCTGTTTCTGACGTCGATATAAAAGCACTAAACACGAAGTTGTTTTTACGTCCATCTTCGGCGATGTAGAATTCAAATTGAACTGCGACAACGCAACATTATACAAAAACCCAACGTGCGTCAAACGCGCTTTGGGTTTGCGTTATCTGAACGCACTCTAATCTCTGTTTAATTTATATCCGGGTACTACCAATGAAAATTTTTTGAAGAATTTGGCTGTTATAGTCTCACAATATTGTTAAAGCGTTAGAATAGTAAAATTTTACTATTCTATATGTATATTAGGATTAGAAGGGCCCATGGTAATTTCATCCAATCTATGGAAATTTATTGTGCTTGTAACAAGCATACAAATAAAATTAATACGTGTAACATAAAAAACACACTATTTTGAGCCAAGTGAGACAATTCCAAGTCGTTTGATCAAGCGTTCGACAGAGAGCTCACGTAGTAGTAAGATATTTGTAATTCAAAAAAATCCACATCATTAGCGATAATGAGAATTAGTCGTTAATGACATTGTTGCCAGGTATTAATGGTAAGTAAATTTTCGATTATAGTGATAACAGAGTTGTGTACCAGCAACATTGTAAGTAATCGTGTTTCTGAAGGTCTTTTACTTTAATTTTGGTACGCGGTACCTTCTAGAAAGAGTTTTAGATTGGTGTGTAGTTTGGAGATATATTTAAGTAATAGATTTACATTATATTTGTATAACTAGTTTTCAAAAAGTAGATCGGTATGTTTAATTTAATAATTACACATTACACAAACGTTAGTAGTGTCGATTATATTGAATATTTAACGCATTTACGCAATAGGATTTAGTCTAAATCAGAAGAAGAAGAAATCAGATCAGAAAGAACAAAAAATCTATCATCTCGCTAATGTATCAAATATCAAAATGTGTACATATTTCGTAATATGTGGTGCGCACTTGGGTGATACAATTTTGATTCACAAAAAAGTCGAGTGAATAGCGCAACCGAAATCATTATGTTAGTATAAACACAGAGCCGTAAGAAAGTTATTTTTGTTTAAACTAATTACAAAATCAGGAACTAGTTTTATGTACTTAACATACAATTAGTTACAAATCACATAAATTAGAATATCACTAGACTACGATCCAATAAATTAATTAAATTACCAATAATCACATATCAAAAAGTTATAATTATAATTCCATGTTATATAATCCAATTCCTAAATAAACTCTTATTCAGTCAATATTTTTGAAAGGTATTTTTGAAATGTTGCTATGTTTATCATTAACTAGCGACCCGCCCCGGCTTCGCACGGGTGCTATGATGATACTAAATATACTACAGAATGTCTTTATATACAACGTTCACAGCTTTTTTGTCATTAGATAATACAAACATGTTTTCTTCAGAGGTTATCTTGAAAGAGCGACATATAATTGGCCACGTGAAAAACACTCAACGCTCAAATCTAAGCCTGCAACGTTGAAAGTTTGACCTAGCGATTTATTAATGGTCATTGCAAAAGATATCGTTACCGGAAATTGTCCGGCCTTCTGGCCGGTACCGCCGCCGCTATGTCCCTGCATTTTAAATCTGTAATATCTTCGAAAATATTCATTGAAATTACATGCACAATGTATTTAAGGTACTTAATTGGATAAGGATTAATGCTGTATTGCTTAAAATCACTTCGTAAATAAGCCATTATTTGTCGTAAAAAGTAAAGGATGAAAAATGGTTATTGTCGGTTATCCCTAAGAGATACAAAATATACCAAAACTGATTTTTTTGTAGACCTTTTTCAGGTGTACAATACTGTGGTACATTATTTTGATCTATCTCGTAGGGTTCAGCCAGCGTTTGCAATGTAAACGCAAAAAAAATGTGTTTATTTACGACATCACGTTAGAAACCTCTAAAGTTATCAGTGTTTCTCTACTATATTATGCATGTATTATACATATAAACCTTTCTCTTGAATCACTCTATCTATAAAAAAAAACCGCATGAAATTCCGTTGCGTAGTTTTAAAAATCTAAGCATGCATAGGGACAGACTGACAGCAGGAAGCGGCTGTTTTATACTATGTAGTGATGAACTAAATAAATAAATAGCAGTTCTCCAACAAAACTGTTTTAAATATTTTCCTAAATAAATTCGTACTATGTACGGTTTTTAAATATATTGGCTATTGGATACCAATTGATACCCATTAAATATATATATTCAATGGGTATCAATTGGTATCTTGGGCTGGAGTATGTAAATTTAAATTCTGCTGCAAATTCTTTACATTGAAGTGAATCGAAAGGAATATGATCTGCTATCACTTCTGATGGTATGCCAAAGCACATAAGGCGTCGATTAATGCATTTATTATATATACATTGTGCTGATTTACTAGAAATTACTTGCATCTCTAACCGTCTTGACATATAATCAAGTATTATACAATAGCTCTTTTTACTAAAATCCATAATATCTATTCTTATTTTAGAAAATGGTAATGATGGTCTCTCATGATTTACAAGGGGCTCTTCAATGTTATTGTTTTGATAAGTTTGACAAATAACACATTTTTTTTTCATAACTTTCTATATGAACATCAATTTGTGGCCAGTTATATAAAATTCTCGCTATTTGTTTCATCTTAGTTATACCAATATGACCTTCATGTAATTTATTTAATAAATATATTCTTAATGACTTATGTATTATAAGTCAATGGTTCATGAAAATTAATTGTTGGTCTACTGACATATCTTGACGAAATATAAATATTCCATGTAATATTTTTAATTATTATTTACTAACTTTTTACATTAAAGCTACATATACGACGACAGGTCAATGAATGTCCTCCCTTCACGGGGACGAAGTCCCGCTGCCGTCCGTCAGGTGTCATTTGTCAATTGTCATCTGACAGCGGCGATTACACTATTACAATTTAATCCATTACTAAATAATAACCATAAACTTAATATACTAACGTAACCCTTAAGGTAAAGTTGTTGTTATACTGTGGACTTAAACTTGTTTAAGTGCAAATTAACATTTCTATGTTATAAGGGATTTAATAATAAAATCGCACACATTGACCTCGAAACGACTTGTTAATTGTTAATGTTTATGAAGAATAATCAGGTTTTAAAAAATATATTGACATACTACCCTCATTATGGTTTTTTTTGTAAATTTCTGCCACAGCGAAACACGAGTGCCTAAGTTATAAATTGCTCGGATAGCCCTCTTCTGCACCACTAAGATGTTTATGTATCTTGAATATTGGCGGTATTCCCCTACAGTAGAATACCATACGATATTATATATTAATATCGTAAAATATTTACATTTTAGTTATAAATAGTAGGCAGGTGCCTACTATTTATAACTAAAATGCAAATATTTTTATTTAAGTACCTAAATAACTTTGTCAGATACGCTTTCAACAGACGGCTGACGTAGTAGATTATGAAAAAGATCTCCATCATTAGCGATAATAAGAATTAGCCGGTAGTTACATTGTTGCCGGGTATTAATAGTAAGTAAATGTCCGATTACACTGATATCAGAGGTGCACACCAGCAACATTGTATGTAATCGTGTTTCTGAAGGCCTTTAACACTTAAATAATAATAAATATTACAATTGCGAATGTTAGTTTGTTTGTTTGTCTGTTTTTTTACGTTTCACGCCTAATTACTCAACTGATTATCTGATTACTCAAATGATATGATATTATAAATTATAAAATACACGATGTCAGGGTACAGAAAAGGACAAATGATATTTATCCGGAAATTAAGTACCTACTTTTCTTTAAGGGATACCTGAATTAATTTACACAATCTACTTTAAAAGTATCGAAGACAGCAACAAAAGCTAATCCACAATAAACTAACAATGCAAATAAAACATCGTCAAAGTTAGCACATACATACAAAGAGTTAGGCCACGTTCAGATGAAGGACGTTGAACGTGAGCGTTTGCTAACGCATGTTGATGCACGTCAACATGAACATGCATTTTGTTTAAGTCGTTCACATGCTAATGCGCGTTTTGGTTAATTGGTTTGTCGTACACTCGTTCACATGAGCGTGCTTTTTCAACGCGATATTCGGTCATTTACCATTTTTCACAAGGCATGAGTTTGGTGACACTTCATTTTATACATTTCACACAGTTTATTCTTATATAAAATACAAGATATTAACCCGCATTGATAGATTTTTATTTTAACGGCCAGTTTCTACAACCACATAAAAACGCTCACCATGTGAACACAATACAAAAACCCAACGCGTAGATAGATGAATAGATTAGATTCATATTGAAATTCTATACTTAAGCTATATAGAACTTGTCTCTTATGTGTAATACTACAGATAAGATAGTAGTTACTTAGGTATATACGTGAAGAGATTTATTTGTACGCATTTTCAAGCAAATTGTGAAGCTGTAATGTAGAAACGTGAAATTTGGAATCTATTCTAATATTATAAAGCTGAAGAGTTTATTTATTTGGTTGAATGAGCTAATCTCATTCGAATTGAAAAATTATTTAGGTGTTGGATAGCCTATTTATCGAGGAAGGCTATAGGCTATATAACATCACGCTACAACCAATAGGAGCGGAGCGGAGATTTACAAACGCGGATGAAGTTGCAGATGAAGTTCTTATAAATCCAAGAAGTGTAGCTATAAGGTCCAGTATATCTGTTGACCTATCATGGTACGGAAAGATTATACAACGACAATTCAAGTTATATTGGTCTATGATGAGCAACAACACAGTTGTAACTTAATTATGATGAATGATGGTCGAAATTCGATTAACAGGCAATCTCTAGTACACACGTACAAGAACGAGTGACGTAGTTAGTACGAGTTAATTGGTGATTGAATTAATGTAGCTGTACATATTTATTAGAATAGTTTAATAAATCAACCATTACTTTAATACGTCATATGTCGTAGTATTTGTGATGTGTATATCGATGGCATAATTATTTCATACAAGAAAAAAATGATGGATAAGTGAAGAAAAAAATATTCATAATTTTTTAAAAGTATTTTCTTCACATGTAATAAAATGAATGAAGAAAGTGTCCTGCTTACCTTGGTCTTTCCAATAATTACAATCTTTATGGAGTCTCATCTTATGGTCATAAAATAAATATGTGCCTATACATTTTTTTTAAAGATTACTAGTAACGTGGATCACACATTACTGGTAATCTTGTTAACCCCTCCAGCTAAGCTTAACGCTTGTGTTAGGAGTGGGTTCACGACGGTAATGCACTGGGTGGGGTTCGAACTCGCAACCATATGATCGCAAGTCCGACGCCTTAGCCATTACGCTACCGCCGCTGTACCAATATACATGTCAGGACTCTTTCTTCTGTCACAAGCTTCCATAGAAAGACGCAAAAGCACTTAAGTGATGTTCAATAATGCTATGGAATATGGATGCTAGTTTTTAGCAAAGAAAACTTGGCTTTGTGACATGCTAAATATTGAATTAAACACACGTCACTTGGTAGTCATGTAACGATCCATGGTGCTTGATCTATCCATGCAACATATATTTTTGTTAAAGTAGCTCTTTTGAGTAAAAGTATTTTTATATGATTTGTCCCCAAAAGCGCCCTCTGATTGCAAGTCATCCATAATTTAACCTTACCTTATCGTAATTTTCGTAGCGATATCTTTAATCTCTTTAAATATTCTATTGTGTATTTAACAGGTGTTCTATCATAGTTTGATCATGTAGGTATGTATTAAAGTGATGTACTTAGTTTATCAATTTTAATTAACCAGTAAAATAAGCTCACCTCTATAGAATAAACTCATGTCCCGTTCATATATTTTCAGTTATACAAGTTGTATCTGAGAATGGAACACTTATTTAAACCACTGAAAGGTCATGATTCTAGCACGCAGTTTCAAAATTACTTTTTGAAAAAAAAAAACTGTCTATTTACAAGTTATGACCGTTTGCATTTCCACCTCTGTTTCTCATAAAAGCAGCTGGAATATGTAAAGTTAAAGATTTTCATTGAATTAGTATCGTTGTCGCTAAATAGATGAAGATTCGAAGAGCTGCTAGAAATGCTGTGCTACTCAGGTCGGAAACAGGCTCCAGGGTGTTTTTCAGAGCTACGAATTTAGTATCATGATTCGCAAACAATGCTTTATATTCTTCGTTTTCTTCATTAGATTCCATGTATATATCCCAGAGAAGGGAATCGATCCGTGACCAACAAGACTGTAACTCTTTCAACACATCTTTGTAGGTACTCTTATTTTTCATTGATCTCATTTAAATTAATAATGTTAGCTGTTCTCCTAAATACTTATTGTTTGATATTCTACCTAATAATTTTCAAAGATGTTGTGTGTATCCGCTTTTCTAAGTAATCACCAGTCCTTCTCTCTAACCCTGTTTTGTGTAAGTTCTTAATGAACTTCTTGATAGCTTTGCCTTCTAGTTGGTTAATTATAAGTTCTGCATATTTGGTTAATAAATAAGTATGGAAAGATCTTACTTGGAAACCGCTTACTGCTTTTTTTTACTGAATGACTCGATATATCAATAAACTACGGCACGTGTGCTTTTACTAAGTTCAACTGTTCAAAACCACGACACTCGCAAAAGGCTCTAAAGAACCGAATTAGTAGGGAGTTTGTTTATGCCGACAAATAAAAGATAGCTTTATAGCGCGATCGAAACGGCCACATACGAAAATAAATAAAGCTTCATACGCTATTAGCTAAAATTAACTTTTTACTTTTTTCAAATCGATTAAAATTTCATCTTTAATAAAATCGATTGTTATTTTAAATTAAATCGGTAACATTTTTGGTCATCACTAAATTACTACTTATCAAACTGTCAAAAAGAAAATAAACGAATGGACAGAGTATAAAATAAGTGACATGTCATAATTCATACGTAGGATAAAATACTATTTAATCAGATGTGACCTTTTAGAACTATGGTTAAGTAATAAAAAAAAAAAAAAAATTACAATAGGGGAGAAAGAGGCAGCTTTGAATAGGGGCAGTTTTGAAAAAATGTGATTAAGAAGTTATTTGAAAAAAAAAACGATTAGGATTTTTTTTCTTTCTGCAGCACAACTGTCACATGTAATTGCCGACGCTTAACCGTACGATGATATTTTATTTTCGGGTATTCGTTTTAAAGTTTTTGAAATAAATGCCCAAGGACCTGATAAACCCATTTCGAAGTAAGTGAAGTGGTTTTTAAGCTTTTTAATCACAATATTTTATAATTCACGCAATAAAGTTAAACAGAAGTTTTGAGCATGTTGTTAGAAAAAATAAACCAACCAAATGGGACTTGGAATGTTGTACAAAGCTGCCTCATATCTGTCTTGAATACTAATATTACTGTATTTTTCTATCTGTTTCTTTTAAGGTAACAATGTTTTGAATACTTTAATTGCTGTGCTGTGCACTACCTGTTTTTTTTTAATTAACCAAATAAAAAGAGTAAAATCGACGAGCTAGACGTGAATTCTAAGTGGTGGTTGATATTTTGTTAATTAAAATTTTTGAATTGTTTATTTGTTTGTTTTTTTATTGTTTAAAGTTCATTACTTTCACGCTTTTTATATTATTTGGATAATTGTCCCTACTCAATGTAAAATGGTCAGTAGGTACCTATTTATTGCATTACAGATGTAAGTTTTTTTTCATAAATGTCTACTTTTTTATTGCGTTGTGAAATTGAAAGTCATATTCCAATCAATATTAATTAAAGTATAATATAGACAGTACATCTATGCACATATGACTCTAGCCTAAATAAATAAAGAGATATTTGATACCACGGCCTCACAGAAAACCGGTAGTGAAGCAATGCCTGCATTGCTTTTCGCCAAGTGAGTGAGGTTACCGGAGGCCCTAACCCTTCCCTTTACCCTCTCCCCCACTTCCACCCTTCCACTACTCCCACTTTAAAGGTCGACAACGTACTTGTGACTCTTGAGTTGCAGGTGCCCATGGGCGGCGGTACTCATTTACCATCAGATGACCCATCTGCTCGTTTGCCCGCTATACCATATAAAAAAAACAGATAAATTTGATAACCTCTTCATATTTGATTAAAATTTGCTGATTTTTATGTTGACGAGTCAGTCTAAAAAAAGATCAAGGCCTTCACAGCTGAGCAACACGTGACGTCACACTACGCACCGACCGTGGTATCGGTCAGCGATTGATTTCTTGCTGAACCTGGCTTAGCGCGTCTGATAACCACGTGTCTGTTGAAATACTGTATCTTTACTGTCGCACCGTAAGGCGTCCATTACACGCTCATGCAAGCGTCAATCAATTCTAAAAGTCATGATTGACAAATGATTGTTGGTGATTGATGAAATAATATCGATAGGTATTACGCTATTATAACTCTGATTTACGTCAATCATATCAGAGATTTAGTAGAGAATACAGTTCACTCAAGATTATATGCATATTCATAAAAGAAAACTGTACAGCAATTTTGATTGTAATTAATGAGCAAAAAACTTGAAAAAAAGCTATATTATGGCTGACATAATTTTTTTAGCTCTTTCCGGTAGTATGATGGAATGGTATTTATTTTCTTTTTGATATTCTCAAATAAAGCATTTGATTAGAGGACTTCTTAAAAATGGTTACAATTTTGCTAAATTTTCATTCCTAAAATCAAATTATTAACATTAAAAGAACATGTAATATCTACTAAAGAAGTATACCATATTTATCATTACTTTTAACTTAAAAACTTACTTACGCTCATGTCGTCAAAGTAATTTAAACAATTATTGAGTCCATAACGAAAAAAATTATTGTAACTAATATTATAAATGTGAAAGTGCGTTTGTTTGTTTGTTACGCTTTCACGTGATAACTACTCTACCGATCATCATACTATTTTCAAAAAAAGTTATCAAGGGAAAAATGTACCGTCGCAAAAAAAAAATGTACCGTGCCATTACACGTTCACTCGAAGATGGTGATTGATGGCTGCGCGATGAATATCTAAATTTTGGGCAATCAGTATTTTTTGGGCATGCAACCATCAATCATTGCATTAGATGATAGGTTATTCGTCAATCACAGACTTGATTGTGATAAAACTGACAGCAAAACCTACCGTATAATAGACGCCTTTCAGGCACAAGTTTTAATTTATAAGTGTTTTCTAATCACCACAGGTTAATTTTGATCAACGATTTCTGGTCTTATAATGACAAGCAACTATTGTAGGTATATTACTTTATTAAAACTATTTCTTGTTTACTACTATTATAATAGTAGTTTATACTGTAACCATCAACAATTTTTTTTTACATCAGTTCAATTATTGATTTATCAATTCTATATATTTATTGTATTTTAAAAATATTACGAGCCTCTGGTTTGCATGGTAAATGCGGTGCCCTAAAAGGCATTAAAATTCGCACCGACGGCGACGCGACGCGGCGACGGCGACGCAACGCGACGGCCGCGCTGCTCTGCGGCGTAGGCAGTTGTGAAGTTTTTCATAATGATTGTATTGTGTATCTTTTTCAATAAATAAACAAACACTACTGCGTCCAAATTTTTGTTTGAATTCCATCAAATGATGTAATTTACACTACGAGTTTACACTTTAAGGCCAAGTAATTGACCTATAATAGTGAGAATAGATTATAATATAAATTTATATTATACACAACCGACATGAGACATGGCTTGGCAGGTTAAATGTCAAGTCAGTTCTTTAGTGTATTAACACAGATAAGATACTATTTACTTGTATTACTTACTATTGCATTGGTGCATTGTTTTTTTTTTCAATAATCCTTATTGTAACTGCATGCTAGAATCATGCCCTTTCAGTGATTTAAGTAAGTGTTCCTTTTTCAAATACGCACTGTATATTGCATGGTAGTCTGGAATATGTGTTTAAAAGGATCATATTATTTTTGTAATTTATAAGGTGATTGCATTTTATGTACGTATGCTACGTATCAATAACTAAGACAATGTTTTTTTAGGGAGGATAGTTGACCTGCGCAAACTTTGAAAATGTGTGGATTATGGAATTGCCACGATGAAAAAGAGATTGAAGTAAATTTTTATCAAGTTGCTAATGTTTCCGATATAATTTTTCTACGTCGCTTTATATGTCATTATGAGATACAAATGGATGTAGAGAAAATAAGGTTATTTCCTTCTTTTTTATTTACTCGAAATTGATCAAAAATCATAGAAATTAAAAGCGTAGTAAAGCAAATACTAGATAACAACATAACACTTTAGATTCGATTATTTACAACACATAATAATGTTAGAGGTACATTAGTATTTGAACGTTGTCGCGTAACGTAATGATTAATTTATTGTATTAGTACAAAATGCATAATTATATAATACGTTGAAGTAATAACTACAAACTGATTTTCCGATTCAAACGGGTATACACATTTAAACAAACGTGTTTATAAAAAAATAAATGTCATTTACGTCGCGAAAAAAGTATTTCATTTAAAATGGACTACATGTTACCACAACCAGTATTTTACTTGTTGTAATTAAATTATGTTCTTATAGCTATACATATGAGTAGATAAGTATTGAAGAACATTACTTTTTTAATAATGAATATTTAGATCACAGTTAAATTTCGTGTACAGTGACGTATACATAATAGTTTACCTTGACATTAGGTCAATACTTATCATATTGATAGTTAGTATAAGTAGTGTCTATTAAAATAAAAATAAAACAATATTATATTAATTTTGTGTTAAAATTCAGTACATGTTGCCAATTTATCGTAATCAAGATATGTAAATATATAAAATTTAAAAGAGATCCTAATCATTGTCACAAGGGGAGATGTCAAAAATCGTACTAAAACTACAAAAATAGATAGATAAATCCTGCAAGATGTTGACTGGTTGGGGTCCTTCTCCTTCGTTTCTCCTTCGTTATGACATTGCACAATGAAAAGGGTTATTTGTTTTATGAAAATATTTGAAATTTAAAATCACAATGTTAACAAAATAAAAAAAAAACAATAGTAAGTTATGAATTCCTGATTCGTTCCTCAAACGTTCTTGTACTTCTTGTAAGTCAATCAAAGTTAACATGACACATACTTTAATTATCTTCACAAATTATTACAATTAATAAAATGAATTTAAATTATATTTGTAATGAAAAGTTACAAAAGTATTGAATGTTTTTAACTGTTTTTAACCGACGAAAAAAAAGGAGGTTCTCAATTCGACCGTATATATATATTATACATATTTTTATGTATGTTCAGCCCTCTCTCCGTTATTTATGAACCGATTTTGATTATTCTTTTTTTGTTACATAGGGTATAGGGCGCCCACTCAAAATAAGTTTATATAAAATTTGATAGTTTATGTAAAAAAGCTCAAGATTTAAGAGGTTTTTATTTATTTTTGCTTTTTAGTTATTTTCGTCGGTTTAATTTTTTGTTAAAAAGATTTTTATTTGAAGTGGTAACTTCTTATGGGAGGGTAAACCGCTTCGTTACGTTACGCGTTACGGGGCCAGTCTGTCTGGCTTCCCTTTCTCTCGCGCATACGGCAGCGGTAGGCAGGCACCTCCTCTCTAGAGTTTTCTCAAGTTAAACAATTTCAATATTAAATAGTTCAACTTAGATTAGTTTAAGTTATCACTTCCGTCGGGCGTCCCGAGACGCACATGTTTTTTTATATACTTTTACTAATTACTCTTTTGCGAAACGTACTTGTAACTCGAGTATGAGTCTTGATCGTTACTTATACGACTTATACTCTTCGTTGTCGAATTTAATTTGTAATTTTAGCTCATTAATAATTCTCGCACATAGCTTAGTGACAAAGTACAATGTTTTAAAATTATTTAATTAAACAGAATCAAACATTTATATGCGAATAGAAGAATACTATTGTAGAATGTAAACAAGGTTATTTACATACGTCTGCATTAAATTCTGTCTGATGTATAAATAAGGCCATGTCAGGAGAATAGAAAGTAAATCATTATCTTCATCATCGTCTCAGCCAACGGATGTCCAGTGCTGAACATAGAGCTCCCCTAAAAACTCGCAAAAATAGCAATTCTTCGCACGCGTGTACATATTTATATATTTTGCACGGAACCATAATTCTTTGTCCAAAATAAAAGTAGTCTAAGTTACTCCTTATAACACCAGCTAACTGCCATTGAAAGTCCCGTTGAAATCGGTTAACCCGTTCCGGAGATTAGCCGGAACAAACAGACAGACAGACAGACAAAAATTTAAAGAACTGATTTTTAGGCATATGTATCGTGCACATAACTGTATGAGCTAAAAAAGAACTATTGCTTTGACATAACAAACGTGACATTTCAATTTTATTTATTTGTATTGATAATATGTATACTCAGAACCTGTACTTTGTAGTTTACAAATATTATCTACCTACTTAATAATTGTAGTTAAGATTAAACTAAAATAACTATACATTAAAAATTTTAAATACCTCCGACTCGAAAATCTCTTTATCGATTATAAAAGAGCTGATGATCTTCGAACGGCTGAACAGATTTTCTTGAATTATATTTAAGAACACACTCGATTAAGTCACGTTTCACAAGTCACATCGGTTCATCCGCTATGATGCCACAGACAGACACACACACACAGACACGTCAAACTTATAACACCCTACGTAAAAATATATTTTAATGGCGAACGGAATTAAACGGTAGTAGTTTTTAAACTTTCACGACTTTGATACATATCAGATGTGTAGCTCAGGACTTAATCGCCATAATATTTAAAAGGTACAATACCTCTTGGTTACCCGAAGTTTTGATCGAATTGCACCGATCGTGGTCACGAGTGGTGGTCAGTCCACTCGTGACCATGATCGGTGTCGGTGTCCCCCGAGTTACACATACTGATAAAAAGTAATCATCGATGTCTTATCGTTATATGCGCCCAAACTCGACGAGTTTCGTAGTAGCCACTGAAGAGTTCCACTATCCACCTCCTGACTCCATCATCAGATCAGCTCCAAGATGCCAAATTACAGGATTGTCATACAAACTACATATACATACAAAGTTTCATTTTGATGTGACAATTAGATGTAGGTTTAAATTTACTTGCAAGATCTGTTTACAAAGTCAGTAACAACTTACAAGTGGAGCACATAAAAAACGTGTTAAAATATGTATAGATAGCAGTTTTCAGCGGTAGATACGTATGTATCATGTACATGTATTATGTATGTATGTTCATTACTTAAAATCCTATAGGTCCAGCGAAATGTACAACTTAAACAATTAAACTAAATAAAATAAAGAAATACCCAAACATTTGATATATACAGGCTGTTACAGAAAGGTGTGGTCAAATTTTACTGTCGTATAGTAGACCCCGTGAATAATGTAAAGCGCTAACAACTTTATGAAAATTCGTGATTTTAAATATAGAAATTTCATTTTGAAACTAAAAATGAAACTTGTAAATTGACCGATAAAGCTAATATTTCGTACGAGAGAGTGCTGACATGAATGAAAATATAGGTATTGAATACCAAGGATGTTGATGGAATGTCCAGATTTTTCAGAAAATATCTACATAAAAAAATAAAACAGCAAAATTCATTGTTTAGAAATGTGCATATACACTACGAAAAACATTACACACACAGCTACACATAACGCTCCTAAAAAATTTGACCACATCTTTCTGTAACAACCTGTATACATAAGTGTGAAGGAACTGTGTTGTCGTATCGTGTCGCTCCAATACAAAGGGAGGATCCTCCGACCAGGCTAGCTGATCATACCTGGTGGACCGCGGCCCAACGGTTAATGTTTAGAAGTTGTATACATACCAATCGGCTTGAGAAATTTCATTGCGCGATGCAGGATTAGTAGTTACTACGTAGTTCAACTCGTCTTTGCTAGATGACGTGGAAGTATGTTTTTGTTGTACGTGAAACGGTCAAAGGTATATCTGAATCACCAAGTTGTAGTTCAGGTTGATTGCAATAGGTACATTAGAACTAAACTAATCTAAACCGCACATGTCGTTAATAAATAACATAATTATTCATGCAGTCATAGTATTCATGTGTAACAGTTTTACGTAAAAGAATATTGAAGTATTCACGTATGTTTTTTTGTGATTATTTTGTGTTGATTACGTAGTATTTATGTTAGTATGAGTTTTGAAAATATTTTAATTGGAACGAAGTTACACTTTAGACGCTCGGCAGATGAGAGCTCGCGCGAAAAAATGCTAGCGCAACCAAAAATGCTGATCACGAGGTAATTTATTTTATTTACCTACGCCATCTGTGGATTCAACGCTATACTAGTGTAACTTTGATGTTGGTTATATACTTATTATCCATATATTAGTTCAGGCAACTTTCACAGATGGCTCAATTTTAATTTCGAGTTTTTACAATATTTACTGTATTTTGATACAATTTATTCTATCCATAGTCCAGTCGGGATAGACATAAAAATAGCCTTAAATAGAAAAAAATAGGGGATGCGATTTTTTAAAACGCTGGGGGGGGGGGGGTTTGGAAGTCTACATTTCGATTTTCGGGGCAAGCCCGCCATTGGATTCGGCGCCATCTTGATTTGAAGTTAAATTTTTTCGTTTTTCCGAAATAACTCGTTAATTTTCAACCAAAGTTGTTGGAAATTTAATTTTCGTCAAGTTTGGTAATTTTTACGCTAGGATTAATATTTGCAGAGTTATACTATCAAGTTTATCAAAAAAATCGTAATGGGTGGAATTTTATTTCCTTCAACTTTGGTTTTCGCACTTTTTTTACTCCACGATCAATATTTTTGGATTTATAACATCACGCTACGACCAATAGGAGCGGAGCAGTGACCATAAACCAGAACTAACCGTCCCCGCAGTTTCACTGCGGGGACGGTTAGTTCTAAATAAATCGGGGCTGTGTACTCTGCTACTCTGTAGAGTACATTACGAGTGAAGTACTATTTTCCTCTTAATAACTATTGTCTTTTAGATATTTTTTATGGGTTACTGGAGGTAAACGAGCATACGGGTCATTTGATGGCAAGCGACTACCGCCGCCCATGGGCACCTGCAACTCAAGAGTCACAAGTGCGTTGCCGGCCTTTAAGGCAGGAGTAGGGGAGGAAGGGGGTAAGAGGGGGAGAGGGAAGGGTTGGGGCCTCCAATAACCTCACTCACTCGGCGAAAAGCAATGCAAACATTGCTTCACTGCCGGTTTTCTGTGAGGCCGTGGTATCACTCCGGTCGATCCGGCCCATACGTGCCGAAGCATGGCTCTTCCACATAAACATTCAAAATAGGAGTTCTGGTCCGGTGGTGAGATTACAATCAACAGGGGCGAAGTATCCATTTGATTATGCTCATTTCCTTCTAAGTGTATTTATCTCTTGGAAATACCCCCGATTATCAACCATTAGATAAATAAATATTGTTGACCTTACAAGCATTTATGTGAGAATTAAGAACAACGACTGCAGTTAGATAATATGCATTGTTCTGTTAGTCATGTAAACACGTGTTCAATTAAATATATGTATTGTATATGTACGCAGTTATCTTACGTTATGGCTTCTGTTAAGAATGTGTTCGTAAAAATTGATAATATTCAAAATATATAATTATGAATATTAATTTTTAGAAACCTACAGCTTGGAATTTGGAATTGGAATGGAATGAATTTCTTATCTTTAACAATATAACTTTCTTATTTAATTTATTTATAACTAGCAGTTTCCGCGCGGCTTCGCTCGCATACACATATCGTACATATTTATGTATTTTGCGCGGAATCCTAATTATTTCTCAAAAATAAAAGTAGCCTAAGTTACTCCTTATAACACCAGCTATCTGATAAAGAAAGTACCGTGGAAATCGGTCCACCCGTTCCGGAGATTAGCCGGAACAGACAGACAGAGAGAGAGAAAATTTTTAAAAACGTACGAGCTTACAAACCATTACAAACCGACACTTCAAATTTATTTATTTGTATTGATATGTATGTATTTAGAAATATATAAGTATGTTAATCAGCAGTCTGGTTACCATAGTACCTACAGGCTCTGCCTGATTTGGGATCAGATGGCGGTGTGTGAGATGTTTCAATTTATTATTATTATTACTACCTGTGCCACGCGCGGCACACATTTATAGTTTTTTGCGCGGAACCCTATGTATAATAAAAGTAGCACAAGTTAAAAGCCTAAGATCAAAGTAGCCTAAGCGAAAATAAAAGTAGCCTAAGTTACTTCTTATAACACCAGCTAGTGTCAGTGAAAGTCCCATGGAAATCGGTCTACCCGTTGCGGAGATTACCCAGAACAAACGGAAAGACAGACCGACAGACAGACACACCGACAGAGAGACGGACAAAGTTTTCTTTTTTAGAAGTGCCGTGTAAACATTCAGATGCATTTAGTAAAAAGTTGTTTTTTATGACATTACACAAACAGACAATTCAATTTTATTTATTTGTTTAGATTGGTAGGGTAAAAAAAAATATATGCAAAAAGTCCATGTAAGATTTTTAATTACTGCGTCTATTTTTCCAGACCATTAAAATCTGTGAACGTTTAAGAGTAGAGTGAGTGTTTCTTAGATACACGTGTACCATCTTCGTCTTCATCATCACTTTCCATCAGGTGAGTTGGAAGACAAACGCTTATACCATTACACAATAAAACATTTAAAAAAACATTTCATAATTTCTTATTATTTTAGGTATATCTACCTATTTAGGTACTTTTTTAAATCCCGGCAGAACTATACTTTTTTTAATTAAACATAGAAGAATAGTGGAAAGAGAGTATACGATCTGTTTATTTGTTTAATAAACAACGAAGTATAAAGTAATATTTGCACGTTGTTGATACTACAAAACTTTAAAGACACTCTCACGTTAGTACTAAACAAAAGAAAGACGTCACTCTCTACGCCGTCGTCTTGTCTAGTCGTACACCAAATATTTACTTTTTATGTGCATGTGACTTTCAGTTTACGTGTATGTCATTCTCTCTCTTTCTTCCTTTATTGTCCTCCTTCTTCTTCCTTTTTTATTAAGAGTCTGACCAGGTTCATCTTGTATATACTTTTACACCATACACACTTGGGTATAGTGCGTTAACGCGACTTACGAAAAATAAAAACAAAATTAAACTGTTTACACATTGTTCTGGGACTTACGTCTGTTTATTCTGTCTACATTCAGTAAAATGCTTACTAAGATAAGATCTAATCGTGTACGACTTGTGTTATCATTGTGCTAATAAACATAATAACCGATATTAAGTTTACAGAAAACAATAAAAACTATATTTATTTGTTGATATGGTTTGAGTACGTTGTGGTATAACAGGGTAACTATACCATGGTTACAATAAATTATTTAACACTTCTTATAAAAGTAAAGATTAAATAAGACTTTAAAAATTCAATTCAGTTTATTAGAATAAACACTTTGCATGGGAGGTCGTTTAACTCAAGGGTTTTTTTTCGATATATCCGTTCCGTTTCATTAAGATGAAGGGCCCCCGTCGCACACACTTGATGAGTGGTGTATTTCCATCCTTATGGAAAAATGCAGTGATGATTCTCATACCCAAGAAAAATAACCCTACTTGTTTCTCTGATTATCGGTCTATTTCAATATTACTATTTTTGTCTAAAGTACTTGAACGTCTAGTCCATAATCAACTTAGTATATTTCTTTACAGAAACAACCTTCTAAATCCTTTCCAGTCAGGTTTCCGGCCAGGACACAGTAGGTATGGTGAATGTATGGCATGTGGAAGTCTAACTGTTCTCGCACTACTAGATTTATTCCAACGTTTTAAACACGATGGACTTCGACATTCTGATTAACATAGCTTACTCACTTAACATACCCACTGTATGTTATTAGTTGACCAATTAAATAAACTAGAGCAACTTCAAAACTTGTGTATTCGATTCATATTTGGACTGTGTAAAAATACGTCTCTGAATTCCATAAAAAAGCTCAAGTGGTTACCTGTTCGTCTTCGCCGGATTGGTCATATTCTGTCTTTACTCATCTATGAATATATTGAATACATAAATTTCGTGTCACGTTGTTTGTTCACGATGAAGTCCTAAACTAATGAAGCGATTTTAATCCACGTGAACCCCGGCAGACTTGGCCGCCTATTCAACAACAGATGACCCCACCGTTTCGTGCGAAGGCCTTGCTCGGGCCTATTTCTGCTAGGGCGACGGATAAACCTGCCTCACTTCTTTGTATTAATCTGACTTCTCATTCTACATATCGATCTTTAACATAGAATTATGACACCATAAGTCTTTATGTTATTGTTTTGAAGAGGTATATTTTCAGAAAGTGTCACTTATATACATTTATGACAACGGATAAAAAACAATAAACTCACGTATAGCCAGCTAGAATGTCCATGAGAGTGCTCTTGCCCGCTCCGGATGGTCCCATGATGACTGACAACTCGCCGGCATTGAAAGATCCGGACACATTGTTTAGGATCGTCTTGCTTTTCGTGCCTGCATACAGGAAAAATGTCATTACTATATGTGTTCTTTATGCTAATGGATAAGGCATAATATTATCCCATTAAAAAACATAAATGTGAACATGGGAGCCAAGTACAATATTAAGAATATACGTGGTTATCGACTAAGCCGACAAAAGGATTGAGATCTAAATGATTGCCAAGTTCTGTAGATAATCACACGAAATAACGCTTTTGTAGTCCGGTTAAGTTAGCTCTAGCATCTTTATTAACTATGACAATAATAGTCTAAATAAACCGATTCACCACAGTTAAGAAAGAGAACGAAGATGAAAGACAGAATGACGTCTTAGGATAACCTTAAAATGACTTAGACGCGCGCGTGTTTTTACCAGCTTTCGAAAAAATAGAAACCGCTGAAATGCTCAATGACGTTATAGAGCAGAGTTCACGTGTACGATTGGCCGTCTTCACATTTTTTTTAACATTACATGGGATTAACATTACAAGTCTCACGGTACTCACAGTGAACAAAGTTTCCAGACTTTCAAATCGTCGTGAAGAATTCGATAAACAGTTAATGTATTTAACTTGAGGGTTTCCTCGATCTGTCGATATGTGATACGTCGGTCTTCTTGCAATAATTTTCGTAGTCTCAATGTTCTTATCGGTAGTCACTTCTATCGGCCGCCCGTACCTTGCATCATTCTCGAAGTTGAAATCGCGATTGAATTGAATATACCACCGTTCTATGGTCTTTAGAGATACAATGTACAAGTTTCCCTTAGTTTACCTACTACTAACTTCCTCGAAACATTTTTGTTTAATTAAGCCACGCTTAAAGATATACAAAATAATTACACGAATTACATAATGAGAGCAACCCAATGACATATTAACTACATCTTAGGAGCAACCTGCTATTTTCATTTAGAAAATTTCTTTAAAAATAGAATAAACGATTTCTTGCCTTGACACTTTTTTGGTAATATTCCATACCTAAAAGTTAATTAATTTCTATGTTTAATTATAAATGGTTTAAGTTTTTATTCACGAATAAAAAAAAACTTGTAACTGCTGTTGTGGTAAAATCATTTCTAGATAAAAAAACCCGGCCCAAAAACACGTTTTTAATTTATTTTTATTATTTGTTGTTATAGCGGCAACAAAAATACACATTCTGTGAAAATTTCAACTGTCTACCTAGTGTTACGGATCATGAGATATGCAGTCCCCTGACAGACAGACGGACGGACTGACGTACGGACCACGGTGGCTTATCGTAATAGGGTCCCGTTGGTTACCTTTCGGGTACGGAATCCTAAAAAGAGTAGATGACCCATGATTTTCTTACAATGCAATGGATGGACTTTCTTACAAGAGTGTTTCCTTTTTTCAATTGTTTTGCTATTTTACAAACAAAGCAAAAACCTTGCCGCCCATGATTTTTATTTTAAAGGAATTTATTGGCAAGCATTTGATAAAGCATTTAAGTTTATTAAGAGGTAGGTATGTTTACTGTTTACAATGAAATGCATAGTTTATTTGCCCACCATTTATATTCAAAACTAAATTTATTCAAAACTTTAAACAACAAAAAAATATCCTCAACCGTATTTGTTGTTTACAAATAAAAACCGGACAAGAGTGAATCTGACTTGCGCACCGAGGGTACCGTACAAGATTTTTTTTTACTTGAGAAGTGTTCAAATTGGTTAAAATGTTAAGGTCAAATGGCCGTATCTTTTGATTGCGTTGACTTATAATAAAAATTTTTACATCTTCAAGTCATAAGTTTTTGATGTTAATTTCATACCATAAATACGCCCAGACAGACAGATGGACAACGAAGAGATACTATAAGTGTTGCTTTTTTCCTATTAAAGTACGGAACCCTAAATAAGGTGATAATAGTAGATTTCATTTCTGAGAAATGAATAGGTATTAGCCGTAATTTTATGGCATTCAGTATAACTTATAAAAAGAACCGGTAGTTCTAGCCATCAGATTCCAAAACAAAAACTAGTTGGTTTAGGGTCAATGCACAGAGAAAATTTAATGTAAATGTAATGCATTCAAAATGAAGCCTTAGCATATTTGACTAAGGACATAGTTTTCTGTGCGAATATCGCTGTGAGGCATGGATGATACCTCAAAGGAAGTCTAATATTGAAAAGTAGCTCAATGTTAGCTCGTTGGGATAAAATAACTTGAGACTTTCTCTAAAAGGTAGATTCCAATGTTAAAGTAAAATATTTGTGATCCTGACTGCTGAGGCAGAGGTCTTGGGTTCGATTCCCACCATGGACAAATAAATAATTGTGTGAGGAGCATGATCATTTGTTCTGTGTCTAACTGTAATTTATTTATAATATGTGTGTATTTAGAAGTATATAAGTATGTTTATCAGTAGACTGGTTACCATAGTACAGTCTCTGCCTAGTTTCGGATCAGACGGCCGTGTGTGAGATTTCTCAAGTTATTATTATTATTATTTTATCTAAGTCATGCCATATATTTTGAGTTACTCTGAATTACTTTTTATTTACTTAATAGTGCATAACAAGAACGCCACGTTGCGTCGTGATTTTATAAGTATTTGATTGAAACTGCTACTATGAACGAATTAAGTTCTATCTTATATATAAGACTAATCTTCGTAATAAATAACTATATATTTTAATTGTATGTATGATGATTCTATGTATGTATCTTCGTGTATATATATTTCGTTATGTATATGTATGGATGTGTATTCTTTAGAAAATAATACAAATTTTAGTATACTGCAACAAACTGTTATTCACAAATGTATATTTTTGTTATTACTTTTAGTTGTTGTGTACCTCCTAAGGTTGTCTTTAAGAGATTACAGACTGCGATAAGACCGTTCATTGTACAGTTCCTTAATATAAAATTTTTAGTTTCTACTTTTTTTGATGTGCAATAAAGAGATAGATACCTATCCATATTATATCCATATGACGATGTTATCCCGCTAATTTAAATAGTTACACCAAAAAACCAGTAACGACTTATCAGATATGTTAATGTTAACTACAATAACTTTTTTCTGGTTGTGAATTTGCAATTGTAAGCGTCCACGTGCTAAGGTAACTAATTAAATCTGATATATGTCTGTGATATATGCTAACTTTATTATTATGTATAATTATATGCATACAACCATTAGAAAAGTAGCACTTAATTACTTAAGTGTGATTCTTTTATTCCGATTCGTAACAATGTTACAATAGAACGTTTTACTTAATGTTTGTTTTACTTTACTTTACTGTGCAAAAAATATATTAATATTTCTATTGTTCATAATATACAAATAACAATCTGCATGTAGACAAAGAATAAATTATAGTACGAGTACGTACCGCGAATAATAAACATTGGGGGTAGTGCATGTAAGCCTTGGTTTAAAAAAGTCTCGCTTAATCTACAAAGCAAATGCACATCTAGATCATAATCTTTCGAATCTGATTCAATGTTGCCCTATATTTGGTATATTATCCTCTATATTATTACTAATCTAGAACATATGATACAGCTCTTTCTAGACCCACAATAAGCATAAATCATAGCTTGTAACTACTATATTCTAAAACACGGATAAAACATTAATATATAAATTTTTATAAATGCATATACATATTATGCCTAGAAACGGCTGTTATCACACTAAATATTCATATTAATATAACATTTGTATTGAGCGTCAATCGAGCCCAAAAAGGATAAAAAAAATGTAATAGATATCTAGAATGTAGAGTGTTACTGAAATTGTTTGTGGTCCACTAATGCGGCACCGAAGTAATAATCTAGCGTTGCACATCATGCAACCGCAGGAAATACAAACAATCACTGCTGACAGGATCTGGAGGTTTCCAAGTATGGGCAGTGAACTTTAAAGCTAGAGTGGGCTACAAAATACCATAAATAGTCGAGGTAGGCACCTAAAATATTAATAATAATACAGTGTTCCTATCTCAACCTCTTATATGATGATTAAAGCTCCCTCATGAATACATGTTTCATAATTTGTTTCCTGTGAGATTATACAGTTTTGTGCTAGAGTATTGTGTTCTATAATGACAAAAGACAGATTGCCAGTAACAGAAGTGACCGAGTTAGCAGTAGATAAGTACTATAAAGGATGATATGAAAAGCCCACGGACGTTGACAACATTGTGTTATTATAAACACGAATACGCAACTCCTGATAAAGTATGTAAATTTTATTATCGGTCATGATATTTTAACACTTACGGGTTACCCTTTGTATCTCAATGAAATAAATCAAACTTGACTTAAGTCGGACTGTTCTTAGTTAGAGTCACTGTTCTTAGTTTAGAAAGTCCTTCACGACATGTTCCAATGCGCATGTTTTTATCAATACATACGTTCAATTAAAGGAAGTTTATCTATGAATGCTTGTTGTCTTTATAGTAGGCATCTCCGTGGGCATATTGAAACAGGGTTTTGTATAAAAGCGTGCTTAATAAATGAGTTAAATCTTTTTTATTGGTGAATGGAATGGATAGGCGTTTGTCTTTCATCTCAACATGGTAAGTGACGATGAAGAAGAAGGTACACGCCTATTTAAGAGAAACCTCTTCACTCTACTTTTGAACGTTCCAGGACTATATTTGTCTCGAAATATAAAATAGATGCAGGCAGTTCATTCCAGACTTTGGTGATTCGAACTAAAAAGATGCTGTCAATTTTAATTTTTTAAATTTTTAGTTCATTTTAATTTGTTTACCAACAAAAGGGCTACAAAAAAATTAAAGATTGGATAACTTACTTAGATCACACTCGGTATTCAGATTTAAAACATTGTATAATGTTAAGTATTTCATCATTTACATATTTGTTAGTTATTTAGTATTATTCTATTCCTATTCAGGTAACTAATAAAAAAAAGAAAATCCCTTTACAGACATATTTCTACCAGAAAGCAAGATCACACGCGGACAAGGAAACTTCCAGATCCTTTTATCAGTGATTGTTTGTATTTCCTGCGGTTGCATGATGTGTAACCCTAGGTTAATACTTTGGTGCCGCATTAGTGGGCTACAAGAGCATAGAATATGCATAGCAGTTTCTTCTGCCTCTTGACAGAATTTGCATATTGTGTTCTCGCCCAACTTTAGGGTGAACATATGTTTGTTCAGTTTGCAGTGTCCGGTGAGGTCTCTTGTTACTACTTTATGTATTAAATACCTACTGCCAGATGCCATGATATGTGTCAATCAATAATTAGAACCGTTAGAAAATTTTACAATTTTATTAATAGGGATGACACGGGGAATGGGATGATTAGCGGGTGAGATTAATTAAAATAGCTTATCGGAACACTCGCCGTGGTAGAAGTTAAATACTGAAAATTAGGTATGGTATCTACGCATTTGTACGCAGTTATGCGGAGAGCAAAAGAGACAAAATAACATGCAGAAACGAACTTAAATCTTATGCAAAAGAAACCATTGCTCTAGTTCGAAAAACTGACTCATTTTATCCAGGTCTCCAAGTTTACGTAAGGTTGATTTGATGCTTTCAATGTCGTTTGTATAAATAGTTAAGTTTGAAGCATATATTGAGATTTTCCTGCAGCGATACTGATGTATCTTGAAGGCTAGCGAGAGGAAGGAAATAATGTGTCTTCTTGGCATTGAAATCTACTATTGCATGGTCCACTACATATTTTATCATTCAAATGTGTGTATCTAGGAGAATCCATCGATTTCTGCAATAGCAGGGCAGTTCATTATTTTGATCATTTAGTTCTCAGGAAATTAAGTATGTACACAGGGCACACTGAAAGTTCTGCGGTCCGGGCTGCTCATAAATGTTTGAATTTCGAACGTTATATATTTTTAACGTAACTTAATCATTGAAGTTCGTCGTTCGTAGCAAAAATGGAATTAACGCGAAAAGATTTTAGGGCGATGATTTTTTATGATTTTAAAAGTTCACTGACTCCGCAAGACTACACTGCTCGTTTTCAAAATGCTTTTGGGAGGGAAGCACCTCATTTGAAGTAAGGCAATACATAATTATTAAAAACGAAATATTTCTGGAATTTATAAAATTCCTTCATTCTCATCAACCAGCATAATATTGACAATAATGAACCGAAATTGACTTTGATTTAAATTTTAGTAATATTTTTTATTGCAGATTTATTCAAGTTATCAAAAAGGTACATATAATATGATAATTATGAAAAAAATATTTCAATCTTTATTGTACTCCATCCTGACTAATAATATAAATGCGAAAGTGAATTTGTTTGTTTTTAAGGCTTTCATGTCTTAACTAATCATCATGAAGTTTTGAATACACGTTTCCTGGGTTATAGAAAAAGACATACGGTACCTTTCATCCAGAAAAAAATAGTCAGTCATGGGACTGCCGACAGAAGTGAAAACTTAAACGAAACTACGAACTTAAACCCTCGTATTAGCAGGTTGGTGACATTAATTAATAAGGAGCTGACAGAACTCAATGTTTAGATTAGCGCCCTCTAGATCTATATACGTATTATTAGTATCACGGTCACGAGTTCAGTGCTTTTTCCACATAGCAAAGGTGCACAAACGTGCCTAAAGAAGAAAGAAAGAAGAAGTTTTGACTTCAAAAATACTATTCCCAAGGCATAGACAAAAACGTCTACGTGAGTTTGATGAAGATATATGGATGTTTGTTACTCTTTCACGCAATAACTACTGAACCGATTGTGATGAAACTTGGTATATAGATAGCTGGAGTTTTAGATTGACACACGTTACTTTTTATCCCGATATTCCCACGGGATCGGGACATACGCGGGTGAAACCGCGGGGCGCAGCTTGTTATTAATAAATTTGTATGTGTCTTATGCAGGAGAATTTACACATACATATTTCTAAGTAATCTATAATTATATAGCTACACATTGTAATAAAAAGTATGTGAAGTATCACTACATATTATAAAACAAAGTCCCCCGCCGCGGGGTTATATGCGGTTTTCACTAAAAGACAGAGTGATTCATGTGGAAGGTTTGGGTTTATAATTTGTTAAGAAAATTGTGAAAATTGATTGAAATATGTTGATGACCTGTGCGGGCTAGCTTGTGGGTTGCTAGTTTATTAAAAAATCCAAAATTTAAACATAAAACAAATGGTTTGCTCCGTAACTTTTTATATATACAATCTATCTGTGATTAAGATAGACCCAAGAAGAAATGCATTTTAAACGTTAGAATTCAAATGTTTTGAGATGAGATTACGTTCTCTTTTAATTCATGTATTACGAAATAATATTACACAATAGATATAAAACAAATGTTCATCTTGTAGTCTGCGAAATATAAAGACTTTAGTATTCAATCGATACTGCCCATGTGTCTGTTGTATTATAAGTCTGTGTTGTATTTACTATTTCACCAAAGAACTTGGTCGAGTTCATCTAGTATAAACACAATCATTCTAGTCAAGGTCGCCTGGAAAAGATTGCTTTAAGTGATAAGGCCAGGCCGCCCTTTGTGCATTGTCCACTTTTAACTTAATTTCTTATCAATAGGACCAGCAGAACCGAACATGAGCCCGTTAAAACAACAAATAAACAAAAACAGTATTCACCTTTATAATCTAATATTCCATGAATCAAGTTCAGGGGCACAAGGCAATTTCTGAACAAAGTCATGGACATTTTGTAGTTCATTTACACTTTACCGCGATGATTTATATTAGTGTAGTTGTTTGCAGTTTGCTGAACTACTACTTGTATAAAACTTCACATTGCCTAGAGCAAAAATATAAATCATTTAGGGTTTTAATCTCAATAACTAACCCTTTGGACAAACTTGTTTAGTATGATATGTCTTACTAATGATATGTCTTACTAATGATATCAGTTTGACTGAAACTTACAATACAAGAAGTGTAATATTGGGACTAGTTGTAACATAAAAAAGTGATGTGATGACACAAAAATAGCCAAGTTACAAGAGAAAAAAATAGTTATCTAAAATCTCATGGACTTGTCAGTTGCAAATATTGTGATAATAATGAAGATTGCATATGTTTACAACAAAGAAATGTAGCACGTGAAAAGCCACTGATAAGATTCTTTCATATCTCAATATGTATGTATATTATTGGACTTTAATCTTTTCAATAACGATTACACACTAATATTTAGGCCCAATCATTAAGTAAATTTTGTTTACTCGTGATTGATATGGTTATTTAACTATGTAAATATATTTCATGTTTATTATTGTGGGAAACCGGTTGTTATTTGTTTTATCTAAATGTAATTATTTACATAGTTCTAAGCTCTCTTTTGTTTATGTTGTTTCTTATCTTCCTAGTTCTTGCTTTCGAATCATTAACCAAATCTGGGTCACCACATGAATGTTTACATGGGGTAATTGAGGATTTTCAATTAATTTAACTGCAAAATTTTGATTGTAAGTGCAATCATTTTAGAGAAATTAGATTTATTGAAACGGATCAGGTTCCTACGGCCCATTTTCGTTGTCCTTCTTTCCAATAATGTTAACAGCCGGTCAAAAATGTTTCTTCTTAAGAAGAGGGTCTAGATATCTTATTCAATATCAGATTTAAAAGGAGTGCTTCCTTTTAGATCTGACGTTATAGCCCTTGAATATCAGGAGTCAATGGTAGTTTATAACCAATATTTTCATTGTTTCAAATTAATCGTTTTTAAACTAATTACTATCACTATACATTTCTTGTTTGATGTGATAGTCAATGGTATTAAATTATTAAAATTATTTAAATATATTAAGATTAACTTTCGTTTTTGAAGTGAAACTTCTTTAGAATCGTTGTGATTTGAAAATTCGATGAAACGACAATAAAAAGAGACAAACATATTCATAAACAGGATTTATTATGCGAGAGAATGAGATAAAATACAAGTTTACGGTGTTTTCTATAATCTTTGAAAACAGACAAACATATTCATGAATAGGATTTAGCCCGCGAGAGAATGAGATAGAATACAAGTATACAGTGTTTCATATAATCTTTGTCTTTGCGCCTGCGTACGACGAAGCCTTCAGAAAATGCGTCATAGTCAATGTGGCGTCATTTTTGTGCATTTGCGTATTAAAATTGGTTGGTTAATTAATTTATATTAATTATTTAACAAATCTGTGTTAATTTGACCAATAACTTTTAAATAAATTATCTAACATTCAATTTATTAACATTAGTAAATTATTTGTATTGATTTTACTTTTTATTTCTCATTCTCTCGTATGCTAGTTTTCTGAAGTTTCACGTCTGCCATGTGTGAATTGCACAAACTCACTTTTTTTTAAAACTGACTACGTTATATGCTTAGAATTCAGCGTCAATTAACTATGTGACATACAGTGATCCGATATCTATGAGACACATTGGCATTTAATGCATAAGATTGAGAAAGAATGAAAATAGTTATGTTTTGTTGATGCCCTCTCCTTTGTCTCGTTTCATTAGGTTTTGAGGTCAGATGCAAAATAACCCTTCATGTCAATGCAGATGGTAATTCGCTAACACATTAGTTGGGATAGGAATCTGATATATATATTATGGTCGCCACAAATATGCTTACGATTAGTTAGGCAATAGAGGGCAGCACCTGTATGGACAACTGTCAAGCTTTATTAATGGACGTATTTGATACCCGAATGGATTAGAGATAGTGTAACGAGTGTCGACTGATCAAAGTGCGTACTTACGTGGTAGTGATATTGTTTCTAAATATCCGTATTACTTGATAGTGAAATATCCTTCAAAGATTATAACCATGGTCACCGTACTTGACAACTAAGGGCCTCAAGTTTACTGTACTGTTCTACTTTTATTTCAAAGTATCTATGGCTTTATGTTTATTACTTATTAGAATTTTCAGTACTTACTCAAGCAGATCGTATAAAAGTAGGTATTATTCAAAGTCTAAGTATAAATAATACAAAAGTGTTGCAAATAGGTAAGATCGCTATCTGCCAATGTCGATCTACAACCGCTCGTTTCCAACTAGTTGAGCCTTGCGAGAAGAAATCGGGCAAACAAACTCACGGCCACTCTTTTAAATCAGCAGATAGTTGAACAATATTTAGTAAATATATTAAAACACTTTTTTATCGGGGCTATTATGTTATAATTAACATTATCGATAGACAACTTGACTTGTCTTGAGTGACTTTTGATAAGAATTTTTGTATATTTAAAAATATATATGTATAAGAAAATATCCTTCGGTCATGTAAAATGATAAATATGGAAAAACTGGGTCATTAAAACTGATTTGAATTCGCATATCAACTTTCTAATTTTGGCTATTTTTTTATTTGTCGTTTAGTAGATTGTGACTTTTTCAATGAATTGGGTGTATAACGTAGGGCATCCTAAAACCGTACCATTTTTTTAAGTACGTACTTATCAGTCTAAGTAACTACAAATTACTGCTAAAAATGGAACGTAAGTAAAATCTATAGGATCAACGGACTGGAATACCATCTCTTACGCATCCACATTATATAACTCCGATGCTGATGATTGATGCCAGTGATTTTCTTTATTATCCACACACTGACGCTAATAGTTATGCTTACATAATTAATTGCGTGCAGATCTGCGATTATTTACTTGTTCAGTACCTTGAACTGGATTTATAATGTTTGAATAAATATAAAACCGCGGTTTGTAACATGTTTGTTTAGATAAATAAATTAGTTAGTTGAAAACTGAATCTACACTCGACTTTATAGACTGCCTGTATTGCAACTTACGCTTAACCTTATGACTTTTTAATCTTTTTTTTACAATCTGTAAGTAAGTTTTGATAAGAAATTAAAACAAAAATAAATAGTTGTTAGATTACATTAACAGTCAGATAGTAAAAATGAGCTTCCTGAAACTACTTGTTTTGTTTCTCTTTACATTGAGAATTTGTGATAAGAATACTAAGAAAACGAATTTCATATACAAAGTGTTTTATAGAGACGAGCCATTTTTGTACAACGCGACTCTGTAGGTACTTATCCAAACATTATGAAACCGGTTGAAGGTATTGTGCAACTAAAAAATCGCGGTTGTGCATGCCCTTTAAATAGAAGTGAACTTACATGGAACATAGATACGTATTTCAAATACAAAAAAAAGTACAAATACAAATATTAAAAGTAATACGAATATCATGTCAAGTCATTTGATGACTTTACTCAATATTGTTTTTTGTTTTTTTTTTTTAAAAACTACTCCCGCATTAGGAATAGTCCTGTGTGCCGGGGGCTTCACAAACATTTAAACAACGGACACAAAGAACACCCTTTTAATATATAAATATATATATATATATATATATATATATATATATATATATATTATTTCGCAATATCAAAAAATATTCGCGCACCTATATACTGCCCTCCTTATTGCAAACGCAGGACTTACAAAATGGTGGTTTGGAGATAAACGCGGTAAACGTATTTTTTGAAATCTTAGCAACAAGTCTATGTTATATAACTTTTGAAGTGTACTTAAAAATCAGAAAAAAATCAAGCTTTCTATTGACATATTTATTTCTTTACTTTAATGTCTCATTTGGATAAAATGCACAGTACTGCATTTTCATTTCCCATCTGGGCTTGTGAGCTTTACAGTATCACTAAGGCCAAATGCAGTATTTCTGTTTATTACTGCAAAATCACCCAGCACGTGTTCAATACTGCGTTTTTAGTTAGTGTTTCCGTCGGCGAATGACATCGACGCACTGATTTGCTAGCACGAAACGCGGCATACTTATACTGCATTTAGTTTTAGCAGCGCAAGAGTGGCTCTTTGTTATGCTCGCTACACTCAAACGCATTATTGTAGAATACTGCGTTTGGCTTTAGTTAGTATTCGTTTCAAAAGAAGTTATGTGCTAAACTAAGTTACAGTAAACGTATCAAGTACTACACAATCTTCTAGCACATGCTGAATGCTGCAGGTCTTGTTAACAAAAGCAATGTTTTTGTGCCAGTGCTACGTTTCTCGTTAAATAAAAAACATGTTTATAATAAAAAAAAATCATAAGAATAATTTTTTTATGCATAGAGTAACCCCTTAAGATGTCATTTTTGCAAAAAAGTGAAAATCACAAAAATGGCGATAACTGCAAGTACAATTAGCAGGGCAGTATATATATATATATATTTTATATTGCGATATCTTGCGATATCTTCTAAGATATTCGTTTAAACTATATAGAGTTAAGGGAACAAATATTCTATATTAAATTTCCGTTCTAACAAACATATTTATTTAGATATAAATTAATACCATATGGGTTAAACTAAAAAGAATGTTCTTTTGCGAAGCTAATAAGTTTCGCAAAAGAAAATTCTTTTTAGTCTAAAATTTTAATAGTAAAAGCAGTTATTGTGAGTTATCCGTCGGAGATAGGCATATGCTATCATGGACTTTTTTATAGATATTGATATGTTTTAATATTGTAGGACATTGTTTTGTTCTATCATCAATAGTTTTCGCAGCGCATGCGATGAGAGACATTTTATGACAAAAAAATTTACAACTTGGGTCACATTATTCAAGGTTTAGTAGGAATCCCTAATTATTTCTGTAAATAAATATAGCCTTTGTTACTAGGTGAAGATGTAGCTTTCTTACGGTGAAAGAATTTTTAAAATCGGTCGAGTAGTTTTTGAGTTAAATCGTAACAAACAAACAAATAAACAAACAAATCTTTCCTCTTTATAATATTAATATTATAATATTATATTATTGTTATAGTTTAGATCAACGGCGCCTTACATACGACACTTTTATTCAGCAGGGCTGTTTTTGCTGGATGTACACATGTATCTGTCATTGTCGCGGCGATTACGTTTTACATTGTCCGATAACGTGGAAAATAAGTGAGGATTTTTTTTTACAAATATGGCCACCTCCAATATATATAGGCATGGTAGTGTGAGAATTTTATATTTTTTAAAAAGCGGATTACAACTCTCAGTACTTTGGATTCCGAACATGGCTCTAATACATCGCTTTTGCATTTTAAAGATTACATCTTAATACAAGTGTGTTATAATTATAGTTCCTAGAGATGGCCTGGTGATCAAATTTCGACCATAATTCATCATGTTTTGTTTTATTTCGTTGATCAGTATAACTTGAAATGCCATTATATAGACTTACTGTACCATGCCAGGTCAACATATATACCTTTTATATATATGTAGCTTTTTGAACCCGTTCTTAAAACGGCCGCCCACGGAATCCACGCGAATGCGTGGTCGCTCCTAGAAGCCTGCGAACGCCCCAGGAGGCTTCTGTGCTTCTGGAAGGAGCTAGTCTGGCTCAACTAGGCAGGCTTATCTGAACGCATAATGGAGCGTTTTTGAGTCTAAATGCAAAAACAGAGCCCTCTACCTATTGGTTTCTCCCATAACCCGTTCTCACATAATTTAAAAAGAAAAACTATCTGATCCAAAAAAAATCATATCACTAAAACTCGTCAATATAGCACTAGCTAGGATATTAGCTTTTTTTTTACATATTAAATAGATAGAGATAGGTCTGTTATAATTATAGTTATATGTAAGTCGTGTAGTGAAGTCCGTAGTGTTGGTATCACTCACTCGATGTTCTCAAAATTTCAACATTGCTCAAACGACGTGGCTCTTGCGGCTCTTTGACCCTACTCTAATTATATATGTATATATATATTAAAACTACAAATTGGGATAATTCGTATATTTTATGTGTGATATCATGTTATTATCTTAAAGATAGGTATACCTACATGTACCCACGCACTAGAGTAGAGGGTACTTGTGTCTATCGCCATGTTTTCACAATTCAAAGATAAGACTTATATACGTTGTTATAAAATAGTAATAAACTTTTAATGGCTTTATAAAATCTTTACCCTATTATGACTCATAATGGCAGGCTAAACTCAGCAGAAACCCGGGCGGAAAAACTCAATAAGCGAACTCTAATACCACCTCTCCCCCAGGGTCTTAGACTTTTAGTGTACATTTTAAACGCACCCCAGTTTAAGCCGTTTTGTATTTGTATCTTTAGCGGTAGCCACAACTCCAAACTGCCTCTTGTTTAGGGTTAGGAGCACTACTGAGATTTTGAGGTCCTCTCAGAATCAAATGTCAGGAATTAAATGTTATTTCGTACCGATTGAAATCTTAATGTCTTGATACTAAACAACTTAACAACATACAATTATTATACTCTAACTCAGAATCGGATAAATCTACTGAAATAACATTTTGTATAAGTACGCCGTAATGACTTTCTATCTTTCTATCACTATACCATGTGCCAAATTTAAAACTCGAACTTTAATAGTTTACGAAAAATTAACGTCTGAAAATCGTCAATTTTTGGGGTGACAGATAATCAAAAATCGTTTTGCCAGCTTTAGAACTGTCTTCTAAGAACATTAACATACCATACTAACATTTAACTCTGAGGTATTTAATACCTATTTCGTGATCGCGTTAATTGCCGTGTAAATACGTAATTATATTAACATACCATACTATAAGAGAGATAATGCACAGCCTAAAGAAGTTTTTTGTATCTGTAAATTACTAAGGTAGACTTTTAAAACAAAATGTAATACTTACTGACCATTTTATGCCTGTCTATCTGTATGTTACTACATCACGTAAAAACTACCGAGATGATTTTATTAAAGCTAAGCGTAATTTTTTTAAATTTTTTAAATATTTAACTAGCTGGAGGTAAAAGTTATAGCTATTGATATGAGTGTGATATTTATTTTTTAATTTTCATTTTGGCTACGTCACTTTTTATGTTTGAATTATTTGTAGTAGTATTATCGTGCTACTTTTGGTAGTACAGGGCTACTTTTAAATTTACGAGATTAGCACGGCTTTAACCAGTAGGCGTCAATTACACCTACACGGTAGATTTTGCTGTCAATTTTACCACAATCAATATGGTGATTGACGAAAAACCTGTTCGTCAAAATTGTAATACAGGCTTATTTTATGAATATCCATATAATCTTGAGTGAACACCTGTATTCTCAGCAAAATCTCTGGTATGATGGACGTTAATCACAGTGAGCGTCTAATGTCGGTATTATTTCGTCAATCACCAACAATCATTCGTCAATCATGAGTTTTAGAATTTATTCATGCTTGCATGAGCGTGTAATGGACAATATTAGTAGAGAACCATTAGTAAAACGATAACGTTAGTCATTGACTCTTTCCTAAATACTGTCTCACATCGATATCTATCTATACATACTACTAAAATTAATAACAAATAAAGCTTACTTTAATTATTGTGTATTAAACTAATTACTTACTTTC